>CM022710.1:27878676-28278676 GCA_012295165.1 Asparagus setaceus
CTCATCAGCTTGATTATGCCTCGGCATTATAAAGTTGTAAAATTTTCTGCTAAGAAGTAACAATGAAAAAAATTTGATAAAAAGTTTTGGTGAACAAATAGAGCTTACATTGCAAGTTGGGTATTTGTGAAAGAAGAGATGACAGAGTTTACATGAATTTTGTTGATTACAACAAAAATATAAAGGCAATTACCGTTTTGAATTATGACTAGTTACCAAATGATACGAATCGAGATGAAAACATTTAGCTAAGTTGAGATGAACCCATGAAAGTTAATCAAATTTTCTGCTTGAAAACACCAAAATACTAAGCTAGACTTTGAATGCAAAATGGGTTTTTGGAACTTTTTTTTTTTTCCAATGAATTAAAAGCAAAATAATTGGTGGGCATTTTCTTTATTAACTAATAATTAGAATCTAAATGCCAAAATAAATAAATAAAACCCAGAAATTTGAATACAAAACTTTGGAGGGAGTGGGTCCTTTAACATTCCCAAGATCCAAATATCTGAACTTTGAGAGATTGAACCTGGTCATCAGAAATCTCCCAGTCAAAAGTGAAAGTGAGCGAATCCCATGAGAGATCTCAAACAACTCGAGGGACGAGAAAGAAGCCTGAATCTCTTTCTTTCATCCATTCTTCTCTTTTGCTTTTGTGGGAGAGAGAGAGAGAGACAGAGAGAGAGAGACAGAGAGAGCGTGCAGTGTATGTGTTTGGCTCTTGCCTGGATTCTACAGACTTTGATGGTATGTGCGGGAGTGAGCTGTTGAGAGGGACATTTCTTAATTAACTCAAGCCACACGTTCCTAAATTTGAAGTTTTGATAAGACGTAGACAAGAAGGATGACGACGTATAACTTTATTCTTTTCTGTCCATTATCATACTTGTTGGCAACATGCTTTGAAATGATTTGAATAATAAATAGTGGGTGACCTTGCCCTCATGCTCATTCTTGCCTGCTAGGGGTGGGCAACGGGCGGATTGGCTAGTCGCGCGGGCTGGCCCGTGTGGGCCCAGTGGCGGGGCGAGTCAGCTCGTGGCTCGCGGCTGGACCATTGGGCGTTTCTGATTGCTTGTTTTCGAGCATGGAGCTCGACGCAGCTCGCTCTGGAGCCGAGAACAGACGGGCCATAGCACGTGCCGACCCACCTATCCTACTTAAAAGTTCTTGCTTTTATTTTTTTATTTTGTATTGTTTATTTTATTGTCTTTTAAGTATTGTTGACACTTAAGAAATTATGTTTAAATAAGAAACTAACAAGCAATTATCACCATTCTTATTGTACTTCTTAAGCATAGTAGAAGTTCTTTTGGTGGGCGAGATTAGGGTTAGGCGTGGTAGGGTCGATCCATGGCTAACCAAGCCCACCGCCATGGGTCACCACCAGAGTAGTGGACCCCACCACCTCGCGGATATACCCTGTCACCGGGTCTGTTAGGTCCAGCTCTAGACCGGGGACTGCTTCAAATACCTAATCATCGACTCACCATGTAAGAACGATCATAAGGACAGCAACAAGAGCTTTCCTTGAAGAATTTGACGAATATATCTTAGAGGAATTCGGCTCCTTGAACATTAATGGTTAACATTTTTTTTCTTTTTTCCTCTTGTATTTGTAATTTAAATTTAAACTAAAGAAAAGTTATTAACTTCCCATGGACGTAGTTCATCCTTCGAAGTTCGAACCACGTATATCTTTGTGTTTGCGATATTTTTCTGTGTGATGTTTATCTTTGTGTGTGTGTGTGTGTGTATGTGTGTGTGTGTATATATATATCATTTTAAATAAAGAGTGAAATAGGAAAGAAATAATTTAAAAATAATTTAATAGATACGAATACAAAGTTAATATAGTTTAGAAATTAGAAATGAAAAAATTAGGAAAAAGTTGAAAAAATCTACGGGCCGACCCACGACCAGTGGGTTGTGGGCCGAGGCGGGTCTAATTCCAGATTCGGGATCAGAGAAGTAGGCCCGGCCGACTCTAACCCGGGTGGACCGGGTCGACCTACCTACTTTGAACCCTGGTTCGATCACTGGCCCGAACTCCTTCACGCCACCCCTAGCGAGATGGTCACGATTTTTTCTCACAAGAGTTTTTCTCGTTAAAAAAGGCTAAATAGTACTTATATATCCTATTGTTTCAGCCACTTTTTACTTATATACCCTCACTTATATTTGATAGTAATAAAATACCTTAAAGTTTTTTAAACTTGCACTTATACACCCTCACTTATTTTTTGTAGCACTTATATACCCTAAAGTTATTAAAACTTGCACATAAAGTTATTAAAACTTGCACATAAAGTTATTAAAACTTGCACATAAAGTTATTAAAACTTGCACATAAAGTTATTAAAACTTGCACATAAAGTTATTAAAACTTGCACATAAAGTTATTAAAACTTGCACATAAAGTTATTAAAACTTGCACATAAAGTTATTAAAACTTGCACATAAAGTTATTAAAACTTGCACATAAAGTTATTAAAACTTGCACATAAAGTTATTAAAACTTGCACATAAAGTTATTAAAACTTGCACATAAAGTTATTAAAACTTGCACATAAAGTTATTAAAACTTGCACATAAAGTTATTAAAACTTGCACATAAAGTTATTAAAACTTGCACATAAAGTTATTAAAACTTGCACATAAAGTTATTAAAACTTGCACATAAAGTTATTAAAACTTGCACATAAAGTTATTAAAACTTGTTGGCAACATGCTTTGAAATGATTTGAATAATAAATAGTGGGTGACCTTGCCCTCATGCTCATTCTTGCCTGCTAGGGGTGGGCAACGGGACGGATTGGCTAGTCGCGCGGGCTGGCCCGTGTGGGCCCAGTGGCGGGGCGAGTCAGCTCGTGGCTCGCGGCTGGACCATTGGGCGTTTCTGATTGCTTGTTTTCGAGCATGGAGCTCGACGCAGCTCGCTCTGGAGCCGAGAACAGACGGGCCATAGCACGTGCCGACCCACCTATCCTACTTAAAAGTTCTTGCTTTTATTTTTTTATTTTGTATTGTTTATTTTATTGTCTTTTAAGTATTGTTGACACTTAAGAAATTATGTTTAAATAAGAAACTAACAAGCAATTATCACCATTCTTATTGTACTTCTTAAGCATAGTAGAAGTTCTTTTGGTGGGCGAGATTAGGGTTGGGCGTGGGCCGGGTCGATCCGCGGGCTAACCAAGCCCAGCCTGCCATGGGTCACGCCTCAGCCCGGCCCGTAGTGGACCGAGCCCTACTGCCAAGTGATATACCCTGTCACTGGCTCAAGTTAGGGTCTCAGCCTCTGGACTCCCTGGACTGAGCTCTGCCTACCCATCATGACCCCACGACATGTAGAAGAACGATCATAAGGACAGCAACAAGAGCTTTCCTTGAAGAATTTGACGAATATATCTTAGAGGAATTCGGCTCCTTGAACATTAATGGTTAACATTTTTTTTCTTTTTTCCTCTTGTATTTGTAATTTAAATTTAAACTAAAGAAAAGTTATTAACTTCCCATGGACGTAGTTCATCCTTCGAAGTTCGAACCACGTATATCTTTGTGTTTGCGATATTTTTCTGTGTGATGTTTATCTTTGTGTGTGTGTGTGTGTGTGTGTGTGTGTATATATATATCATTTTAAATAAAGAGTGAAATAGGAAAGAAATAATTTAAAAATAATTTAATAGATCTGAATACAAAGTTAATATAGTTTAGAAATAAGAAATGAAAAATTAGGAAAAAGTTGAAAAAATCTACGGGCCGACCCGACCCGGTGGGTTGTGTGGCTGAATCTAATTCGATTCGGGATCGGAGAAGTAGGCGTGAGCCTAACTTGGTGGACCGGTCGGAACCGGCCGGCTTGAACAGGTGGATCGAAACTTTGAGACGTGCCACCCTAGAAGAGATGGCCTTGATTTTTCTCACAAGAGTTTTTCTCGTTAAAAAGGCTAAATAGTACTTATATATCCTATTGTTTCACCACTTTTTACTTATATACCCTCACTTATATTTGATAGTAATAAAATACCTTAAAGTTTTTAAACTTGCACTTATACACCCTCACTTATTTTTGTAGCACTTATATACCCTAAAGTTATTAAAACTTGCACATAAAGTTATTAAAACTTTCACTTAAATACCTTAAAGTTTTAAATCGGCACTTAAATACTCTAAAGTTTTAAAACTTGCACTTATACACCCTCACTTATTTTTGTAGCACTTATATACCCTAAAGTTATTAAAACTTGCACATAAAGTTATTAAAACTTTCACTTAAATACCTTAAAGTTTTAAATCGGCACTTAAATACTCTAAAGTTTTAAAACTTGCACATAAATACCCTCAGTTCCCTAAAGTTTTAAAACTTGCACTTAAATACCCTCAAGTTTGCATAACCGAGGTTATTTATGTGCAAGTTTTAAAAACTTTAGGGTATTTAAGTGCCGCCAAAAAAGTGAGGGTGTATAGTGCAAGTTTAAAAACTTTAGGTTATTTTGCTACCAAATACAAGTTGGGATATATAATTGGGGAATATAAGTGAAAAGTAGGTGAAACAATCGAGTATACAAGTGCTATTTAGCCTTAAAAAAAAGGGCTACATCCGAGAGTTTTTCCTCTTTAAAAAAAGAGGGCTTCATCCACTCAAAAGAAAAGGCAAAAGAAAGTATTATTGAACCATGGAATTTAAGTGCAGGATCAAAGCCTAACCTATTTTCAGATACATATATGGCTTTCCGAAAACCAAATAAAGTGAGAAAATATCAAGCTAAATGCTGAGATCTGCCATTATCAAACAATAACTCATTTATTTAAATATGTATCTCTTCTACAACCAAATAAATAGCAAAAAAAAAAATCACTCTAAATGCAGAGGTTACATTATGAATATTGACTTATACATGTATACTCAACCTATAATTCTAAAACAATACAAAATTTGTTAACCTCTCCCGTCTCTGCATATGCTTCAAGGGCTTCTATTAGCTCCAAGCCTCCAACATAAAAATTTCTCCATTATTTTACTTCTGGAATTATGAACCACGCTCAAATACTCGAGTCACAACACCAACTGCAACGGTATTTCCAGAAGATCGAAGGAATACCCTTCCAAGGGATCGACATTTTGTGAACTCTTCGACACAAACTGCTTCATCCAAAGCCACCTGAATATAGGAACAACCACTTATTAGTACAAACATGAAGGTAGAGTTTATTGTTGCAAAAGGGTACTATTTGGCATTTCAAATGTGATACCAAGGATTATCAATGGGGCCAGTTTCCATAAATGCATGAAAATTGTTTTGTTTGACTTACCTCAATAACAGCACTTTGTTTGGCTTTTAGAATGCGCGGTGATTTCTTAGAGACCTTCCCAGTTTTTGGATCAAGGAGAGAGATTATCTTAACTACTCTTGCTGCCTCCTTTGCATGGTGTATATGAAACTCAACCTGCAATTTTTGCTTCTCTATAAGATCAATGATAGAGGTTGATAAGACTATAATGAGAAAGAATTAATTGAGATGGTTTGACCAAGTGCAACAAAGACCAGTAAATGTACCAAATAGGAGAGGTTATAAGATTATAATTAATGAAGCAAGGAGGACAAGAGGTATGACATAAAAAGAACTTCGTAGAAAAAAATAAAGAGGATATATAGCGGTTTAACTTATTGCTGGAGATATCAATTAAGATCCTAATTAGCGAAGATTTTAAGGAAAAACGGTTAAGCTACTTAACCCATTTAGAAGAAAGAAGCATTAAATTCGTTAATCCGTTATGTTATTATAATCCTTGAGGTCTTTGTTTCGGAAGAGAGGATTATTACTAACTTTTTTAATAAACAAAGAGGTTATTTCTTTAACCAAAAAGCAGATTAACAAACACCTCATTTCAAAGTATCAACTTTTCTTAACCTGTCTAGAAGGATTATTTTAAACCCTTTATAATTTTCGCAGTTAGCAAATTAAGCCAGGTTAAATCACTATACTCCGTGACAAAAAAAAATTGTGTTTGCAGGTTAAGGAGAGTTAATTGTACTAAATCCCTCACTTTGTCAAATGACACCTAATAAAACCGAACACAGAAGAATAGGATTCATGTAACCGAGCCCAAAATTTTCAATAAAGAATTTTTTGTTGTTGTTATAAAAGATCACTAATAGACTTGACATGATCATGTGAGGGGCTGATCTCATACCTGAGTTCCAATTAGAATTGGTACAGTAATGTCCAAGACAAGAATCCTCAGCTCCAAAGAGGTCGCTACAGCAACAGGAAAATCAGGGTGGCACAGCACGCCACCTGGCATTACATGGCTCCAATCGATTCCCTGCAAACTGATAGCGACGTTGTCCCCAGCTCGTGCTACAGAACAAGCACATGAGTCACGCTCAATAGATCGCACTGTAGCCAACTCTCCGGAAGGCATCAACAAAACCTGCAATCACCCCAATTTAGATCGTCAGCACAGATCCACATAATAGCTGCTAAATGCACCAATTAGGAGAAGTAATAAGATTATAATTCATGGAGGGGTTATATCCACTTAAAGCACCCAAAAGTTTACTCCGTTTCTAACTTTGATACACCAAAGGTTTTTTTGCCCAAAACATACCCCCAAAGTCTACCTCATTTTAAGATTTAACAATGATACCCCAAAACCTTGACAAAAATTTAACTTTGATCCCCCAAACTTTAACAAAAGTTTTATGTTTGGGGTATCAAAGTTAAATCTTGTGGATCTTTGGTGTATTTTGTTGGCAAACTAAAACTTTGGGGTATCAAAAATCAAATATTGTGGTACTTCTTTTTTCTTTTCTTTCTTTTTTTTTTTTAGGGACAAAAACTTTGGGGTATTAAAGTTAATGGAGTAACTTTTGGGGTATTTAAGTGCAAAATGAAAACTAGAGGCAGGACTAAGATAACTTGGGGTGAAATAGCCAGTTTAAAACATTAGAGGATGTCTTTTCCCACTAAAACCACAAAGGTTTGTCAGTTGTCATTCTCTTTGGTTGTGAAGGAAATGCTTTCTATTCTATTATATTCCGCTTTTCATTTTTGTTTTGATGCATTAGATCAACCAAAATGAGCTTTTCATAAGTCCAATAAATGCCTAGGCAATGAAATGATAAACAAATTTAAAATGACAACATAAAAAACAAAGATATCTTAACATAGATGAAATTAGCCAAGTTATCGAGAGAGAAGAAAGAACAGAATTTTCAATCAGAGAGAATCTAATGAGTGTTGTGATAGAGGGCATACTGTGAGCTAACAGTAGCCCAGTGACCGATCCTAAACTGATAATAAGACAACCAAAGCCTAAGTTTTAATTATATGTACTGCATTGTCATTGTTATTTCTTATTTACTGCTTTAGACTTTGCTGTATTATTGTTTACCTTTCAGCTAACTTTGACTTTTGTGAATAAGTCAGTGAGCTGTCTACAAAGTTGTTCTCGAGGAGAAAATGGGTCCTAGGCAGTAAGATGAAGTATACGGAAATTATAAAAAGAAAAAACGCATAGGTACGTAAAATGTTCTTTATAAACCAGAATATTGTTTGCAATAACAAAATAAGGGAGAAAACAGAATGTAAGAAAAGTTATAAAAATAAATAACTAAAAAAAAATAGCTACTTCACGATTATATATGCCAATATCAAGAAATCCCATGTTATAAATAAGCAATTGAAACAGACCGCACAATTTAAGCAATAGTAGCAGGACAATCAGAAAATCCATAACCATGCAAACAGACAGATGAAAGTACAGCCAAGAAAAAATAAAAAAAGATAAAATGAGAACAGGAAAATAAATGACCTTTGAACCATTTTTAACAGCTCCGGCCTCAAGCTTCCCACTGGCAGCAAGCTGCCCCTGTGATTGAAACTTGGTCACATCACAGATAGGCATACGAAGTGGCTTTGAAATATCCCGCAGGGGAGGTTGCAGGGAATCTATTGCATCCAATAGGCACGGCCCTTGAAACCTACAAAATTGATACATGATAATATAGTCCATAAGAAGAACCTCTAGCATAAGAAATAATCCAACCAATCTGAAATAACCAATCGGAGTTCTTTGAAGAAAATGGTAACGAATTCATCAATTTAAATTAATTATATGTGTCTGGAAGGCCAAGAGGGCATGTGTCTAGACCATTTTTTAGGGCCTAAGTATCTGCCATGGCACTTATTTTAAAGAAAACTCCCGTTTTTACAAATATGGCTCGGTTTTACGTCCTATGATGGGTAAAGCTAATAATCACTTCCATGGCAAATATTGCATGTCAAGCCATAAATACTAAAGAATATTCAAAAAATGATTCTGCGCATCTAGAGATGCAATAAATATTAATCCCTGTTTAAATATATTTCAAGGTGAGAAAAAGATTAATGTCTGTTTACATATATTTCAAGGTGAGAAAAATATAGAGAAGAGTGACTCATTAACTGGATCTTACCAAGATATCAAACGCTTGTCTGAAGCACTTGATGCCAAATTCTGATTTTCCATGGCACTAAGTGGAACCCAAGTGACAGATGATTCCTTGAATCCACAAGAACGGAGGAAAGAACCAAGTTGCAACTTAATAAAATCAAATCTTTCCTTAGAGAATTCCACGGCATCCATCTTATTGACAGCAACAATAAGTTGCTCGACACCAAAACTCCGAATAAGTTGAGCATGTTCCTTTGTTTGTCCAATGCCAATACCATCCATACCTGCTTCAAAGGATCCTTTGGAAGCATCAACAACAAGAACAGCAGCATCTGCTTGTGTAGCACCAGATATCAAATTTGATACAAAATCTTTATGTCCCGGGGAATCCAGCAAAACCACCCGGTACTTTTTGGAGTCAAAATATGCAACAGCCACTGTCATTGTTACACCCCTTTCCCTCTCTTCAGAACTTTCATCCATTGCCCATGCGTAAGCAAATGATCCCTTTCCCTGCAGTTGCAAATTGTTGTAGAATGATTAAACCATGTTCAGCAACAAAAAAGAAAAAAAATTAATTAGAATAAATTTGTTGTTTAAGCTGCTTAGATTGCTGAATGCCAATTGAGCAAGCTGGGCTAGAAAATGAGTTGCAATGTTAAAGGTTATCAGATAATAAACATCCTGCTGTAAGTTACCCTAGACTGCCCTGTGCTAAACTCAGCCCATGCAACCCTGGAGTCCCTCTATGAGGCATGACAGAGTGTGCAATAAACTAATAGTGTATCTGCAAGTAAATAACATACCATTTGTTTCGCCTCCTTCTCGTATTTGTGCATTTCTTTCTTAGATATTCGACCCAATAGATGTAGCAGCCTACCTGATAGTGTGGATTTCCCAGAATCAACATGGCCCACCTGATAAAATTGTTGACAATATGATTCAAGTTAAATAACTAATATGGCGGTAATGTATACATATTCTGATGAATTTGTGGAGCATAGGTCACTAGGCTAACCCAAAGAATTTACTTACTATTGCAAGATTCAACTGATTAAAGAGTCCTTGCTCTTGGTCATTCAACATCCATTTCTCTGGCTTGTAGTCGACCTTGCTTGTTATGCTATGAGGAATGTCAGTTTTCTCCCTGACCCTGCTGGTCTCAGATCCATTGGGAGGTCTCGGTTCAGATAAAGACCCAGAAGAACTGCTTGGTATTCCATTATCATTTCTAATACTTGTGAAGGTATCATCCAACTTCACATTGCCGAGCTTGCTAGGTAGATCCTGTGGCATGTCTGTTTTCTCCCTGATATTGCTGCTCTCAGTTCCATTCTGATGACTCGGTTTAGGTAAAGATCCAGATGAACTTCTTGGTACTTCATTGGGCGAAATACTAGTAGATGCTGAAAGAAATACACAGGAACTGTTAGTGATGCTCATGGTTGTGAGGAATCTGTCAACTAAATATTTGCATGGTCATAAAGTAGGGGAAAAAAACAATTGGCAACTGCATTCTCGTCTGCAGAGGAAAATCAGAAATCTTGTGCAATTAAGAATGATCAACTCACAAGGTTCTTTGTAATTAGGAAGGGCAGCTTCCCTATGGTTGCCTAAATCAACAGAGGAATCTTGACAAGCTCCACACATGTCGCAAGATAATGAGCTTCCGTCATTATCATACGTGCAAATTGAACAACGCCAAAGCTCAGACTTGCTAGCTGTCTTATCTTTCAGGGATGGCTTTTTTCCTGTTACAGCAAGAAGCAGCATGAGCAGACAAGACAAAGAGATTCAAACTCGGTTGTGACACTTACATTAACATAAGTCATGGGCTATGCAAGCAAAAAAAGAACCAAAATACTTTTTTTTCCCTCTCCCAATTTTAATTATATCTATAAACAAATAACAGAAGCTTCCAAACTGTAAAGGGTCAAGTTTGTATATATTTACATCTTAGTTAGTACATGCGCAGAACAAACTGTTAGTAACAAAAAACGACCTTAAGATAAGCATGACATCTGATGTTACTCTTTTTTGTAAAACAAACACAGATTTAGAGGCAAATTAGCAGAAATTATGAAGGCCAGTCACTTCACGCTCACACCAGCAAAGAAAGAGTGTATGAAAAAGAACTATATAGCGGACACCGCAGACCTGTGCCAAATTCTAGAAAATCAGAAAAAGGGGCCCATTTGTTTTGCTCTTTTTAAAAAAAATCTAAAGGTTGCATGTTGAGCATCATCCCGATCCTCTTGCATGTGAAGAGGTAATCAATGTACTACATCGACGCTTGCAAAGTCGTCTAATTTTGATATAACTTAAAAAGTACCTTATGATATTGGTTTAGATGCTAATTTAGCATAAGACTAAATGCCTCAAAATCAGGTAAGAAACACCATCGGCTCATATTAGCTGGGTATTAGATTGGAGTTTCAAATATTTTTCTTTTATTCAAATATTTTTCTTTTATAATTTACCTATGTTAATTATTGAGGTTAATTTTTACCCTAGTATTTGTAAAGCATGTCCTACGGACCTCCTATTAGGTATTTTGGTGCGTTATGCATATGTTTATTTCTTCTTGTGTTATGTCCATGTCCCCTACATTTTAAGGATCGTCGTGTCATATCTCCGTCGATGACTCGTCTTCATGTATCAGAAGATACATCAACAGCATAATGACAATTATGAGTAGAGCATATATAAAAAGACAAAGAAACTAAAACTGTATAAGCATAAATCATCAAAGTATATATTATATGTAACACACCATGCCCTTCTTCAGAATAAGAGCAATTATTTATTTCACTACCATGATTATAACGATTGACTTCCACATCATCATAGTCGTGCTCATCATAGTCATCATAATCATCATAATCATCATAGTCTTCCTCGTAGTAATTTCCATAATTTGTCTTCCGAGGCATATTGCTGTAAAATAAAACACCACGATAAGAGAGACTGTAAGTTATGCACATGTAAGCAACTTAGGAAACAAATAGAAACAATTGCCTCGATAGTAACAAATAGTAAGAATGCCTCAGTATCATTTATGAGAAATCAAATATTAGCAATTCTTACTATGAGAAATCAAGTACTAAAAACTAAAATGTAATTCTCTTCTCAAAAATCTCTTCAATTATTTTTTTTAAAAAAAGCCTCAAGCCCTGTATTTATAATTCTTAATTGCCAAATCCTAATCCAATTAGGAATCCAATTAGGAAACGTAATTGTTTCAGCTAACAGTCTCCTAAGTTCTGCTCTTTCACTGGACTTCCAAATTCAACTTCAAATCCTCTTTTAGTTCGGGGAAAAAAAGGCCTACAATCCTTTCCAATTAATTACTATCCAGATCAGGAAACCTTAAGATAACATCAACACCGAAATCTTTTAGGCGTGAATTATGTTGAGTCCTACTAAAACTAGGGGATCAAAAGCCAAATCCAAATCCTATTTCAATTAGCATTGCGAGTTGTAGTTACAGCTCTTCAGAATATTTTATGGTAGAAACTGTGTTTTTGGGGGTCAATCCAGATCAAAACTGTAAAATCAGAAAGCTTAGCGACTTTAATGATTTAATATAAAAACATTCTTTTAAAATAATTTAGGCGCAATATGTGAACAAATAAATTTCTGGAACTGAGTCCGCAATCGTTTGCTTGAAATTGTCTTAGGATCTGAAAGAGTAAAACTGAAATAATTGGTCTTAAAACCAAGTAGTAAAGAAAATAGTACCATGTGTTCCAATAATATTTAATAAAAAATCTAAGCATGAAATCAAGAAGTTTACAAATAGCATACCTAGACAATAAGGACACTGAACTAAATTCACAAGAATCCTCGGCAGGCTCTGTCTCAACTTGAACACTAATTCTGTTTGCAAAAATCTCTCCAATTCTTCGCAGAAAAAAAAAATTTTCCTCAAGCCCTGTACTTATAGGTTATAAATTGTCAAATCCTAGTCCAATTAGGAATCCAAATTATTTCAGGTAATAGTCTCCCGTATCCAAATAAGGAAACTTGAAGATCACATCAATCTCCTAAACCCTTATCCTATTTTAGCTAGGGTTTAGCAGTTGTACTGAAAGCACCCGTACTTTATACATCAAAATAGCACTAAAAATTAGATTCTAAACTTTCTACTGATAACCTTTCCTAACTAAAATAAAATTAATTACGAAATTTAACAAATATCGCATTGAATTTAACGTCAAATGGTAACTTTCCCCAATTTCACAATTTGCCATCAAATAAGTACATTGCAATTTCTCATTGAAGAGAAAATAATTTAATACCAGACTATCTTATATAAATTTTACCAAATTGAATAAAGTTGAACCAAAATCAAGGGAAAATTGAAGCTATAAGAAGCAGTTCAGAGCTCTTACCATCCGAAATCGAGATGGAACCCTAGATTCGCTCCCAATTCGAAATCTTTAGTTCTTGAGTGAGCAGAAAAGGAGCGAGTTTTTTAGAGAGGAGGCAAAATTTGGGGCGATGGTTTGTCGGATCCGGGTAAACCGTAACGCGGATTTAGATCAGGATCCGCTTTTAAATACGAAAATAATTGGGTTGTAAACGGGTTGGATTCGGATTCGATATATGAGTTTCAATCCCAAGAAAAATAGGATTCGCGTTTATATGGAACTGCAGCCGCCGCTTTACTTGGGCGAACGGAAGTCTGCTAATAAGTTTGAGAAAAAAAAGAGTATGTTTGTTTTTTTTGGACAATCTACTTCTGATACTTCTTTTAAATGTTGACGTGTTGTCTACATGGCATCCTTACTTATTAAATGGCTGAAATATCAATTTAGTCTATAAAGTGACATCATCTAACCAATAAGACCTAAAAAGTGACGCCGGCGATAATAACACCTATAAATTGACACAGTTAACCGCTTAAACCTATTCCGGTCACCGGAATTTTGATTTGAGGTAGAAAATTATGGATTTTTACATATATACCCCTTATATCTCTCACACTTACATATTTATCCTCCAAATTTTAAAATATTTACAAAAAATTCTTTTTTCTCTCCCCCCTCCCTCCCTCCCCCATCTTTCTCTCTCTCTCTCCCTCTCTCCTCTCTCTCTCTCTCCTCTCTCTCTCTCTCTCCTCTCTCTCTCTCTCTCTCTCCTCTCTCTCTCTCTCTCTCCTCTCTCTCTCTCTCTCTCCTCTCTCTCTCTCTCTCCTCTCTCTCTCTCTCTCTCTCTCTCTCTCTCTCTCTCTCCCTCTCTCTCTCTCTCTCTCTCCTCTCTCTCTCTCTCTCCACCATCATCTTCATCATCCTCCTCTTCTCCCTCTTTCCATTTCCACTTTCCTCCTTCCCAAAATCCTCACATTCACCTCCTCCTCTCCTCCTCCCCATCTCTCTCTCTCTCTCTCCACCATCATCTGCTTCATCCTCTTCTTTCTCTCATTTCTTGCTCCCTCTCCTCTTTCCTCCTTCCCAAAATCCTCACATTCACCTCCTCCTCTCCCTCCTCCACCCATGTTCCTACACTTAACTTCTCTCTACTCTCTCATCTCAGTCTTCTCCTTCCCTTCCCTCCTGTCCTTTCCTCTTTCTCCTCTCTCCCCTCAAACATGAACTTAAAAAGTGAAGAAGGGAGTGGAGGAAGTGGAGCAGAGGAGTGGAGGAAGTGGAGCAGAGAAGTGGGGAGAGATAGGTTGAAAAGAAAGAGAGAGTTAGGTTTTTATGCAAATATTTTAATTTCGAGGATAAGTTTATAAGTGTGAGAGATATGGAGGGTATATATGCAAAAATCCATAATTTTCTTGCGCAAATCAAAATTTCGGCGATCGGAGTAGGTTTAAGTGGTTAACTGTGTCAATTTATAGGTGTTATTGTCGTCGGCGTCACTTTTTAGGTCTTATTGGTGAGAGGGTGTCACTTTATAGGCGAAATTGATATTTTAGCCCTTCTTAAATTTTTTTGCACTAAGTAGCTGAAACATGAGTCAATTTTGAAATATTATCAATTTTTATGTTGAATAGATATTCTTCATTTCTAAATAAAATCTCGAAAGATCATCTTTCTTCCTAACAATGTTGACAATGATTATCCAAACAAAAAAAATGAATGAAGAGGAAGAAAATATTATTTCCACTACATCTAAAATTTTGTGAAACAAATAAAAAAAATGTTACTTCTGCTGCTTCCCAAGTGGTAGAAAATATTATTTCCACTACATCAATAGATAATTATTTTCGCTAATTCAAAAGAGTAAGATGCAACAAAAGAGATCTTCAAATCCCAAAACTCTCTCACAGATGAGAATAAAGTCCTATTAGAACTATCCCTATAGTAGTGAGGTAGTTTGCACCATAAATAGTAGAGTTATAATAATCCCGAGCTAACCATCCAAATATCTGAATGATATATAGACAGTGGCGGATCCACAGTGGGGACAATGTGGTCAACTGTCCCCACTGACCCAAGTGACACGTAGCTATAATATTCTACTATTACTCTAGTTATTACATCTCTATTTCATTCACTTATACTTTCTATAGATACAAGATCAAGATGGAGTGTGCTTTTCTAATCTAAAGGAATGTAATGCTAAACAAATTTGTTAAACACACACCGTTTTTACATCTATACTCCATCCACTCAATCTAGCTATCCCTAATGTAATTTGTAAATTTTAAATAAGTGTGACAATATCACCTCAATCATTACTTCTTTTGTAAAGTCATTCGGCTCAAGAGAGCTAAACTCTCTCAACATTCTACTGGAAATTCCTATTTATATATCTTCAAATTATTAGTTATTTCTCATTCTACTACTTTAACGGATAGTTACATCACTTCTTTTCTAAAATTCATTCAAATTGGATTAATTTATACGTATTTTAAAGTCTACAGTAATATATATACTCTAATTGCACACACAATGTTATAAATTATTTTGTCGATCATTTTAAAAATATTATTTAACCTTTATTTTTATATGGAAATCATGGTTAAAATATATTTTATACTTATTTTATAATTTTGAGCATTTACAATATTAAGCCCCTATATCAATTTTCCTATACACTTTTACCCCATTGACTGCCTAAGCCCCGATATTTTAAAAAATACACCCATAGTTGGTATTGATGTTCTTAATATTTAGATAAAGATATCATATACTAGTTATACTTGGAGCCTTGCCTCCATTGACCAAAGTTTATGGATCCGCCCCTGTATATAGATCATCTCATTTCATGAAGGTGTTCTGATAGAATCTGCACTCTAGAGACAAAAAATAATCTTTCATATCCAAACAATTTCTCACAAGTGGTAGAAAACAATCTCTAAAAATTATATCAAAAGAGAAAGAAATTATGCTAAAAGTAACATGTACATTAGACAAAAAGTTAACAAACAATGGCTAAAGTTGACATATTCAACACAAAGTTAAATAATAGCTCAAAGTGATAAAATATTCTAATGTAATAAATTAGGCACAAATTTAAGAAAATAATTAGCTAAAGTTATTTGCTAACCAATTTGACGACTTTAGTTATCATTTGTTTACTTCGACGTGTTTTTGGAAAAGATCAAAAGCAGATAGTCTTGTAGGGAGACTCTTGTAGAAGACGGTAGCAGCTAAGGATGTAAGAGAAAGAAAAAATGTGTGAACGTGGGGAGGGGGACCCACCCACGTGATGGGGAACAGCCACGCCCACCAACCCTTCGTGGGCGCCTGAACGTGGGGAGGGGGGACCCACCCACGTGATGGGTGTGTCCCATCCCATCCCTCCCACTTCTTTTTTGAGCAGTCACACCCACGAACTCTTCGTGGGCGCCTTGTCCTCAAATCACGGAAATCCGTGATTTCCTCTTCGCTCTGTGCCTCGTTCCCTCTCCTATAAATAGAGAAGGGGGTAGAGAGGAGTTTTGAGGTGGTTGTGTGAAGTTTGAGGAGAGAAAGATTAGAGCGGTGATTTTAAGATAATCACACGCGGTATTTTGAGAGATCTCAAGTTTGAGATCTTCTCTGTTTCAAGCTTTGTAATTTCTTGTGGTCAAATAAGAAATTATTTGTGTCGCTCTGGACGCAGGCAGTTACGAACCACGAATCATTGTCTCGTCTCATTTACTTATTATTTTTGTATTCGCTATTGCTTGTAAGTTGGTTAGTTACTCTCGGGGGTTAATTCACCAAGGGCGTATGCCACCTTGACTTCCAACAATTGGTATCAGAGCACTTGATCAGATTGGTGGTGGTAAAGCTTCCGATTTGAGGTGGTGCTCGGCTATTGTGTGGAATTCCTGAGAGAAGCGGTTTAACTAAAACAAGCGGAGAATGGCATCTACCAGTAAAACAGTTAAAGTTGGGAAGTATGAGATCGAGAAATTTAATGGGAAGAATGATTTTTCCTATTGGAGGATCGAGATGAAAAATTGATTTGCAAAAGTTGCACAAAGCTTTGGCGGGAAAAGAGAAGAAGCACAAGGACATGTCTGATGAGGATTGGGAAGAGCTAGATCTGGAAGCACGGGCGTCGATCATCCTTTGCCTTGAAAGGGATATAGCTTTCTTGGTGGACGGGGAGGAAACGGCTGCGGGCGTGTGGTTAAAGTTAGAGAGCACCTTCATGACGAAGAGTCTAACGAACCGGATCTATTTAAAATCCAAATTGTACACTTGCAAGATGGAGGAAGGCTCGTCAATCCGGGAGTACATCAACAAGTTTGATAGGATCATATCAGACTTAAAAGACATAGATGTAAAAGTAGGAGATGAGGATCAGGCGCTTCTACTACTTCTGTCTCTGCTGAAGTCTTATGAGAACCTGGTGCAAACACTGATGCTTGTAGGAGACGATCTGACGATGGATGAGACTAGAACAACGCTTCTAGCGGATGATCTTTGAAAGATTGCAACCAGTGACATGACTACTGGTGGTAACAAAGAACAAGCGCAGGGATTGTTTGCTAGAGGAAGGAGCAATGAGCGAGAAAAAGGCAAGGGATGAAAGTCTAGATCAAAATCGAGACCTCTTGCGGAAAGACCGTGTTTCAAATGCGGTGAGCTAGGGCATTTCAAAGTCAATTGTCCTAACAAGAGAGTAGGTGGGAAGAAGAACAACAACAAGACTGAGAAAAGAGAGGGCAAGGAAGAGGCGAGCTACGTTTCAGAGGAAGGGAGCGATAAGGAGTGCTATGTCGTCACGGGTGGCGAGGATATCTCCGGAAAGTGGATACTTGATTCTGGTTGCTCTTATCAAATGTGTCCAAATAGAAAGTGATTTACTACCTACAGAGGCATTGATGGTGGAACCGTATTGATGGGGAACAACCATGCTTGTAAAACGGTGGGGCTAGGTAATATCAAAATCAAGATGCATGATGGAGTGGTTCGAACCTTGACGGATGTGAGGCATGTTCCCGACTTGCGGAAGAATCTTATCTCAGTTGGTGCATTGGACTCCGGCGGTTGCAAAATTATTACGGAGAACGGAGTGAAGAAGGTTGTTCGGGGTTCCCTTGTAGTGATGAAGGGTGTTCGTCACCGTAATTTATATACTCTCTCAGGTACGACGGTGACGGGAGATGCAGCGGTTGGAACTGAAGGAAGTGATGGAGACTCATGTGAGCACACACGGTTATTGCATAGGCGGCTTGGGCATATGTCAGAGAAGGGTCTAGTTCTGCTTGGTAAAGAGGGTCTGCTGAAGAATCTGAAGGAACCTAGCATGGATTTTTGCGAGGATTGTGTGTATGAAAAGTCACACGAGGTTCGGTTCGAGAAGCAAGTCTAAGAGCGAGGATACTAGATTATGTGCACACGGATGTTTGGGGTCCGGCTCAGACCACTTCTAAGGGTGGTTCCAGATATTATGTCTCGTTCATAGATGACTATTCGAGGTATGCTTGGATTTACTTTCTGAAGCATAAGAATGAGGTGTTCGAGACATTCAAGAAGTGGAGAGCAATGGTTGAGAACAGGACGGGAAAGAAATTGAAGACGAGATCGATAGCAGTGCAGTATCGAGATGATGCTTTCAAGGAGTTCTGTGATCAGGAGGGAATTGTTCGACACTGGACAGTCAGGTCAACACCACAGCAGAATGGGATCGCAGAGAGACTGAACCGAACATTGCGGGAGAAAGCAATGAGTATGCGATCATACGCTGGATTGGGCAACGAATGGTGGGCAGAAGCGGTGGCTACAGCTTGTTACATCGTGAACCGTTCACCACATTCGATATTGGATGGTGATACACCCTATAGGGTGTGGTCAGGGGAGCATGCAGATTATGATAGGCTCAGAATTTTCGGATGTACCGCCTACTATCACGTCAACGAGGGAAAGCTTGACGCGAGGGCCAAGAAGGCAATATTCTTGGGATATGCGAAGGGCGTAAAAGGCTATCGCCTTTGGTGTACGGAAGATTCAAAGTTCGTGATCAGCAGGGATGTTACCTTTGATGAGAAATCGATGATTGATAGGGCGCCCAAGGATGATGGTGTTAGGACTGATGAGGCTTCTAAGTCTCAGGTTATTGAAATAGAACCTAAAGACCAACCAGGTTCTATTCGTGTTCAAGTGGGAAGTCAGGTAGATGATGAGCTTGAGCAGGAGGAGGTTCAGCAGGAGAATACACAGGCACTACAACAACAACAGCTCGATGATAGTTTGACTTCCACTAGGCTAAGGCGAGCATACAAGCATGTACAGAAGCTGGGGGCTGATCAACCCCTGAAGCACTATGGGCAGGTTAATTTGGTTGAATACGCACTCTCGGTGGAGGAGGAAGAGCCGGTCTCCTTCAAGGAAGCTATTCGGGACAAGGATAGTGAGAGTTGGTTGGCTGCGATGGAGGAAGAGATGGAATCTCTTCGGAAGAACCAAACATGGGAGGTGGTCCCATTGTCCGTAGGAAGGAAAGCTATTGGTTGTAAGTGGGTGTATAAAAGAAAGGAAGATCCTTCAAAGCTCGGTGGTACAAGGTACAAGGCAAGGCTAGTGGCTAAGGGGTTTGCACAAAGAGAGGGTGTGGATTACAACGAGATCTTTTCTCCGGTGGTGAAACACACCTCTATTCGGGTGCTATTGAGTATTGTTGCTCATGGTGATCTTGGTCGGAACAACTCGATGTTAAAACGGCCTTCTTGCACGGAGACTTGGATGAAGAGATCTACATGCATCAACCTGAGGGCTACAAGATTGAGGACAAGGAGGATCATGTGTGTCGTTTGAAGAAGTCACTGTATGGATTGAAGCAATCTCCCCGACAGTGGTACAAGCGATTTGACTCCTTCATGCTGAAGCATGAGTTTTCCCGAAGCGACTATGATTGTTGCGTTTACATTCGGAAGCTTCGTGGAGGTAATTATATCTATCTCTTTTTGTATGTGGATGACATGCTTATTGCTTCTAAGAGCAAGGTGGAGATAGATAGGTTAAAATCTCAACTTGGTGAAGAGTTCGAGATGAAGGACATGGGCGCTGCTAGAAAAATACTGGGTATGGAGATTAGAAGAGAGCGAGCGAACCGACGATTGTTCTTGAGTCAGAAGGGCTACATAGAGCGGGTGATCGCGAGGTTCGGGATGCAAAGTGCTAAGTCGGTAGTGACTCCATTGGCTCCACACTTTAGGCTTTCTGGTAAACAATCTCCTACTACAGCGGAAGAGAAAGCGCACATGGAGCGTATTCCCTATGCTAGTGCGGTTAGCGAGCAATATGCGCAATGGTGTGTACATGAGATATTTCCGCAGGGTCGGTGTGGTTAGTAGATTCATGGCGAATCCGGGAAAGGCACACTGGGAAGCAGTGAAGTGGGTCCTGAGGTACTTAAAGGGTACCGTTGATACGGGTCTGTATTTTGGTGGAGAAACATGTCAGATTGATGGGTTTGTGGACTCTGATTATGCGGGCAATCTAGATAGACGGCGATCTACTACTGGTTATGTATTCAGGATACATGGGGCTCCGGTTAGTTGACGATCGATGTTGCAGGCTACAGTGGCATTTTCTACTACAGAGGCCGAGTACATGGTCATGGCGGAGGGAGTGAAGGAAGCATTGTGGTTGTGGGGTTTTCTAGATGATTTGGGGATTGAGCAGGAGAACGTGAACTTGTGGTGCGACAGTCAGAGTGCGATTCACTTGACGAAGAATCAAGTTCATCATGCTCGTACCAAGCATATCGATGTCAGGTATCATTTCGTGCGGGATGTCATAGAGGAAGGCGATATTTCTCTCATAAAGATACACACGAATGAGAATCCCGCGGACATGTTAACCAAGGTGGTCACAGGCAGCAAGTTTAAGCATTGCTTGGACTTGCTTCATATCAACCCGTGTTGATGGAGAAGTGCAGAACTACGATTAGCTTGATCCCTACCGAGGGTACGAGGCAACCATGGTACAATGGTGCAGCTGGTTTGGTCTGGGATTGGCCCAATTTGGCGTTCGCGGTATTCTTCTGGTGTTCGTCCAAAATTTGAGGTTTATCAAATGATGTACGAGGTGGAGAATTGTGAATGTGGGGAGGGGGGACCCACCCACGTGATGGGGAATAGCCACGCCCACGAACCCTTCGTGGGCGCATGAACGTGGGGAGGGGGACCCACCCACGTGATGGTGTGTCCCATCCCATCCCTCCCACTTCTTTTTGGCAGTCCAGCCCACGAACTCTTCGTGGGCTTTGTCTCAAATCACGGAAATCCGTGATTTCCTCTTCGCTCGTGCCTCGTTCCCTCTCCGTAAATAGAGAAGGGGTAGAGAGGAGTTTTGAGGTGGTTGTGTGAAGTTTGAGGAGAGAAAGATTAGAGCGGTGATTTTAAGATAATCACACGCGGTATTTTGAGAGATCTCAAGTTTGAGATCTTCTCTGTTTCAAGCTTTGTAATTTCTTGTGGTCAAATAAGAAATTATTTGTGCTGCTCCCGTGGACGTAGGCAAGTTTTCCGAACCACGTAAATCTGTTGTCTCGTCTCATTTACTTATTGTTTTTATACTCGCTATTGCTTGTAAGTTGGTTAGTTACTCTCGGGGGTTAATTCAGCTTCCGCAGCGGTGTGGGCGTCACCTTGACTCCCAACAAAATGATTAAGAAAGGAGGAAAAATGATGGAGAATATTGTTCTATCGTGACGAAAGAAGAGATAATGGTTAAGGAAAGAGGAGAATGATGAAAGATGATTGAGGAAGGAGAAAATGGTAGAGACAATGGTAGACGCAGACGCTGGTAGAATGTGCCGTCATAACCACATCAAAAGACTAAATAACTGGACAAATTAAAAGACATTTAAGGGAGGGTTAAAACAAACATTTGTGTAACCCATTGAGACTTGTCTTATTCCACTCAACCACAAGGAAATATAAAAGATTTGGAGGAAGTTAAAGGAACATAAGTTACATTATGGTTTAATGATAGTAGAATCAAATAATGCTATAGATATCACTTTGGTCCTTGGGTTCATCTCACTGCTCTACATCGTTATTCCCTTCCATCACTAAAGAATAGCATTATAGCAAGATAAGTGAGGAAAGAGATAAGAGGCTGTTTGGTTGGGCTATTTTATAGAAATGTTTTCTATAAAAATCTGACAATGGTAGTTTGGTAAATAAATATTTTCTGTACATTTCTATAAACCTTGTTTGGTTCCAAAAATTTATAGAAAAGTTTTCTATAAAAATCGACAATGGTAGTTTGGTAAATAAATATTTTACGTACATTTCTATAAACCTTGTTTGGTTCCAAAAATTTATAGAAATCAACTTCCACTCAAAATGGAAGGAAATCACCAATAAATCTGACAACACAAATATTAAAATATAAAACTTCACCCATACCCTATTTCCCACCCCAAATTTTCTTCTTTTGAACCAAACAAACAAACCTTTATAGAAAACTTGACATTTCTATAAAGTAAGGGGCCCATTTTCTTGTTTTGAACCAAACAAACAAAATGTCAAAAACAAAAAAACTTGTACTTTTTGACTTCTCAAAACTTTTCTCAAAATTTTTTCAAGAAATACAAGGAAATGTTTTTTTGGGTGGAAAACATTTCTTGAAATTTCAAGAAAATGAACCAAACACCCCCTAAGACTATTGATTTAAGGAACTAAATTTTATTGTGGTGTGGTACTCTCAATTGTTGGTTCATTTTTTTCTCACGGTATGTTATCTCTAATCTTGATTTATAATTTTGAGTCACGATCCTATAATAAAATCTAACAGACGCCGCAAGGAAGGAGATAGTGAAAGATGTAGGTTAAGAAAAAAAAAATAATTCATCGTTCATAATTTATGTGGTAAAGAGGCGTGATGGACAGTGACGGATCTAGGATTTTTAGAAAGCGGTGTCACTACATAATTAATGATTAAAAAATTACAATTGTCCCTGACGAGTTTTTCGCTAGTTAATTCCTTAATGATGTTAGCTGTAGATTACAAGTGGGTGGGCAAAATTATGCAGGAAGATATTTTTTGCTAGTGAAAAATGTGGTTCACACTTCTTAACAAATACTGAAAGTTAAAGGGGTTTTCTGATAACCTCAAAAGTTAAGGTAGGTTTTATGACATTTTATAAGTTAATGAGAGTTATCTAAAAAAACCCAAATGCTAAGTGGTTCTTGATCCTCCTTGGCCAAAGTGGGGTCACATGACTTTACTTGGTCAAGGTGGATCCACCGCTGACCATGGGGGAGGTGAGGTGATGGCCGAAGGGATAATGATCGAGATCTTGAGAGGAAAGAGGAAAGATAGTTCATGGATTCATGAGAATGTGGAAGGAATAAGACACTGAGGTTAAAGATATTTTAAATACATTAAAAATATAAAGGGTCAATGCATTAATCTTTGAGTCAAGGATAAAGCCTTGAGGAAAATGTAGAAAAGGATGAAAACCATCATATTATCTCTCTCAACTCTTCGTGATAAAAACCTTTTTCTAGAATGTTTTATCACACTTTATCTCTACATCAAAAGTCTTACAAAACATATCAAACAAAAAATCCTTCTAAATGAAATACAACTATATATTAAGAAAACAAAAAACTGCATATTTACTACACAGGGAGGCTATTTGATTCATAGAAAATAAATACAGAGTATAATTGCTATTTATAAACATTTTAGTTGCAGCATTGCAGGTGCTTATTCGCTGCAATTGTATTTATTTATTTATTTATTTTTGCTAGGTTGATCGTTTTGTTGGAAAATTATCATGCTGCTTCAAACATAGACCCTTGTCATAAAAATGACTCATTGTAGCAATACAATCTGAAAATTACAATTAATGCAATAAATTGTAACTTATAGATGTTATAAATTGTAACTATGATTATTTTTACATGATACTAAAGAGACCAAATTATATAAATCATAAGACTAAATAATATTTGATTTTAAGATTTATAACACCAAAATGGGGGAGAGTGCGGAACACGGAGCCAGGGACATGTATTAAAAAAACCTACGTTTAAACGAAAACGTAACAGGCTGACATGTCAAAATACTATTGGTTGATGCCACGCTCTCTCGAATATCATTGGTCGAACCACCTCACCCGAGTCTTTTTATTAGTGAGCTCAAATCTCAGTTCACAAATCAAAGCTAGGGTTTTCTCAAAAAAATCATTTTTTCATTTTTTTTCTCTTTATGAGATTGCAATGATGGGGAAGTTGCAGATCTCGTCTCAGATCCTTTTGCTCTTGATCGCTTGCTCCACGATTCAGATTTGGGCTTCAGATCCAGTAATTTTTCTCGATTTCCCTTTTTTTTTTTGGCGATTTTGTTTCGATTGTCGTAGTTTTTGGGGGCGAAAACTCAATTTTTGATTATTGTTTCAGTTATTTTACGAATCATTCGATGAAGCATTCGAGGGGCGTTGGATTGTCTCAGAGAAAGATGAATACGGAGGTATCGCATTTCGAATCTGAATGATTTACTTTATAATCTCTTCGTTTTGGAGTTGGAAATGGGTTCTTTTGGTTGAATTTGGTGTAGATCTGTGATTTTGTCAAAGTTCTAGGGCTTTTGTGGTTTAGGGTTTAAGAGTAAGACTGGGAATTGAAGAAAGTTTGGCGTAAATGTATTAGTTTTCATGATTATTAGTTTTGAGTAAAAATTTAGATCTTTCTGGTATATAAGAGTAATGTTTTCACTTTTAGAGTGGCGGACCTAAGTAATAGGTGAAGGAAATGGTTGCCAGATAACTAAAGTCCAAATTCTATTTGGATCTGGGTCTTTGATTTGGGATATCAAGGGGCAGAAGATAGTGGATTTACAGTTATATAGAATATAGAATAGGATAGACTGCTCATCTGTATTATCTGCTACCTTTTCTTTGATTTGCATATGATTGTTTGTCTCAGGTCTGGCCATGTAAGTGATAATACAATACCTAGCTAAGGAAATACGTCAGCTACTTGCATGTGCAAAAATATAGTTTGGTGCCTCATTATGGGCAGAAAGGATTGAGCTCTTTTGTTGAATTCGTGAAGGAAAACTCAAACTGTGATTTTATTATATGTAGTAAACTTTTCAAGTATGCGCATTGCCTGAATATGACAATATAATATTAAAAAAACTAAACAGGTGAATATAAATTTCAATCAATGACATTAGTACTCTTAAGTTTGAGAAGATTTGATATTTAGTCAACTATTCGTTCAACTCATGATAGAATGGAAGAGGAAGCAAAATTTTATAGTCATTCTAGATCGCAGGTCATGCTCGTCTCAGAGATGATGCTAAAGGTCATTAGGATAATTATATAGATGAATTAGTTGCACTTGGACAAGTATAAATTATGGAGAATAAGGGTTTATTTGCCTGTATTATTTCTATATACTTCTGTTTCCTTGGATCATGTTTGATAGAGTGTTCCAAATCAGGCTTATATAGCCTTTTACCACACGTAAAAAGAGGCTGCAATATGTAATTGAGTTTCACTTTCAAAAGTGCACTTAAAAGATGAAGGAAAATCAATGTTAAATGGTAGAATAGTGATTTTTTGGGGTGATTTGAAGAACTATATGTAATTTACATTATATAGAATAAACAAATGTATTTGGGGAAAAATCTTCAATTGCAGTTAGTTCTGCATAATTCTTTTTCCTGTAAAAGTTTATCACTGTTATAGTTGGATTTCTTAGTTCACTAACCAAGAGAAGGACTCGTGGTTGAAATGTGGTTGAAATTCCACGAACTATCTAGCGAGATCTCACTGGCTAATATAGGTTAAGGAGAGATTAAAGCTTTTCACAAGAGAGATGTAAAATAATTGATGGAAGCTAGGTTTTGTTATCATGTCTAGGATTATCCCTCAAGTACTTGATGGGCTAAGATGGCAAAAGAAATCTTCCATCTTGTTTATTAAGGTTACATCCTTAGTTTTTAATCACTCAGATTTTTCATGTTTGGTCACTGCAATTGAACTTTAGGATCCTAAGTTCCCGAATCTGTCATCGTTTTGTTTTGTAAGTTTTGGAATTTCAGTTGCTACTCCATTTGCAATTCTACATTGTTTATTGATTCAACTTCACACATTTTATCTGTGAATAATGATAAGAATATTTCTAAAAGAGGCTTCACTATTAGTGTATGGAACAAAAAGAAATGACCATGATATCTAAATTTTTCTTAGTATCTTTGGTTTCTTGACTAAAATATGTGTGTGCAGGTGTATGGAAACATTCGAAGAGTGAGGGACATGACGACTATGGTCTTCTTGTGAGTGAAAAGGCAAGGAAATATGCCATTGTTAAGGAACTGGAGAAGCCTGTCAGTCTCAAGGACGGTACCATTGTTCTTCAATTTGAAACAAGGCTTCAGAATGGGCTCGAGTGTGGAGGTGCATATCTTAAATACCTCCGACCTCAGGAAGCTGGATGGATCCCCAAGGAGTTTGACAATGAAGCTCCCTACACTATCATGTTCGGCCCTGATAAGTGCGGGTCCACCAACAAGGTCCATTTCATCCTTAAGCACAAGAATCCCAAGACTGGGAAGTTTGTTGAGCATCATCTCAAGTACCCGCCGTCAGTCCCATCTGACAAACTTTCTCATGTCTACACTGCAATTCTGAAACCCGACAATGAGGTTCGTATTTTGGTGGACGGTGAAGAGAAAAAGAAGGCAAATTTCTTGTCTGCCGATGATTTTGAGCCAGCTCTCATTCCATCCAAGACAATCCCCGACCCTGAGGACAAGAAGCCTGAGGACTGGGATGAGCGGGCCAAAATCTCGGACCCTGATGCTGTGAAACCTGAGGATTGGGATGAGGATGCTCCAATGGAGATTGAGGATGAGGAAGCTGTTAAGCCTGAAGGTTGGTTGGATTACGAGCCTGAGGAAATTGATGACCCTGAGGCCACCAAGCCTGAAGATTGGGATGATGAAGAGGATGGAGAATGGGAGGCACCTAAAGTTGACAACCCGAAGTGTGAAGCTGCACCTGGTTGTGGTGAGTGGAAGAGACCGACCAAGAGGAATCCAGCTTACAAAGGGAAGTGGCATGCTCCTCTTATCGACAACCCTAACTACAAGGGAATCTGGAAGCCACAGGAGATTCCCAACCCCGAGTACTTTGAGCTTGATAGGCCTGATTTTGAGCCAATTGCTGCTATTGGTATTGAGATTTGGACAATGCAGGATGGCATTTTGTTTGACAATATTTTGATAGCGAGTGACGAGAAGGTGGCAGAGTCGTATCGGGAAAAGACTTGGAAGCCGAAGTACGAAGTTGAGAAAGCAAAGCAGAAGGAAGAGGAGGAAGCCGCAGGCCTCTCGAGTGGGCTTTCAAGCATTCAGGTGATATATCTGTTCTCTTCATGCCACTAGAGAGTAGGCTGTTCATCAGTTTTTTTGTTATGTTATGTCCCCTTAATAACATGATTTATTTGTAATTGCAGAAGAAGGTATTTGATGTTCTTTATAAGGTGGCGGACATTCCTTTCCTGGAGAAATATAAGATCCAGATTATTGTAAGTACAGTTTTCAATTTCCATGTGCCTGCATTTTTTTATTATTCTTTGCATTATTCCCTCAAATAGGAGTACGCATCCTATCAGGACGCCCCACACAGTGCAGGGCGTTCTGATCCGAGCATGTCCACTGCACAAGGGGTGTTTTGGTAATTGTCCCAGCTCATGTGTGGCCGAGATATCCCCGCATAGAGCAATGTTCTGATAGGAACATTACTCTTCAAGTACACTATAACTTTCTGTAGTACTTCCTAAAAAACACCTGTCCTTGTGCACACAAGGGTGGGTTTTAACTCCCAAAGGCAACTCAACTTGTTATATTCACCTCCCAGAATGAAGATATATAATATTAAGAACCATTCACTAAGCCAAAAATTTTCTAGCTCATGAAGAATGAGACCTATTTAGTTATATTATTAGAAAACCATTCATTTAGCCCCAATTGTAGTACACTAATTGACACACAAGTAAAAAATCATAAGAATGCATGAACCATTTTTTTTTTCTTGGGTAGAAACTTCAATAGCCTCCGGTGCATATTACCTGCTTGGTTGTGGTGGGTATTACTTAGATATGTCCTGGATGCATTAAAGTTCAACCCTCGCAAGAAGGGGATTGTTAGAATCTACTGTTCTGATTTGCGCTAGCTTTTCTGTTCTAATAATAGTATGGTGTCTGTGCAGGATCTCATTGAGAAGGGAGAAAGCCAGCCAAACCTCACGATTGGTATCCTCGTATCCATCGCCGTTGTCCTCTTGACCATTATCTTTAAGATTCTCTTTGGTGGGAAGAAGAAACCTACAGTGAGTCCTCCGCTCCCTCGCCATCTCGTAATGCCTTTTGCTCTTTAAAAAACTCACTTATAAATGCTCTTCTTCTTTTATAGGCACCAGCAGCACCCGCCCCAGAGACCAAGAGCCCTGAGGCTTCTGCTACCGAAGCAGAAACGAGCGCTGCTGACAACGAAGAGAATGAGAAAGAGGACGCTTCGGCTCCTCGCCCCCGAAGATCAAGGAGAGAAACATAGTGATAATTTGTTAGGGATTCAGTTTTGAACTTGGTTATTTGTTATGCTATCCCCTGTGTACTCTTTTCTAGCTAGATTTTGTAGTGTTTTTGAGTGTATATGGGAGCTGGATTTTATCAATCCATCTCTCGCTATGATGATCACTGTTACAGTTTACCTGACAAATTTTACAAGACCTTTTCTGCTCTTTTATTTAATGGCTTTCTTGTTTAATTATGACCATCTTCAGCGTGCAAAAGCACATATTTGTGTGTTTATCCAAAATAGCAGTTAAATAAAAAAAAAAGTTTTGTGTTTCATTTATACTTTGCCTCATCTCTTGGTTATTCTGTCGTATAAACTATCAGAAACATATAACATTCTTAATCTTCATCGATGAAGGAAGTATCAGAATAGGATGTCTACCTCTTGGCATTCATTAATATATAATAATAAGGACAAATTTTCAATTTAGCCATATTCAACATTTATTTTCAAAATTATATATTCCTTATTTGAAATCGAAGTTTACAGATCATTCAAAACTCTTTAAATGATTTCGTGAAGTTTTAACACTTAAATCATTTGTGAGTTCATTTTGAAATCGTTCGAATTTCGGATCATTGACAAATAATAATAAATATTAAAAATAAACAAAATTTGTCCTAATATATTCTCTCCACACCACAGTTCTTTCAACAAGCTAGACTGCAGTTCATTTCTATTCATTTGTATTTCCTCATGTTCGTTTTGAGTTTATACAATCTGCAAGTTGGCTGTCATATCTCTCGTTTTTTTGATGTGAGTGATGGAAGTCATATAACTCATCAATGTGCTTAGATATTTATTAGATATTTTATAAATATCGAAGATTTGTGTAACTTTCATATATAAGGTGTTGAGACCATTTTGGTGCCATTATTTGGAGACGCATCATCGAAGAATTGGAAATATATGAGTATCATTCATTTTGTTTTATAAACCTTGATATGATGTTTTTCATTTTGTTTCTTGATTTTATGTTGATCGATTGCTTAATAGGTACTAAAGAGTTCTTATCGGAGTATCTTGACATTGTTGTATAAGCTTAGAGGAGACATTAAAATTGTATCTATAAGCAAAGTTGGAAGAGGAATAAGTATCAATACATATTTGATTGCAGAAATTTTTCTTGGTGAATATTATTTTTAAGCTATTGAATGGAGTTAGAAGTCTTTTTTCCTTCCGCCTTTTACTGGAGAATAGTGTGATCTTGCTGTGTTGTTGGTGTAAGCAGGAATTTAAAATTTTCTTTTGATTAATGGGTGTTTAACAATCTATAGAATTTTACATGTAAATATGCAATTTGAATTTGTTTGGAAGGAAGAAATCTAAATATAATTTCTATATTAGAGGCTACTAACTTTATTATCTTCATAATATTCAAGCTTCTACTACATGTTATAATATGAGTTATGGAAACAATGACCCATCCGGCTTATGAATAATGTACCTGAAAGTAGTGTATTTAACTTTCTCCCTTTTATTGTGCTATTGTTTAAGCTTGAGTGTCTTCTACTATTAGTCACCATAAAGATTTCTAATCTATGTGATTTCTAATCTTATAGTTTTCCTGCAGACATTTATATTTAATCTTTGATTATGTCCTGTTCTATATAGTGGAATGACTAGCGAAAATAGAGAAAACATGAATTAAAACATAAAATATTTTAGATTAGAACTTAACAACAATCGTCCGAATTGAGAAAGATACTGAAATTAAGAAAGACACGAGAGAGAGAGATTCAACAACAATGCATAAACAATACATAAGTACACATAAAATGTAGCACAAACAAACAGCAAGGCTAGCCCGTGCTTAGCACGGGGGTAAATACTAGTTACTTTTGATGCGTCATCAACGTAATAAACCAAAACCACTGAATACTCTTCTCCAAATATCATAGGCCACCAAGGAACCTTCAACATCTTGTATATTCTGCATTTTTTGCTACGCAAATGGCTCAGTACCCTTCACTATATCTCTCTGAAGAAGATTACAACAGAAATTTCTCAAAGATAAACAATGAGAAACTTTTATCGAGTCCATACTATGTAAAGGTCACCGGAGCGCAATTAAAGACACTAGTACAAATTACTTAAATTATTTGCCGTGACATACCACGAAATTTATTAACCATATCCCAAAATTTTTAACTTACAACTCATACAACACAACTCGATATAAATAGATGTTACAAGGCCACTCTCCTAAATTTATGCTACATTCCAGATTTTCTATGTGGAGATTGCCTTATTGTGATGGGAAAAACAATGTCTCATAACCGCGACTACCATAAAAACTCTCTCTCCATTAAATGAAGTCTTTTAACAAACAAAGCTTCTCAACTTCGAAACCCTAACCCTAACGGGTTTTTACCTCTATTTACCGCGTCCTGCAGGTTTTCTTGCAGGCGGAGCAGACTCCTCGTCGTCAGATTGGACGTCTCCATACTGCCAAATTCCCATTCTGCCCTTCTTTGCTTTGTCTTGGAACTCCTCGAGGTTGTCAATAGCCAACTTCCTCTCCCTGGTATCCCACCTCTTTCTTCTTTCTAATCTAGCAAGCCCTTCCTGCATTGTACAAAAGGGTTTTAGATTAGATCACTAAAATATTGTCACACAGGAAAGGGTTTTAGATTAGATCACTAAAATATTGTCACACAGGAAAGGGTTTTAGATTAGATCACTAAAATATTGTCACACAGGAAAGGGTTTTAGATTAGATCACTAAAATATTGTCACACAGGAAAGGGTTTTAGATTAGATCACTAAAATATTGTCACACAGGAAAGGGTTTTAGATTAGATCACTAAAATATTGTCACACAGGAAAGGGTTTTAGATTAGATCACTAAAATATTGTCACACAGGAAAGGGTTTTAGATTAGATCACTAAAATATTGTCACACAGGAAAGGGTTTTAGATTAGATCACTAAAATATTGTCACACAGGAAAGGGTTTTAGATTAGATCACTAAAATATTGTCACACAGGAAAGGGTTTTAGATTAGATCACTAAAATATTGTCACACAGGAAAGGGTTTTAGATTAGATCACTAAAATATTGTCACACAGGAAAGGGTTTTAGATTAGATCACTAAAATATTGTCACACAGGAAAGGGTTTTAGATTAGATCACTAAAATATTGTCACACAGGAAAGGGTTTTAGATTAGATCACTAAAATATTGTCACACAGGAAAGGGTTTTAGATTAGATCACTAAAATATTGTCACACAGGAAAGGGTTTTAGATTAGATCACTAAAATATTGTCACACAGGAAAGGGTTTTAGATTAGATCACTAAAATATTGTCACACAGGAAAGGGTTTTAGATTAGATCACTAAAATATTGTCACACAGGAAAGGGTTTTAGATTAGATCACTAAAATATTGTCACACAGGAAAGGGTTTTAGATTAGATCACTAAAATATTGTCACACAGGAAAGGGTTTTAGATTAGATCACTAAAATATTGTCACACAGGAAAGGGTTTTAGATTAGATCACTAAAATATTGTCACACAGGAAAGGGTTTTAGATTAGATCACTAAAATATTGTCACACAGGAAAGGGTTTTAGATTAGATCACTAAAATATTGTCACACAGGAAAGGGTTTTAGATTAGATCACTAAAATATTGTCACACAGGAAAGGGTTTTAGATTAGATCACTAAAATATTGTCACACAGGAAAGGGTTTTAGATTAGATCACTAAAATATTGTCACACAGGAAAGGGTTTTAGATTAGATCACTAAAATATTGTCACACAGGAAAGGGTTTTAGATTAGATCACTAAAATATTGTCACACAGGAAAGGGTTTTAGATTAGATCACTAAAATATTGTCACACAGGAAAGGGTTTTAGATTAGATCACTAAAATATTGTCACACAGGAAAGGGTTTTAGATTAGATCACTAAAATATTGTCACACAGGAAAGGGTTTTAGATTAGATCACTAAAATATTGTCACACAGGAAAGGGTTTTAGATTAGATCACTAAAATATTGTCACACAGGAAAGGGTTTTAGATTAGATCACTAAAATATTGTCACACAGGAAAGGGTTTTAGATTAGATCACTAAAATATTGTCACACAGGAAAGGGTTTTAGATTAGATCACTAAAATATTGTCACACAGGAAAGGGTTTTAGATTAGATCACTAAAATATTGTCACACAGGAAAGGGTTTTAGATTAGATCACTAAAATATTGTCACACAGGAAAGGGTTTTAGATTAGATCACTAAAATATTGTCACACAGGAAAGGGTTTTAGATTAGATCACTAAAATATTGTCACACAGGAAAGGGTTTTAGATTAGATCACTAAAATATTGTCACACAGGAAAGGGTTTTAGATTAGATCACTAAAATATTGTCACACAGGAAAGGGTTTTAGATTAGAACTTAACAACAATCGTCCGAATTGAGAAAGATACTGAAATTAAGAAAGACACAAAAGATAGAGAGAGTGAGAGAGAGAGATTCAACAACAATGCAGAAACAATACATAAGTACACATAAAATGTAGCACAAACAAACAGCAAGGCTAGCCCGTGCTCAGCACGGGGTAAATACTAAGTTACTTTTGATGCGTCATCAACGTAATAAACCAAAACCACTGAATACTCTTCTCCAAATATCATAGGCCACCAAGGAACCTTCAACATCTTGTATATTCTGCATTTTTTGCTACGCAAATGGCTCAGTACCCATCACTATATCTCTCTGAAGTAGATTACAACAGAAATTTCTCAAAGATAAACAATGAGAAACTTTTATCGAGTCCATACTATGTAAAGGTCACCGGAGCGCAATTAAAGACACTAGTACAAATTACTTAAATTATTTGCCGTGACATACCACGAAATTTATTAACCATATCCCAAAATTTTTAACTTACAACTCATACAACACAACTCGATATAAATAGATGTTACAAGGCCACTCTCCTAAATTTATGCTACATTCCAGATTTTCTATGTGGAGATTGCCTTATTGTGATGGGAAAAACAATGTCTCATAACCGCGACTACCATAAAAACTCTCTCTCCATTAAATGAAGTCTTTTAACAAACAAAGCTTCTCAACTTCGAAACCCTAACCCTAACGGGTTTTTACCTCTATTTACCGCGTCCTGCAGGTTTTCTTGCAGGCGGAGCAGACTCCTCGTCGTCAGATTGGACGTCTCCATACTGCCAAATTCCCATTCTGCCCTTCTTTGCTTTGTCTTGGAACTCCTCGAGGTTGTCAATAGCCAACTTCCTCTCCCTGGTATCCCACCTCTTTCTTCTTTCTAATCTAGCAAGCCCTTCCTGCATTGTACAAAAGGGTTTTTAGATTAGATCACTAAAATATTGTCACACAGGAAAGGGTTTTTAGATTAGATCACAAAAATATAGCCACTCAGACAAGGCTAATTTTCACTTTAAAATCCATAATTAACCCACTTTTCTTCACTTCGATACGGTGAAGTCTCGATATCATTTCACTTTGATGCCCTCATCCAGATTTCTTTAGATTTTCTGTGAATTGAATTTGTATCAGGTGCTTAGCATGTGATTGATACATTAAAGTTCATGTCCAGTAGCTAGAGATCCAACCACCTAAATGATCTCAATAGCAGTACCCATCACGTACTGAACACTGACACTCCTTGGACATTTCGTGGGTACTTCTAAGTATTGTACCCGTAGCATACACTGACATTCTGGGACACCTTGAATATTCATGTAGATTAATTCAAACGTGTAGTCAATTATCTAATACATGTTTTAGTTTAAAATACTAGTCATGCCCTTCATGTATGTTTACCCTACAATTAAAAAACAAGTGGTTTCCCAATTTATAATCTACATAATAAAAGAAACATAAAATGTCGTAGGCTTGTTAATTCACATAATATGTGAATAAAAAAACAATATTGATCTTATGTAAATTATTAATTTCAATATATGTCAATAGTCGTGTTCCCACACCCGTATCCATGAAACATCAGATTGGAACTTTAGGGTATCAAAGTGTTAGAAAAATACTTTGGGGGTATCAAAGTGAACAAATGGAAAAACTTTGGGGTTTCAAAGTGAATATAAGCCTAAAGAAATGGAGTAACCTAAAATAATGTTGTTTAAGGGATCAAGCATTGTTCATGAAACATAAAAATAAAGTTCTTTCTCAAGTTATGAAAAGCTTTGTTCACAAAAGTTGGTTTATATCTCCAATTGACATTTTCAGATGTGTTCTAGTCTAACTAGCATACTTCTATAGATTCAGAGCCCAAGCATCAGAATTCAGAAACAAATGCACGAAAACAGAACTAAAAACTATAGACGGTAATGAAGGCAATACAGAAATATTGGCATGCCAAATTCAAGTTACTTTGAACTTTAGAGAGAAGACAAGCAAATGAAGACAACATCAGAAATGTTGACATGCTAAATTCAAGTTACTTTGAACATAGAGACAAGATATTTAGAAGTTGGCACAGTTAAATCGGTCAAGGAATCACATCTTGTCTTTTCTTACTAGAAAGAAAATACAATATACTATTTACTCAATCAATCAAAGGTTAATTATTCAAATATAAAATTTCCCTACAAATTTAACATGCATGAAGGAACAAGCAGATGCAAGCATTTTTGATTGACCACACTTCAGATTCTGACAAAATGCGAAGGTAGTATAAGCAATAATATTCCAATATATTGGTAAGTCGTAACTGATACCAACAACAAATGTCACTATAAGTTACGTGAATTCGGTATGGGAAAGCATAAATAAAATGTGTAAAGTTTCACAAAGTGGAATAGCCAAACCTGCAGCATTGCAGCATTGATGCTGGATTCAGCTTCAGCATCAACTAGGGTAACTAAAAGAACTGTTCCAGTTCCCTGCCCTTTAACTTTTCCTCCTGAGGTATCTCTTTCCTCAATCATTGCCCTGAATTCCTTTGAACTATTTAGGGTACAATCACTCAGATACTCTGCAGCTTCCTGACCAAAATCATCCTCTAAACTTGGGACTTTAATAAATGCAAGGCTGCATAGCTGAGCCAAACCAGGCGCTGAGGAGACTGAGGGATCCAGGGGTCGTAATCGACTATATGTAACAGTTTCTTGATTTCCATAATCAATGTAGAAGACTTCAAATTGATCCTCTGGTGACTCCACTGCACCTCTTGGTCCATTGACAATCTTCAGGAAAATAAAGTGAACATTTGTGTCAATAATAGAATGAAAATAAAGTTAAATCATCAGGATTTGAAAGTTAAACAAATGCATCAAACTAACATCCACATATGGTGAGTATGAGCATCCTCCATCTCCTTTTGAAAACAAATAAGTGAAACTTCAATAACCAACACATGCAACAAACTTGAGGAAGAAGAATTAGGATATACAATGTGTAATTTGGCATGTATTGCTTCAAGAGTCAGAGCATGGTTGACTACGAGCACAGTGAATAAAGATAGTCATATGCAACACGTAAATTCATCGACCTAGTAATATACATAGAATTGGAACATACATACGATAGTTTATATATACTCCTTTGTTATTATTTGAAGCAAATCAGATTCTTTCCTCTTTACCAGAATAAATTTTGAAAACCAAGAAGGAGATGCAAGATTCTAGAAAGAAATAGGTAATGAAGACCGGGTGAAAATAACAACAACATTTCACACAACAGTTCTTACAGCTAAAAGTTAATTGGAAAATAAGTTTACATTCTCGTCATGTTAAATATATCCTGCATACACGTACAATTTAACTTGTTAAGAAATATAAATATAAATAATGTAACAGTATTTGACATAGTGACAACATAAGACATTTCCAAAAGGATAAGGTTTTATCAATTTAGAAGAATTTTAGATGTGTCCATTTCCCTATAAATATGTTCAAGTTCGAACAGACTGAGTATGCAACTGCACATTCATGCAGTTATGTAGAACATAAAGCTTGCCTGCATGTTCTCAGTATTTAGAATTGAGAGTAAAATGAAGGAATAAGAAGGAAAAGGGAGACGCTAACTGGATATGGCAGATGCTAACTGGAGTCTGGAGCTATAACCTTCCTATAAACTCATAAATTGTCCCATGTCGAGCTTAGCTAAAAGACTCACTGAATTCTTATCAGATTTGAGTTCAAACCAATATACCCAACACATAACCTTAAACGTGCTTGGGATAGGCTTGAGTTGAACCTGATACAAACTAGCTGCTGTAATTTTAATCAACTCAAACCTTTTCTCCTCCTTGATCAACATGCAGCAAGATATGAGCATAAATCAATTGAACAAGCCAACTCAACTAATTTTCCATCCTGGAACTTGAAGTTTATATGACAAATGAAACTAGTTAATTAGACATGACATTCGACAGTTTATATGATAACATTCCCCAATCATTGTAATGGGAAAAGTAAAGAACATTATTGTTACTCAGATGAAAGCCCAAATTTTGTCAGGAAGACCTAATTAAATGCAGTTTAAAAGGTATGAACTTTAAACTAAGTTGTACTAATTATCTTACCATGGCTCTATTCCAGGAATTATCTACACTGAACTGAGCAAGGACAATATCACCCTTTGCAGGATTAAAAGCTCCAATCACAGGAGCTTCCTGAATACTTAACGAAGCAAGCTGCTGTTGAATCGCAGCAACCCTCTGATCACCAACTGTCTGAACATAGAATTTGCCACCACCTAATACTTCAGTCACTACAACCTGCAATCACATATAATATAATTGGCCGTCAGTTACCCATGAACATGAAATAAATCATTTAAATTCTTTATCAATATCACCTTGAACACTTCCTTCTGTTTTGAATCAGTTGGAGCTCCATTAGTAACTTCCTGTCCTTCAACATAGTTCTCCCATATCTTGAGAAAAAGAAAGATGAAGTTGTCAATAAAAACCATGGGGGTGAAATGAAGATTTAGAAAAACATCTAATCGCATATTACTTTCAGCTTCTGCTCTTTTGCAGATTGTTCAGCTCGTGCCAGAAGGTGGACATCTGGGATCCTATCTGAACCAAAGGACGTTTGGAGCTTTGCCAATCCAGCTTCGAGTAGAGGCACAGCCATGTTTTTCTTAGACTCCCATAGAGAACCCAGGAAAGTCCCAGTCCTATCAACTGTTTCGACTTCAATCTGTGTAATATAAATCAAAGTTATTTACACACCATTAAAATTAAATGAATGAAAAATAAACTTGCAGATGGGACAGTAGTACCTCTACATCCCGCTGCATAATCTTCCTTCTCATCAATGCGATAGCTTCATCTGAGTAGGGCTCATTTCGACCTGGGCATCTAACACCAGAGAATGAGAAGGCAATGCTGCATGTTTCTTTGGGAATAAACAATTTAAATCGATGGCCGCTAAGGACATATTCAACAACAGCTGGAAGTCTTCTATTTCGTTGAATAAACGGTAAGAAGTCTTTGGCTTTTTTTGCTGAAGCCTGTGCAAAATAGGAGATCCAAATGAGATAGATATGCGAGGAAAACCCTATTTCGTGCTTCTAGAGAAACAGGTCCCATTACTTACTACTGTCAGATCTGTTACATGCATGACTGGAGAATCCTTCTTTGAATGTTTCCCTTTTTTACTTTTCTCGGCACGTGATTCCGCAGCAAGTAAAGCATCATAATAGCTTGACCTTTCCTCAAAATCTCTGTGTCTTATAACCTCACCAAACCCGCGTGAAACAATCAGTTCCGCAACATTGAGTCCTGTGGTTTGGCTACCAGAAGGGGCTGCAGGATTGGCAACATCACCCTCCCTTGATGGAGACACGAGGAAGACGGATCCAAAATTCATTACTTTAGAATCAGCTGAGCTAGAGACAGCTACAGAATTGGGTCCGTCACCCGTGACAACTTTTCTAGAATATTCCATTGATACATTCACCTGAAAAAACACGAGTAAATCTAACATCAGTCGTAGTTGATGCTTGTGCACCCAAAATCTCCATCAGGATTTGAGAAAATGAAGATTTTACCTGCTGGCCAATAAGACGTGTCATAATAACTCCTTAGCCTCACGGGCATATGGTTCTGGCTTCTCATCTCGTGAGGATTTCCCATTTTAGGGCACCTGATGCTTGAAAGGTTGACTCGACGCTCTGCAAGTGGGCTTCCATAGGGTGCAGCATCATCAGCAACAATTATACAATCTCCACTTACAACTTCTACAACCTAAATTGGCAGACAAACAGAAATATAAAATAATCTGATGGGCAGAGATAGATTGTGGATAAAAATTACAGTCAATAATTCAGATTTAGCACATTACCTTCCCCGTGAATTTCTGATCATGGATTGCCGTTGAATTTGAAGCAGGTGGAACATAGTTCGTCCACATTCTCAACCGTTCTTTTTTGACTTGAAGTTCAGTAGCCTTAAGCTTACGCTTGACATCTTCTTCCATCATGTTAGCACTCCATTCCACATATTTTGCTAGACCCTGCATATGTTGGAGGGAATTATGAACTATGTACCATTTGGACTTATAGTTTAATAGTTGATAAGCCAAAATAATCTAAAAATGTATGCCTTATTTGTTATTAGTCGAGAAAACTTATGCTTAATATTTATGTATGTAAATGCACAATGTTTGATATTTGTGTGTGTGTGTGGTTAAATTCCTTGGAGCATAGGTTTCATGACAATGTTCTATGACCAAAACAAATAGAAAGTAACATGAACAATTTACCAAAGACGATATTCAAATATTTCGACTTCAATCTGTGTAATATAAATCAAAGTTATTTACACACCATTAAAATTAAATGAATGAAAAATAAACTTGCAGATGGGACAGTAGTACCTCTACATCCCGCTGCATAATCTTCCTTCTCATCAATGCGATAGCTTCATCTGAGTAGGGCTCATTTCGACCTGGGCATCTAACACCAGAGAATGAGAAGGCAATGCTGCATGTTTCTTTGGGAATAAACAATTTAAATCGATGGCCGCTAAGGACATATTCAACAACAGCTGGAAGTCTTCTATTTCGTTGAATAAACGGTAAGAAGTCTTTGGCTTTTTTTGCTGAAGCCTGTGCAAAATAGGAGATCCAAATGAGATAGATATGCGAGGAAAACCCTATTTCGTGCTTCTAGAGAAACAGGTCCCATTACTTACTACTGTCAGATCTGTTACATGCATGACTGGAGAATCCTTCTTTGAATGTTTCCCTTTTTTACTTTTCTCGGCACGTGATTCCGCAGCAAGTAAAGCATCATAATAGCTTGACCTTTCCTCAAAATCTCTGTGTCTTATAACCTCACCAAACCCGCGTGAAACAATCAGTTCCGCAACATTGAGTCCTGTGGTTTGGCTACCAGAAGGGGCTGCAGGATTGGCAACATCACCCTCCCTTGATGGAGACACGAGGAAGACGGATCCAAAATTCATTACTTTAGAATCAGCTGAGCTAGAGACAGCTACAGAATTGGGTCCGTCACCCGTGACAACTTTTCTAGAATATTCCATTGATACATTCACCTGAAAAAACACGAGTAAATCTAACATCAGTCGTAGTTGATGCTTGTGCACCCAAAATCTCCATCAGGGATTTGAGAAAATGAAGATTTTACCTGCTGGCCAATAAGACGTGTCCGCAATAACTCCTTAGCCTCACGGGCATATGGTTCTGGCTTCTCATCTCGACGAGGATTTCCCATTTTAGGGCACCTGATGCTTGAAAGGTTGACTCGACGCTCTGCAAGTGGGCTTCCATAGGGTGCAGCATCATCAGCAACAATTATACAATCTCCACTTACAACTTCTACAACCTAAATTGGCAGACAAACAGAAATATAAAATAATCTGATGGGCAGAGATAGATTGTGGATAAAAATTACAGTCAATAATTCAGATTTAGCACATTACCTTCCCCGTGAATTTCTGATCATGGATTGCCGTTGAATTTGAAGCAGGTGGAACATAGTTCGTCCACATTCTCAACCGTTCTTTTTTGACTTGAAGTTCAGTAGCCTTAAGCTTACGCTTGACATCTTCTTCCATCATGTTAGCACTCCATTCCACATATTTTGCTAGACCCTGCATATGTTGGAGGGAATTATGAACTATGTACCATTTGGACTTATAGTTTAATAGTTGATAAGCCAAAATAATCTAAAAATGTATGCCTTATTTGTTATTAGTCGAGAAAACTTATGCTTAATATTTATGTATGTAAATGCACAATGTTTGATATTTGTGTGTGTGTGTGGTTAAATTCCTTGGAGCGCATAGGTTTCATGACAATGTTCTATGACCAAAACAAATAGAAAGTAACATGAACAATTTACCAAAGACGATATTCAAATATTTCTTTTATGAAAACATTAATAAACATCAAAACAAGTTTGAAAAGGCTTCACTTAGGAAAACAATTCTTCCACTGTCATTTTCAGCTAGTTTCATACATCACATTTTTTTTCTTTTACTTCTAAATGGATTTTGGCTAGCCATTAGACCCACAAAATTGGAGGGTTTTCACCAGCAGCAAGAACATTTGCAGTGTAAAATTCAGGACCATCTCATTATAGTAATAACTAAATATAATTCTCCCAATACAAAAGAAAATAGCTATCTGGAAAATCTGATTTCTGCGAGAAAATGTCAAAATTAAACGATACTTTCATGCTGCAAGTAGACATATTAGAGCTTGAAACATCAAACGATTAACTCAAATCTATCAATGTCAATTCTGAAATGAATATGCAAAACCCACTTGTAGCTGGATATATTTACCAAGTATATTGATATGCACAAAATTATCGGTATATAAAAGTTGGCATTCGTATAGATCACTATAACAATTACAATGTGAGAAACAGTACATGAATACATCAGGGTTTCCATGTCAGAGATTAACATAGCCCACCAACATCAATTCAGATTATACTGTGGCATGTACATGAAAGCCTGGTTCCAGCAATAACTTGTAAAGATTCAAATATTAATCTCAGTACCAGATATGAAAATATAGCATCCCTACATTATTATACTGTGATGGGACCTGTGCTACATGTAATAATTAATACAAAATTATGAATTTGTTACCGTATTCACGAATAAAAGCGTAAACTTCAGGTCCCACAATCCAAAAAATATGCATGTGCCCAGTTTTTTAACAAAAATGTGTTGAGAATTGATATACAGAAACCAATAACTAAATCAAATTTGACCATTTGTATTTCAGTAACGTAACACATTATAGTTTTGTAATTTAAAGATGCAAATGCATATACCTGTTTGCACTAGGCAAATTAAAAATTCAATGTCTTAAGAGAAAACTTTATGTTATCATAATTTAAATATGCAAATGCTGGCACAAGCTTTGGCACCAGATGGAAATCAAAATACATAACCTTGAAAGACAAAGTGGTTACTCAAGCAAAGTGATCAGTGCAGTTTCAGGAATACTAGTGTTAAAACAAGAAATCGAACTTCAGCAGGCTTTAGCTAGCTATGTCACAGTAGTAAATCTCGTAACAATGAGGATGAAACAAAATCATGAACATACATTTTCTACAAGCTCCAATGCCAGGTCCTTCGGAGTATCCCCATCAGCATAAATTATTGAACCAATCAGATTGTTGAATTTGTCTACACCCTCTAATACAATACGGACCTAGAAATTCAAAAAGAAAAACTAAGATGAGAAGAAAAAGAAAAAGAGAAAGATAGTCAATGCAGCTTTAGAATTGAGGACACTTACATCTCTGTTTAAAACCCGAATCTCTGTGAAGTGTTTAGCTTCTCTCCCAAATGGATCAGGTGAAACTTCAGTAGATACTGCTGAAGAGGCAGCAAGCCTTTGTGCTGATGTCAACGGTGCCCGAGCATCAGCGGAAGATTCACCGTTTGCATCATCAGTAGCTACATCAGGTTCTGGAATTGTTTCAATCACAGCTCTCCTGCCCATCGATGGAGCCTAAGTTTAAGACCAAGAGAATATCCATCAGTTACAACAACAGAATACAATATAAAACATACAAATTTTAAGGAAAATTTGCCCACCAAAACAATACCTGGATTCCTGCAACAAAAACTTGAACAAATTGAAAACCCGGAAGCAGATAGACTCGAACTGTACTGCCATCACGAACTTGTTCAACAATGGCTTTCATTGGTTTTCCCCTGTTTGCATCTAAGAAGGATTGTGCATCAAAATTATTAGGGTCACCGATGGCTGAAGGGGGAAGGTCTCTTATAGATTCTTCAGTTTCCTGCATTGATTTTCAACGCCAAATATTAAGAAAGGGCCTTTAAAAGAAACGAGATAAATAACAGTAGAAGCAAAACATAATATATGAAATGTAATTTTATTTAAAATTGTGAAAATGAACGAGTGTATAACATTATATTGATTGTCAATAAATATCTAGGACCATCACTTTTGCTATTTATGATTAGTCATTTGTCAACATGGTAAATGGAGGATGATGTGGTTCATTGAATCAAATCGGGATGGTTAATGTGGAGAAGTGCTTATGGAGTCCTATGTGATTGTAGAATCATAGAATACCTATGAAGTTGAAGGAACCACTCTATAGAACGTCCATAAAACCAACAATAGTTTATAGACCCGAATGTAGGGCAATTAAGAAACATGCATAAAAATGTGCAGAAGACATGAGAATGTTACGCTGGACATGTGAATATGCACTACTAAATAGGATAAGAAATAAATGCATTTATAGGAAGTAAGTAGTTGCTCCTATTAAGGATAGAATGCCAGAGAATCAATTGAAATAGTTTGGTCATGTGCAGCGAAAGGTCACTAAATGCACCACTTAAGAGAAATACTAAGATTAGAAGAAAAGAAAAAGAAAGATAGTCAATGCAGCTTTAGAATTGAGGACACTTACATCTCTGTTTAAAACCGAATCTCTGTGAAGTGTTTAGCTTCTCTGCCAAATGGATCAGGTGAAACTTCAGTAGATACTGCTGAAGAGGCAGCAAGCCTTTGTGCTGATGTCAGCGGTGCCCGAGCATCAGCGGAAGATTCACCGTTTGCATCATCAGTAGCTACATCAGGTTCTGGAATTGTTTCAATCACAGCTCTCCTGCCCATCGATGGAGCCTAAGTTTAAGACCAAGAGAATATCCATCAGTTACAACAACAGAATACAATATAAAACATACAAATTTTAAGGAAAATTTGCCCACCAAAACAATACCTGGATTCCTGCAACAAAAACTTGAACAAATTGAAAACCCGGAAGCAGATAGACTCGAACTGTACTGCCATCACGAACTTGTTCAACAATGGCTTTCATTGGTTTTCCCCTGTTTGCATCTAAGAAGGATTGTGCATCAAAATTATTAGGGTCACCGATGGCTGAAGGGGGAAGGTCTCTTATAGATTCTTCAGTTTCCTGCATTGATTTTCAACGCCAAATATTAAGAAAGGGCCTTTAAAAGAAACGAGATAAATAACAGTAGAAGCAAAACATAATATATGAAATGTAATTTTATTTAAAATTGTGAAAATGAGCGAGTGTATAACATTATATTGATTGTCAATAAATATCTAGGACCATCACTTTTGCTATTTATGATTAGTCATTTGTCAACATGGTAAATGGAGGATGATGTGGTTCATTGAATCAAATCGGGATGGTTAATGTGGAGAAGTGCTTATGGAGTCCTATGTGATTGTAGAATCATAGAATACCTATGAAGTTGAAGGAACCACTCTATAGAACGTCCATAAAACCAACAATAGTTTATAGACCCGAATGTAGGGCAATTAAGAAACATGCATAAAAATGTGCAGAAGACATGAGAATGTTACGCTGGACATGTGAATATGCACTACTAAATAGGATAAGAAATAAATGCATTTATAGGAAGTAAGTAGTTGCTCCTATTAAGGATAGAATGCCAGAGAATCAATTGAAATAGTTTGGTCATGTGCAGCGAAAGGTCACTAAATGCACCACTTAAGAGAAATACTAAGATTATAGTCAACGAAACAAGGAGAATTAGAGGCAGGACTAAAAGAACATGGTTAAAAATAGTTACATGGAGGAAATAACCCTTAACATAACTAAATGAAAAAGTACGATCATGTAGTTGATGCTAAACTTTTGGGATAAAGGCTTGGGTATTTTTGGTGGTCTTGTTCTTAAATGGAGAAACTGTAGCTTCCTTCATTATGTGCATGTGATTGAGACCTGTTCTCTCCTTGCAATTAGCCAAAGGTTTTATGTGCTACATAAACGAGATTTCAAATAAAGAAACTCAGTTATATGAGAATTATTTTCAAAAGCTCCACCAGGTTCCCATCAAAATCTGCTACCTGCAATATCATTAGTTCCTCAATACCTTCAGTCCTGTTCTACACAGTGGTTCAACCCTACTAGCATCCATGTGCTTCAGGGCTTGAAATGCCACCTTAACCCACTATTAGCAGATTGAAAAGGATAAAGCTTTTATAAGCTTTAACCACATTAAACTTATTTTGGATTCACTAAAAGGGCTTTCCTTTAAGCTAATTTCAAAAGGTGAAAATAAAAAAGCCTATGTAATCATATAAGCATCATCATCAAAAACCCCATAAAGCTCTGTTTAGGGCTGCTTCAGAAGTAGTGGCTCAATGCTACTTTGCTTCATCCCCACACTGTGTAAAAAGCCTACTAGATTCTAAGATTCAGTATGCTTAAGGGCTTGAAGCCCCGCACTCTTTAGCAGGCAGAAGCAGGATAAAGCCTGTATCCATCTATCTAACCAGATAAAATTCAGTCTGTTTTCCAAACAAATGGATGCCTTGATCTCTTTGTCATCTCTCTATCCTTGGTCAAGTGTAATAACCAACGAAGGCTCCGACAAGCACTCAAAACTGTTAGTTTTCCATTATGTTTTTGTGTGTGAAAGCTTCACAATAGTCCCTTCTAAATTTATTAACCTTTCTACAACGGTTTAATTCTTAAAGATGTTTATTCTTGTCCTCACTCCTTAAAATTGTATATAGCTAGATAGATTGGCACTTTCTATATTTTCATTATCTCATTGCACTTTAAATTTCATGTACATGATCAACAAAGAATGATTCCATTTAAGGATTTATTTTGTATAAAGTTTTCTTATCTTTTCCCCACTACATAGCGTTATTATACTTTTATTTTGTTTTTTACTTCAATTTTTTTCACTGGCGAGCCAAACCTTGCTACCCTCCACTTTCCATTTCAATAAACCTTGCCTCCAATGGTGAAACTCAAATTGTGGGGATGTCGGTCTCATAAAAAGTTTCTACTTTGTTCTTAAAGATAAACAAGGTCAAATTTGTTCACAAAGGAAAAGATAACACTACAATGATATTTCTCTATTCCATAACAAAATGACAGAAAAAAGCATACTAGCCTTGCTCCAACGTCCTCGACCATTCTGCTTAGCTTGCTCCTCCAAGGCCTGCAATTCTACCAAGAAAGAGCTTGGTTCCCCTTTTTGCGGACCCTGCTCTCGGACCTATAGATTTAGACAGGTATAAGACATAATGTTAATATACAAGAGGCAATAGGAAAGTAAATTAGGGCATTGGATACCTTTGCCCATCCTTCTTCCACGATCAGTTTTGCAACATTCTGGTCTCCAAGAAAGACAGAACCAAACTCTCGCCCAATGGATGGAAGAGTATAATCTACTTTGAAAGTCACATCCTATAAAAATCAAGAAGATAAAGAACTTGATCAATTTGCTTCTCCATACTAAGAAAACTTATTTACACAGCACGAATATAAATGCTTATGGTTCAAAAGAAAGACCTTTCCTATGCAGAGCTTCCTTAAATACTCTCTGCTATCCCATGCAAAGGGTTCATCAACTCCACCACGGCGTGCCTATGACATCAAGCAATGCAAGAGTGAAAAACAATGAGCGATGCCAGTCAAAAGAGTATATTGCATGCATCTAGATAACAAGGGTTATATAAGCCAAAGAAGAGATGATGTTATTACTTAACACAAGAAGATATCAATAGTTAAACACATAGCTGCATTTATCAGCATGAGATACATGAATAGCATAAAAATATCATAAACCAAATTGTTTAGCATGTATTTTCTTTTTCTTTTTCTTTTTCTTTTGCTTTTTCTTCCTGTTTTTATGAGTGTGCGCACGCGTGATTTAAATTAGACAAAAGACCTAAATTTTCCCACATAACCTCCCAAACTAACATTGTTAACTCTCAAGAGCCATAGGCCTAGAATGTGAGCCTGAAAGACTAAAATATGCCTAAACCCAAAAAAATTCCCTCCCTCCCAAAAAAATCCGCTCCCTATACTTTTTAATAAGGGGTTTTAACATATAAACCCCCATATTTTCTCAAATCACCATATAAGCATGTGAATCATCCATCCATCCAAACAAAGGGACGGACTTTTTACGAAAGAAGATAACAGCCTTCATTAACGAACAGCACCTCTGTAAAGATCAAGATAGAATCATAAATGCAATGGTTTCATGGTTCTCATGAGAAACACAACATTTGGGCAACGTGTAAGCAATTGTGTTTCTCGTTATGAACAAATTGCATTTGCACTTCAAGAAACTTCACCATACCAGCCTAGGAGCAATGATTGAAGCCAGTGTGATCGTCTTTTCGGGCGGGATCTCTGCTTTGGTGCTTCCCATTATCACCAAGCAATCTCCCGAAGGAACTGCCTTCACTTTCCCTCTCAACCACCCTGTTGCTCCCTGAGTAGACGCCATAACCCTGAAAGCCATTATCATTAAGATCAGTAACAACTAACAAGTCCATGCCAATACAGTCGAATTCCTAAAAGAAGCATCTGAACCCATAAATTTTCAAAATTCGAATATAATAGATGCAAAGTCATAGCAGGGCATCAGTCTCCGACTCACCGGTTATCAATCAAAACCATTAGCAGTCACTAGTTTACAAAATCAGCCCTTTTCGTCTAAAACCTAGCCTAATATTTACCATGCAAGCATTTTAAAAAAAAATTTAAACCAATATTACAACAAACGAAGCAGAAGAACTAACCAGTCAACTAATATTTCTTCGAATAAATAAAAAACAAAATTTTAATTTGTCCGCAAACGAATAGCATCAGTCAGCTGAGATCACAGTAAAATTTTACTTTTACATTCAGCTGAGATAAAAAATTAACATCAGATCTTGCGATATCTAGCAATTCAAACAGGATCAAAGGAGATCACACATCAATAAACAGCAAACTCAAACTAAATCAAACACTAGAGCTCGGATCGATCCGTGACCAAAACCTAGCATCGGATCAAAGTAGGAAAACTCAATAGCAAGTGATCATAACAAAAATTAGAGTGGATCTAAATCGAATTCAAAGCAGATCTAAGTAAAAGCTCACCTAGCTCCTCAGATCGAAGCTCAAACACACTCTCTCTCCCTCTCCCGCCAAAATCTCCCCAAGAATTTGATAACGAAAGAGAGGAGAGAGAAAGAGAGAGGAGATCTAGCGAGGATCGTTGAGAGCTCCGCTGAAGAGAGAGAAACAGAGGAGAGGAGTCAAAAGAGGAAGAAAGAGGAGAGAGAAAGTACATATTTATAGTGAGAGGAGAGCGGGGGAGCGTGTAATAAACTGGATTTTTACTAATTTTTGCTAAAGTTACCGTTTGTGGTGAAAACCTTTTTGGTAGTTAGAATTCTGAGTGAGATTCACTCTTTTTATGCTCAGCTGAGTCAGCTCAGCTTTTTTCATTCCTAGTACAAGATAATTTTCCTAGGGCTATTTGCACTTAAATATCCAAAGTTTAGATCATTTTTATCTCCTGACGTTTCAAAATTTCTTTTTTCATTAAAAATGCCCAAAGTTAAAAAACTCAAATCTAGCGCGTATTTAATAAATAAATATATGTGCGCAGATGTTTGAATTCTTAAAATTTCTTCCACATATCTATAAAGCACGATAAACTTTACAATGCTCATAGAGTAACATGAGTTATCATGAATTGCTTTGCTAGCGTGAATAAGAAGAGAAAAAATTCAATATACATGATTTTCTGCATAATATCTTATAAGAAGGGAAATTTTTTACATGATGCATTTTATTTAGTATAACATAACATTAAAGTGTACATTTATAATTGCGCTCATAGTTATATCGATAAATGTGTGATTACACTGATAGATATGTAAAGCTACATTAATAACAACTTTTGGTGCCTTCCTCTTCTTTTATTTATATATATATATATATATATATATATATATATATATATATATATATATATATATAAAGGAATCTATGAGCTTTTGGTGTTAAAAATCAACTCTTAAATGGTTCATTGACTTTCCATATTGAAGAAGGTTGAGCCCACGCATACTTTGTCATAATAACCAATAAAAATTTGCCACGTCATACCAATGACGTATCTTTGCTGACAGGGCACGAGTAAAGTGAAAAAGCGTTAACGGGTGTAACCACCGCCATCGGGTCCGAAACTAACGAATACTGCGAACGCGGAAACCGGCAGCGCCAGTGGCATCCTTGTAATTGTCAGTGCCATGATAAGGATAAGGACAGTGGTATCTTTTAGAAGGGTTTTTTTTAGTGTTAGTCCCTTACATGTTTTATATTTTACTCTAACCCCTCAAATTATTGAAATTGCTGTTTAGTACCCCAGTTATATTTTTACAGAAAAAGGATGAGGGGTTACAAAGAACCATTAATACCCCAGTTATTATATATTTATTTAAAATTAGTCCTCTTAATCTTTGGAATTGTCATTGGGGCTCTAAGTTCTTATGTTTCGAATCAATCTCTCCAATCAAGAGTAGTAGTGCAAGGTACAAGGATCGAGACTTGATATCAATCTCAATGATTTAAGGAGCTAATTCAAAATACTAGATATCAGAAACTAATTTCAAAATATTAAAGACTTAAGATATTAGTATCAAAGTTACTTTTTAAAGTCAGTTATTAATTAGGTTTCTTTAATAGGTAGATTAACTTGGGTATTATTTTCCGATTAATTTTTGTAAGATTTGTTTTCATCTACAACACCTAAAAATATAGATATTTCCAAACTTAAAGTGTCAAATCATCATAATTGTATTTTATGCTTAGCATACGTTTTAAGGAATAATCAAACTCTATTGCCTCATTTGATGCCGAGAAATCAAGTTAAGTGAGAACAGTAAATAAGGAATAAAATGGAATTAATGTGAGAATAGAATATTTATTTCCATTTGCAATTAGAGAATGAAGTGGGAATGAGCAAATCGTCATTATTTCTTTTTGTCGTAAAATCTCTATTGAAGCTAAGGACCACTATGTTTTTAATTATAATTTCATTAGTCCACAAAAATGAGCTCAATATACAGAGGATATAACAAATGATAAAATTTGAATAGTACAAAGATCCTCCCAAGCTCGCTCAAAACTTTGCACAAATTCATGTAAAAAGGAATTATTTGCACTTTGATATTCTAAAGCTTACAATTTTTCTGACTTTTCTAAAGTTTTTTCAACATTTTGATACTCCAAATTTACATCTTTATGAACTTTGATACCTCTAAGTTTACATTTTTTGAATTAATAATCCAAACTTTGAGGCAGTAAAGTGTAAAAAACAAGTATTTGAGACAAGTAAACAAACTTTGCTACAACTGCACCCTCGAACAGTAAAAAAAATCAAAGTGATTAGATAAGAAATAATTTGAGGAATCTGCAAGTATGGTTAACCAGCTCGAATGCAAGTATGGTTAACCAGCTCGAATCATAGTTTTTATATTACATCCTATGTAATTGGAGCTATTATAATCTTCCTCCTTTGTCGGACATGTTTGACTTTTCAATATTCCACCAATTTCTCAACAAATGCAAATCAAATCTTCTTCTCAAAATCATTAAAAGAATAATGTATCTTTGCAAGATAATCAACATCTTCCCTTCGGTTATATTGGTTCAAGTTTAATCAAACTCTCGTACATATAGGATACTACCATCCAGAGCACCAGTCACGTTTTTCATTCCCTCAATCACCTTTGGCATGAATCTAACATAATAAGTATATGACCCTTGTTGCATTGATCATATGGGAGCTACACTAATAATCAAATTTTGTGCCCCTGTTTTGTTGCTTACATTCTTGTCATATTTGTACCCTATTTCGGTTTGGATTCGAGCAATCATTAACACTTCCATTTCTACAATTTGCTACAAAATATCCAATTTATTTAATGAAAAACTAGTATCCCAATGCAAACAATGCGTGCATGACAAAAAAAAAAGGTGATTCGTTAAGTTTTTATTGGGTTTTTCCAACTTTGAGGATGTTTCAATTGATTTTTCCAAGTGTGAGAAAATTTCCGTAAGTTTCTCCATAAGTGGAAGAGTATTTTTATTGTTTATTTCAAGTGAGAGGGTATTTCACTTAACTTTTTCAATTATTAGGGTACTTCCATAGTTTCCTCAAGTGTAAAGGCAATTTTGGAATTTAGAAAATGTTAGTCACAAACTAAAAGGGATGCTTTTCTCAATGTATAGTATCGATCGTTAGCTTAAGACTCCTCTAAGGTTATAGCATCAAGCAAGTACATAATTTTATTTCTTCCATGATAATTTAAGGGTTAATTTTAGCAAAACCCCTAAACTTTCTTTTTATTCCACTAAACTCCCCGAAATTCAGGAGTTATTGCACATAATAAACCTCTTGAACTTTTTTATTCCACTAAATCTCATCTCAAAGTTTATGATTTAATCTCCTCCAAAGTATCATCATCGACTCTAATGTGTCATAAGCCAAAAACAAATGACAAAAAGAAAAAAAGAAAATTCCCCAAAAGTAACCCCACCCCCACCCCACCCACCAAATAAATAAATAAATAAATAAACAAACCCAAAAACCCCCCAACCCCCACACACACACACCAAAAAAGAGCCGTTTAATAAAAAGGACAAAAGGGCAACTTTTTGAGACTGTTATCTTTGTCTTTTTTGTTACGCGCTTGCCATTTGACACATTAGATTTCATGGTGCTAGTTAGGGGATTTTAATGTGAAACTTTCAGGTGGGATTTAGTGGGATAAAAATTGTTCAGGGGGTTATTAGCTAAGTGTAGAGGATCGATGTCGTCGTTTGGCTCGGCGCCTTCAATGGTCGGTTGATCCCTCAAGTGCACCACCAAGGATACAAGGGGACGAGCCACCGCAGTCTCACAAAGAAAGGGGATCGCACAAAGCAATGGACCGAGAGAAAGCCTCCGCGAGCGGGGAGGATCATGCAAAGTCCCTCGATCTCATCCCTCGAGCTACTACCAACCCTTCTATATATAGGAAGAGGGCTGACCGTCGCGAGATCGATCCTAGGGTTCAAAGGCCCGTAGTCGAGAGGGAGTAGAGGAAACTAGGGTTTCGAAGGCACGGACTAAAAGAGGAAAGCAGGGTGGGTAAGTAGAAAATGAACTGGGCCTCTCCATCAAATGGGCCAGCAGTTCATGGGCCAAACAAATAGCAACAATCTCCACCTTTGGTCCAAGGTAGTGCACTGAAGAAAGGAATACGGAACTGCAGGACTCATCATCGCCATAACATTACCATTACCTGTATGATCACAAAGAGGATACAAGCAATGGAAGAGAATACACAAAGTAAACTCAGATCACAAAGATCGGGGCAAGATCACCAAGCATGCCAAGTCCACAAAGGACCGAACTCTACCAAACGGTCATCGAGTTCAAAGGGAAAAAATCACAAAGCTACTAACAAACACAAAGTAAGTTAATAGGCCACAAAGGCAACACACAAAGCAAGGGAAAAAATTACCCAATGTCAAAGTTCAAAATTCTTTGACACGAGATAAATTTTTCAGCAGGCAAACACTTAGTACCCATGTCGTGGGATTCGAGCAATCATTAACACTTCCATTTCTACAATTTGCTACAAAATATCAATTTATTTAATGAAAAACTAGTATCCCAATGCAAACAATGGTGCATGACAAAAAAAAGGTGATTAGTTAAATTGGGTTTCCAACTTTGAGGATGTTTCAATTGATTTTTCCAAGTGTGAGAAAATTTCGTAAGTTTCTCCATAAGTGGAAGAGTATTTTTATTGTTTATTTCAAGTGAGAGGGTATTTCACTTAACTTTTTCAATTATTAGGGTACTTCCATAGTTTCCTCAAGTGTAAAGGCAATTTTGGAATTTAGAAAATGTTAGTCACAAACTAAAAGGGATGCTTTTCTCAATGTATAGTATCGATCGTTAGCTTAAGACTCCTCTAAGGTTATAGCATCAAGCAAGTACATAATTTTATTTCTTCCATGATAATTTAAGGGTTAATTTTAGCAAAACCCTAAACTTTCTTTTTATTCCACTAAACTCCCGAAATCGAGAGTTATTGCACATAATAAACCTCTTGAACTTTTTTATTCCACTAAATCTCATCTCAAAGTTTATGATTTAATCTCCTCCAAAGTATCATCATCGACTCTAATGTGTCATAAGCCAAAACAAATGACAAAAAGAAAAAGAAAATTCCCCAAAAGTAACCCCACCCCACCCCACCCACCAAATAAATAAATAAATAAATAAACAAACCCAAAACCCCCAACCCCCACACACACACACACAAAAAAGCCGTTTAATAAAAGGACAAAAGGGCAACTTTTGAGACTGTTATCTTTGTCTTTTGTTACGCGCCATTTGACACATTAGATTTCATGGTGCTAGTTAGGGATTTTAATGTGAAACTTTTGGGATTTAGTGGGATAAAAATTGTTGGGGTTATTAGCTAAGTGTAGAGGATCGATGTAATCGTTTGGCTCGGCTTTGCTTCAATCTCGATTGATCCTTCTCAAGTGCACCACCAAGGATACAAGGGGACCGACCACTGGTCTCTCACAAAGAAAGGGGATCGCACAAAGCAATGGGCCGGAGAAACCTCCATGACGGGAGGAGAGGATCGCACAAAGTCCCTCTCGATCTCATCCCTCGAGCTACTACCAACCCTTCTATATATAGGGAAGAGGCGGCCCGAATCGAGTCGATCCTAGGTTTCGAGCCGTCGAGAGGGAAGTAGGAAACTAGGGTTTCGAAGGCATGACTAAAAGAGGAAAGAAACAGAATCAAGTAAGTAGAAAATGAACTGGCCTCTCCATCAAATGGGCCGCCAGTTCATGGGCCAAACAAATAGCAACAATCTCCACCTTTGGTCCAAGGTAGTGCTGAGAAAGAAAGAATCTGGAGTGCGGGACTCATCATCATATAACATTACCATTACTGTATGATCACAAAGAGGATACAAGCAATGGAAGAGAATACACAAAGTAAACTTAGATCACAAAGATCGGGGCAAGATCACCAAGCATGCCAAGTCCTTGGGCCAGACTCTACCAAAGCGGTCATCGAGTTCAAAGGGAAAAATCACAAAGCTACTAACAAACACAAAGTAAGTTAATAGGCCACAAGGCAACACACAAAGCAAGGGAAAAATTACCCAATGTCAAAGTTCAAAATTCTTTGACGAGATAAATTTTTGAGCCAAACACTTAGTACCCATGTCGGTAGGATTAAATTAGAATTTTCTCCAACTTCACAATGCTCTTTTCAACTATATCGAATGTAATGAAATCGACATCAATATGTTTAGTTCTATCATGAAACCAGGGATTTTTGCAAAGTTGAATAGCAGTTGACTATCGAAAATACAACCACATTTTTATCAAGAAAACCAATTCGGATATAAGGCCTAAGCCAAAAGCTTCTTTAAAAGCTTCATGAGCAACACCAGTTGATAGTAGATAAAGCAACAATGGGTTGTAGTTGAGATTTCCAACATGCAAGAGCCCACAAAGTGAACACAGGAGTAGTAGATTTTCTATTATCTCTATCATTTGCATAATTGGAATCTACATAACCCAGTTTAACACCTTGAGAACACTTGAGAAGGTTAATCCTACATTCACAGGAGGATTTTAAATATCTTAAAAGTCATTTCAAGGCATTCCAATGAGGCATACCAGATTTGACATATATCTACTCAAGCAACTAGCTGCATATGCAATGTCAGTCTAGTGCAACCATGAGATACATGACCGATCCTATAGCATTCGAATATGGCACCTTCTTCATATCATTTATTTCAGTTTAGTTTTGGGGGACTGATCCTTACTCAACACAAAATGGAAGCAAGAGGCACATTCCGCAGTTGTCGGACATAGCAAATTTACTCAAAAGTTTTTTGGCCATATGGACTTTGGTTTAAAACTAGCGTGATTTATTTTTGTCTCTAATAATATTCATGCCTAGAATTCTTTTGCATCGCCTAAGTCTTTCATGTCAAAATTTTCACAAAGACATTTTTGAACATGCTCAATGGACTTCAAACAAGGGCTAACAATCAACATGTCATCCACATAAATTAAAAGAAATCTAAAGTACGTAGTCTATATTCTTATAATACGTGCAATGATCACAGAACTCCTTTTAAACTTTAAAGATTGCATGCATTTATCAAATCTTATATTCCATTGCCTAGGTGATTGTTTTAAACCATACAAAGCCTTTTTAACAAACACACATGATCGGGCAATTTAGGGTCCACAAAGCCCTCAGTTGGTGCATATAAATATTTTTGTCAAGGTCACCGTAAGAAAGCAAGAGTTACATCCATTTGTTTTAATTCCCAATTAAAATGAGCAACTAAAGCAAGCATAATTCTAACAGTAGTGAATTTGACAACGAGGGCAAAATTTCAAAGATAATCAATTCTCCTTTTGAGTAAATCCCTTAGCTACTAACCTAGCCTTAAACCTAACACCTTCTGATTCTTGTTTCACCTTAAACCACTTAACTTACACCCACTAACAACTAGTAGGTTTAGGAACAAGTTTCCATGTTTGGTTAATTCTCGGGATTCCATCTCACTCTTCATAGCACTAATCCATTCTTTAGAATATTTTGACCTTAATGCTTCACTATAAGTCTTAGGTTCATTGCACTCAAGGGATTCAAACACATTAAAGGCAAACTTCGGACATATTACAATCACCAAATTGCAATCTCTATATCTATCAGGTTTCCTAATGGTTCTTTTATTTCTATCCCTAGTGAGTTGATAATCATTCAAATCATGCATGTTATCTATTTCCTGCATATTATGCTCCACCTCATTAGGAATAATCTCATCTTGATTTTCAATAATTATATCATTCAATTTCTCTTGGAGGTAATTGATTGATTAATATAGGCATTTGCTCCACCTCATTTGGAGCATCATTTTCAGAAATAGGAACAGGTAAAGATAAACAAGGAAATTCATTTTCATTAAAAACAACATCTCTACTTATTACTATCTTAAACCCCGGTTCACTCTTATTCCAAAGCCTATAACCTTTTACCCCTTCAGGGTATCCTAAGAAAACACATTTCTTAGATCTAGGTTCTAACTTATCAATCCTTTGATGCACATAGCCAAAGCACTCCCGAAAATTCTCAAGTTATTTAAATCAAGAGGTTTGCCCGTGAACATAAATTCGGGGCATTTCCTCCTAAGGGAGCGAAGGAGACCTATTAATCAAATAAGCCGCAGACAAACAAATTTTCTCCTTAACTTCTTGAGAGCCCAGATGTGACCAACATAGCCCTCACCCTCTCTAAGAGAGTTCTATTCATCCTTTCAAGAACCCCATTTGTCATGTGTGTGTAGCAGCTTTTATGTCTTTAATACCCCAAGTAGCACACAAGTCATTCAATTGTTTGTTACAAAACTCAAGACCATTATCTGTCCTAAGAGTTTTAATTTTCTTTCCCGTTTGGTTTTCAATCATAATTTTCCAGTTTTTAAATTTATCAAAAACTTCAGATTTTTGTTTCATGAGTAAAACCCAAACTTTTCTAGAGTAATCATCAATTATGGAAAGAAAATATTGGTTCCCTCCATGCGTGAAACACTAGAGGGACCCCACACACGATGCAAATATTCAAGTACATCAGATATTTAGACCGATTAGGAAAAGAAGAAACGGAAAACTGACCTATGTTGTTTTCCTAGCACAAGATTCAAGAAGGGATGGTGGATATTTTATCACTACCAAAGTGACCTCCTTTATGCAAAATTTCTAACTTTATTACTCATGTGACCTAATCTATTATGCCATAAAAGATTATCATCTATCACGCGAGCACAGATCAAGCACGTGTTCAAGATGACAAACATACAAGTTATTTTGTTTTTCACAAAAAAATAAGAGACCCTTCGAATTTTCATAACCCCTTTACCCCATTTTCCTCCAAACCATCATTTTCTAGAGATGCACAAGAAATCAAGTTATAACTTAATCGTGAACATGCCTAACATTCTTCAAAGTAAACTTAACTAAGAAAACCTAAGGCATACATCACCAATTCCTAAAACATTGCTTTTCTTTTCATTTGCCATTGACACAAAGCCATTCTCTATTTTCTTGTAGTTTGAAAACATGTTTTTAAAAGGAGTCATATGAAAAGTACAACCAGAGTCTAATAACCAACTGGATACACAAAGAATCGACAACACAGAAGTTCAAATATGCATAATCACAAAGATTATTTTCATGATTAATCATGAAAATTTCACCCATTTTGCCCTCACTGCATTTACCATATTAGCATGATCATTTTGTCGATATTTTTAGGTTTAGGACAATCTTTAATAAAGTGACCAGCCATGACAATTATAGCATTTTTAACTTTAAACCGACTTAGATCTACCCCTTCCATTTTCAAATTTTTCTTACTTGATTCCCCATTACTTGCATTCTTTTGGTTATTAGACCTATTCGAGGCTACCCCTCACATGCATAACCTCACCCAATTTTATTTTCCCTGCATGTTTTAAATCTAATTCTTACTTTAAGACCATTGATCACAATATCAAGGGTAACTTCATCTCTACCATATTTAATAGTGTTTTACATCACTATATGAGTGTGAATAGCATTTAGAAGTAAGGAGATATTCGCTTATATGTTTATCACCTGCTAACTTAATGTCTCAAATAAGTTTTGTGAAAACATCTAGGTTCTCCTCAATGTCCTTAGACATATCCAATCTAAATTTGAAAATTTTTTCAAGCAAAAACATTTTACCTGGTAAAGAGGTTTCAGATATAGTTCTTCAAGTTTGAAAACATGTTTTTAAAAGGAGTCATATGAAAAGTACAACCGAGTCTAATAACCAATCTGTTTACACAAAGAATCGAACAACCACAGTTCAAATATGCATAATCACAAAGATTATTTTCATGATTAATCATGAAAATTTCACCATTTTGCCCTACAGAGGCAGCCATATTAGCATGATCATTTTCTTTGATATTTCTTAGGTTTAGGACAATCTTTAATAAAGTGACCGGTTCATGACAATTATAGCATTTTTAACTTTAAACCACGGACTTAGATCTACCCCTTCCATTTTCAAATTTTTCTTACTTGATTCCCCATTACTTGCATTCTTTTGGTTATTAGACCTATTAGGCCTACCCTCATGCATAACCTCACCGAATTTTATTTTCCCCGAATGTTTTAAATCTAATTCCTTACTCTTAAGACCATTGATCACAATATCAAGGGTAACTTCATCTCTACCATATTTAATAGCGATTTTACATCAATATGAGTCGAGGATAGCATTTAGAAGTGCAATAGGAGTATATTAGTCTATATGTTTATCATGGGTTAACCAATACGAAATAAGTTTTGTGAAAACATCTAGGTTCTCCTCAATGTCCTTAGACATATCCAATCTAAATTTGAAAATTTTTTCAAGCAAAAACATTTTCTGGTAAAGAGGTTTGTATATAGTTCTTCAAGTTTATCCCAAAGGGTTTTAGCGAGATTCAAAATTTCAACTTTTCTAAGCCGCAGTCGAGATAAGTTCAAATAAATTGTGGAACATGCATTTTTCATTCACCCTTTTTCTTGATTAATGCGAAGCCAAATAAGTCCGATAATAGCCCTATGACTTGTTGAATTAAAATACATTTTATTTTTGTTTCCAAATGCTAAAATCGATTTTCCGTTGAGCGGAACCAAACCATATTGAACCATACCATAGTGATTAGTAGCGGACATCCTTCACCGAGAAGAATAAGACAAGCGATCAAATGAAATTTTAATTTTGACCAATAGAAAATTTTAATTTCACCAAATGAAATTTGGCGACCAAATATCGACAAGTAAAGCGGGATAGGTCCCTTTTGTGAAACCAGGATGGTTTCGACCTTACTGCGGCTGGCGGCTGGCCGGTCGATGGCTGGAGCAGCGGCGGCGGTTCGATAATTTGGAAACGGCGGACGGTTGGGCTGGAATCCGGCGGCGGCGACGTCGATTTTGAACGGCGGCGACTCAGCGAGTCTCGATACCTTGTAGAGGATCGATGTCGTTCGTTTGGCTCGAGCGCTAATCCGATCTCGATTGATCCTTCTCAAGTGCACCAAGGATACAAGGGGAAGAGAGCCACATCTCTCCAAGAAAGGGGATCGCACAAAGCAATGGACCGGAGAAAAGCCTCCGAGAGCGGGGAGAGGATCGCACAAAGTCCCTCGATCTCATCCCTCGAGCTACTACCCCCTAATATATAGGGAAGAGGCGGCCGTCGAGAGATCGATCCTAGGGTTTCCGGCGGCCACGTCGAGAGGGGGTAGAGAAACTAGGGTTTGAAGGCGGACTAAAAGAGGAAAGAAACCGAGGGTCGGGTAAGTAGAAAATGAACTGGGCCTCTCCATCAAATGGGCCAGCAGTTCATGGGCCAAACAAATAGCAACACTAAGCAACCAACAATCACAGCATAGACTAGGCCACATAATATGTTGTATGAGCACAGATCTTCTTTGACCCAAAAACAATAAGCTAAGTAATTTATCCTTTATTCTTGTAAACCTGAAAGATTTGTGCCTAGCTTCATAGTTATGTGGTCTAGTTCTTGGTTACTCAACCTCAGCCTAACCAAAACTAAAATTCTACATAATGTAATCACGAAATCCTTCATAATGGAGCATAAATCACATGTAAAGATTCAATACCTACCCTACACCCTGATATCAACAAAAAAGAAACCCTCTTATTCTAGCAAATATCCAATTTATACATGATAAGATAGAAGGAAGAAATGAGGATGCTTTATTTTTTAATGAAGGTGAAGCACACCAACTCTGTTCATTATCAATGATAATTAGAACCCATGACTTGTTGGAAACAACTCCAACAACATGCAATGCGTACCATTGTCATGTCTAAATTCTCAATGGCGAGAGAACATGTGATGCAAAATTTACCGATCAAATCGTTTCACCAAACTTCACTTCATCAAGACAAACTAAATTTTACCTGTACAAGGTAAACATAAATGTATTAATCATAATATGATAAATGGAGATCTTTAAATACATACTATATCATAAAGTTTTATTGTTTGCATTGATTTTAAAATAGAGTTAAGTACATGTACCTATAGGCACTGGATCATTTGGTCCAAGGTTATCGATAGGTGGACGCTGCTTGTGGTGATTGGTAACCGACTGATATGCCATAGCTAATGCTAGAGCCTGAAAGGTATACAAAAGCCTTTTCAAGCTTATTATCAGTGAATTTTATTTGAATGTAGAAGCATGATGGAGTTTATAAGTAAAGTTCAAGGAGAATATCTCGAGTCCAATCGTACAAGATATGTGAGGTTTTTAATTATATCCTATAGTTTGGTTCGATAAAATAGGCTGGGTTTCAAGAAGAGAAAGAGATGATGTATAAAAATGTCAATAAGTATTGGGTAACAAAACTTCTTTGTGGGTCATATTTATGCATTATAAATTTGAGTTTCGATATTAGTCCCTTAAACCTTTCATATTTCGAAATTAGCCACTCAACTCATTGAAACTGCTATTAGGCCCGCCAATTCTTTTATTTCGAAATCAGTCCCTCTGATAAAGAGTAAAAGTAGCAATTGGAGGGATTAATTTGAAATAACTAATCAAAATTGAGAGATCTGATAGTTGGCGGACTATCTTTGAAATAACTTGAGAATTGGGAGACTTAATACCAATTCAGTGGTTTGAGGGACTAATTCAAAATATGAAAGATTTAAAGGACTAATACCGAAAAGCCCTATAAATTTTCATCATATCTGGAGAGGTCTTAATATTCTCAAGTTATGACAAGAAGCTTTATCCTATAGCTCCTACTGTTGAGGATCTTTATGTTGCCATAGATTTTTTTTGATCAGAAGGATATCGATAATACTTAATTCAGAACTTACAATATGATCATGGTCAGGAGGTGCGTATATGCCTGTTGTTATTGTCGTTCTTCTTCGTGTACCACCTTTTGGTGGATCTTGAATGCTCTTGAAACCAGTAGGAACAACGACAACAGGGAAGCCAACCAAATTTCCTAAGCAAACCCTTTCCCAGTCAGTTGCATTACCGATAAATGCATCAACAGTGAAGCTCTCTCGAACTTCTCGAATCAGCTTGCCCCTTACCCTTTGAGTCTGTCAACAAATAGATCATTCATATCAAATAACGTCTGAGGAATATATTTGAATCCTACTTAACAATGAAATTGAGAGGAAAAAAAATGCTACCATAATATTCTAGTAACATACTTGATTACTGTGTAAAACCTATGAACTGAGAAGAGCTTGCATTGATTCTCTTATTATATTCACACTCCTTTTTGTTCTCTCTCTTGCTTTTATATTTTGCCTCTGGTTTCAGTTTACTTTAGTTTCTATTGAAGTGTTGCATCCTAATTACTGGCTTCTCTTTTCTACAATTTGAATTGTACACCATGCACTCTGCAAAACTCAACCAAACCGAAAGTGAAAAATGTGAATGTACTTCTAAAATGAAAAACGAGAAGTAATTTCTAGGCTTTTTGTGAATGTAGATATACATGCAGCTGAAATCAGATTTTAGTAATAGGATTCATGATACAGGGACTCTGTAAATACCTGTATATAATCTACTGCAGGGATTAGTCTAGCAACCAGTTCCACAGGCCATTGATCTTGAGCTTCATAATCATCATCATACCCTAACCTCTGCCACTTATCGAAGTGTGCCAGCATATCGACATCCATTGTAAAATTGAGTTAAGTACATGTACCTATAGGCACTGGATCATTTGGTCCAAGGTTATCGATAGGTGGACGCTGCTTGTGGTGATTGGTAACCGACTGATATGCCATAGCTAATGCTAGAGCCTGAAAGGTATACAAAAGCCTTTTCAAGCTTATTATCAGTGAATTTTATTTGAATGTAGAAGCATGATGGAGTTTATAAGTAAAGTTCAAGGAGAATATCTCGAGTCCAATCGTACAAGATATGTGAGGTTTTTAATTATATCCTATAGTTTGGTTCGATAAAATAGGCTGGGTTTCAAGAAGAGAAAGAGATGATGTATAAAAATGTCAATAAGTATTGGGTAACAAAACTTCTTTGTGGGTCATATTTATGCATTATAAATTTGAGTTTCGATATTAGTCCCTTAAACCTTTCATATTTTGAAATTAGCCACTCAAGTCATTGAAACTGCTATTAGGCCCGCCAATTCTTTTATTTCGAAATCAGTCCCTCTGATAAAGAGTAAAAGTAGCAATTGGAGGGATTAATTTGAAATAACTAAGGAAAAATTGAGAGATCTGATAGTTGGGGGACTATCTTTGAAATAACTTGAGAATTGGGAGACTTAATACCAATTCAGTGGTTTGAGGACTAATTCAAAATATGAAAGATTTAAAGGACTAACAGCCGAAAAAGCCCTATAAATTTTCATCATATCCAGAGAGGTCTTAATATTCACACGTCATGACAAGAAGCTTTATCCTATAGCTCCTACTGTTGAGGATCTTTATGTTTCCAAAAATTTTTTTTGATCAGAAGGATATCGATAATACTTAATTCAGAACTTACAATATGATCATGGTCAGGAGGTGCGTATATGCCTGTTGTTATCGTTGTTCTTCTTGGTGTACCACCTTTTGGTGGATCTTGAATGCTCTTGAAACCAGTAGGAACAACGACAACAGGGAATCCAACCAAATTTCCTAAGCAAACCCTTTCCCAGTCAGTTGCATTACCGATAAATGCATCAACAGTGAAGCTCTCTCGAACTTCTCGAATCAGCTTCCCCCTTACCCTTTGAGTCTGTCAACAAATAGATCATTCATATCAAATAACGTCTGAGGAATATATTTGAATCCTACTTAACAATGAAATTGAGAGGAAAAAATGCTACCATAATATTCTAGTAACATACTTGATTACTGTGTAAAACCTATGAACTGAGAAGAGCTTGCATTGATTCTCTTATTATATTCACACTCCTTTTTGTTTCCTCTCTTGCTTTTATATTCTGCCTCTGGTTTTAGTTTACTTTAGTTTCTATTGTAAGTGTTGCATCCTGATTACTGGCTTCTCTTTTCTACAATTTGAATTGTACACCATGCACTCTGCAAAAACTCAACCAAACCGAAAGTGAAAAATGTGAATGTACTTCTAAAATGAAAAACGAGAAGTAATTTCTAGGCTTTTTTGTGAATGTAGATATACATGCAGCTGAAATCAGATTTTAGTAATAGGATTCATGATACAGGGACTCTGTAAATACCTGTATATAATCTACTGCAGGGATTAGTCTAGCACGACGAAGTTCCACAGGCCATTGATCTTGAGCTTCATAATCATCATCATACCCTAACCTCTGCCACTTATCGAAGTGTGCCAGCATATCGACATCCATTGTAAAATTGAGAAGTGCCTGCACTGTCTCAACCGTATAGTTGAGCTTGAACGGTACGACATTAACACCCATGGAAGAAAGAACCTGAATAACCTGAGCAAAAAGTGAGAACATTGCCTCCATCAGAAACAAAAGCAAACCTTTTACATCACAACTTTGATTGAGGTTACTACCCCCGAATAGCATACTCACTTCCATTTCAGCGTCTTCAAGATATCCGACAGTGAGTTTCTTTAAGTCAATCGAGAATGGATCCTTAAGTGATATCTTTCGAGATGAGAGGTCATCGGGGTCCTTCCCCCGGATAGCATCTATTATAACTCCACAGTCAGCTGCACTTCTGCAGAAAGGACCAAGCTTATCCTGTGACCATGAAATTTCTGGCTTCAGCTTCAACATTTTATATGCTTGTATTTGATAGCAAAATATATCGGAAATGGAATCACCATGCTTTCTGAGAGGCTCATCACACCGGTTCGTCCAACAGAACCAAAAGTGGGGCGCAAGCAAGTTATACCGCAACGAGCAGCAGGGAAAGTCATGGATCCAGCAGTTTCAGAACCAATGGCAAAAGGAACAAGACCTTCAAAGAAAAATTGATGTCAGTGTACAACTTGCCAAGCTTACAGCGCCATTCTTTGTCTGTTTTTGGCAACTCAACACTAATCCGGTTAAGGCCTTAACTGGATTAGGATTCAACCACGGTGGGGGTGACCAAAGATAATCTGGTTAATGACCATTTCTATAACTATAAAAACCGGGTCTGGACCAATTTTTGCCAACATAATTTTAGCCCTTGGCCATGTTAGTGGGAGAGTTGCCAAACATGCTCGTAGGATCAGTTTGCAAACCATAAAAAATGAGTCAGAAGTCCATCTTTAAACTGTTTTAATGGTCATTTTTGGGCTAAACCAACTGCCGCAATCCTCATTTTTGGGTAAAACAATTATTGCAATCCTAGCCTTGTTTTGCCCCCACCCCCAACAACACACCCACACACACAGAGAAAACGCCAACATCAATCCTTGATCGTTTTTTGTGGCTTGCCAAAAACACCCTTAAATTAGGTACCTTTTGTTGCATGGATCGCGATGAGGTTAAGAATTATAATTTTATGTTATGACATGTTCCTCAGGGTGAAAACCTGGAGTACTTTACACGGATCAATGCCTTCTTTCTAAAATCTGCTTTAAACTTGGGTTACTCAGAAATTGTGTTGAGGCCTGGGTTATAAGTTTATACTCTAATTATAAGTTTATACTCTAACAGCAGTCATATAAAGTTCAACCAAGATGTTGGATAAAGGCACCAATATTGAACAATAGGTAACCATTTTTTACATTTTTTCTGTGCATGTTCAGAGAGCACATACTTGAAGAACATAAGAAGTTCAATCAAGATTTTGGACAAAGGCACCAGTATTAGAACATAAGAAGTTCAACCAAGATGTTGGATAAAGGCACCAGTATTGAACAATAGGTAACCAAGTTGTAATTTAGCATTCATGTTCATGGCAGCAATTTCAGAAAGACAGTAGAAAAGTATGAACAAGTGATGGCAATGAAATCTGAGAGACAGCTAAAATTTCTTCGACTCAACAAGAAAATACCTGCGGAGGTACTGGCAGCAGGGCCTGCTGATGAACCGGTAGAAAACTCTGCGATATTCCAAGGGTTTCGAGTCCTTCCCCCGAACCAGATATCATCATAGGCCAGAGATCCTGAAACAAGCTTCGCTACGAGAACTGCACCTGCAAACTTTAGCCTGGCACAGAATTAATTATTAGAAATAAAAGATGATTAAATTAGAAAAACTGAAGGATCAAAAGTTCATTTGTGAATGTTCAAGATGTGCACCTTTTGTAGACCCAAGCTTCAATGTTAAGAACTTGGTTTCTGAATGTTTTCGAGCCCCAAGTGGTCTTGTAATGAGGAACAGCTATGATATCCTTCAACCCATATGTGGCTTGCCAAAAACACCCTTAAATTAGGTACCTTTTGTTGCATGGATCGCGATGAGGTTAAGAATTATAATTTTATGTTATGACATGTTCCTCAGGGTGAAAACCTGGAGTACTTTACACGGATCAATGCCTTCTTTCTAAAATCTGCTTTAAACTTGGGTTACTCAGAAATTGTGTTGAGGCCTGGGTTATAAGTTTATACTCTAATTATAAGTTTATACTCTAACAGCAGTCATATAAAGTTCAACCAAGATGTTGGATAAAGGCACCAATATTGAACAATAGGTAACCATTTTTTACATTTTTTCTGTGCATGTTCAGAGAGCACATACTTGAAGAACATAAGAAGTTCAATCAAGATTTTGGACAAAGGCACCAGTATTAGAACATAAGAAGTTCAACCAAGATGTTGGATAAAGGCACCAGTATTGAACAATAGGTAACCAAGTTGTAATTTAGCATTCATGTTCATGGCAGCAATTTCAGAAAGACAGTAGAAAAGTATGAACAAGTGATGGCAATGAAATCTGAGAGACAGCTAAAATTTCTTCGACTCAACAAGAAAATACCTGCGGAGGTACTGGCAGCAGGGCCTGCTGATGAACCGGTAGAAAACTCTGCGATATTCCAAGGGTTTCGAGTCCTTCCCCCGAACCAGATATCATCATAGGCCAGAGATCCTGAAACAAGCAGCTCTGAGAACTGCACCTGCAAACTTTAGCCTGGCACAGAATTAATTATTAGAAATAAAAGATGATTAAATTAGAAAAACTGAAGGATCAAAAGTTCATTTGTGAATGTTCAAGATGTGCACCTTTTGTAGACCCAAGCTTCAATGTTAAGAACTTGGTTTCTGAATGTTTTCGAGCCCCAAGTGGTCTTGTAATGAGGAACAGCTATGATATCCTTCAACCCATATGGGATTCCATGAAGAGGACCTGCAACCCATATCAGAAATTAGAAGACTCTATATGAAGAAAGTAGAAAATGAATAAAAATTCATGTTCAAAGTAGTAAAAATTGCAAAACTTAAGAATGCATCATTTAGTGACAGGCATTCATTTAAGAACTAGATAATGAACATAAAATTCAAATGTTACCTAGATAAATTCCTTGGTCAATCAACTTATCTGCTTCTTTTGCCTGATCATATGCTAACTCTTCGGTATATGTTATCACAGCTTCAAGTGCATGATTGTACCTAATGATTCCCATTACGATATAGAATAAAATTTTCATGGTCAAACTCGGTACTACCTCAACTATACCTCTTTGATCATGGTTTGTAAAACAATTTGTTTGCCAAATGTTAGTCAACTACAGAAAAAATACAGAATCTCAATTGTACCTCTTTAATCTTCGAAGGAAAATATTAGTCAGCTCCAAAGAAGTGATTTGCTTAGTTCTAATAAGCGCTCCTAATTCAAGTATCTGGAAAAAAGAAGTTAATGACATGCTTGATACTGTCCTATAATAAAACAGACAGAAAATTCTCTTGGATTTAACTGTGTAAATAGAAATATACCGACATAAAGGCAATATCCTCTTCTTTCTTTGGCCTTTTCACTCCTTTAAGTAAAGGATAATTAAATCTTTCAATATCCACTGGAGCTTCATTGCTGCCCCAGGATGCATTGAATACTAAAACTGATGGATTATGCAGGCCTCCATCTTCATAAGCTACCATTTTTCGATTCTCTCTGAAGACGGGTATGTTGAACTCGTTTGCACCGTTTGTCATTTCTCGAAGCTATTGACATCACAAGTTAAATTGTACATCAATTTTTTTAAAAGAAATTTTGAGAAACTCAGAATTAATTACTATTTAATTAAATTCCAAAAGCTTACTTTTGAGTTGTTGAAAAAATCTTCGTCAAAGAATTTTAGTGCCTCCTTGAGCGCATAAACTTGGTTAACTTTTTCTTTTTCTTTGCAAGTGATATTTTCGGCTGGAACAGTTTGCTTTTTGTCCTGAAAAGTTAAATGGAACGATTAATCATTGAAATGGGAATGAAGAAAAATTGGAGCTAATAAAAGTAATTCTGTATTAGACTCATCTTCTAATTGCCATGGTTAAGCAATAAGCTAATATATACTGCTATAGTTTAGATGGGTCATATGCAATTAATTAAAATCATCACAAATATTAACAAAACACTTGATTTATCGAATTTATGAGCAATGCGATTCTGTTGAGAAAGCTATTGGGAGAGTTTTTTTTCTTTTATTTTTATTTTTAATCTTTGAAGAAAATATAGGAGAGTATATGTTAAGACACAATATTGTTTATCAAAAACTATCATAAACTTCATCTATTTTCAAGTTCCTACCATGAAACTTAAAGTTCATGTCAGTTTTGTAGTAGTTAGTTGAAAATACATAGAAGGATATTAAGCTCGTAAGAGAAGTGCAAAACATGGTCAAGAGATTAATTTACTTTAATGACTTTTAGGGAGAAGAAGAGAGTGGTTAGTGGAAGATAATGAAATTTTCTTAATGCAAATAATACTTATGTTAATTTTCTGAGAAAACAAAGATTAGTCATTGTTAGTTTCTTAAAATTCAGGTAATACCATCAAATTTCATCAATTTTTAAAGTTGATGCCTTGAAGTTTAAATTTGCCCCAAAATTTTCAGCACTTTTAACTTTAATGCTTTCCATTACATCGCCCTTCAAAATTCTGTTTAAAACAAATCACGCGATTATCACATGGTAAATATTTGGACTTTTATACCCTTAGACCGAAATGAAATCTCCTAAAGCCATTAAAAAATCCATGAATGACTAATCTATGGTTTCAATTTCCTAAATGTTTTAAATTTGACATTAGACTGCAGCAGAAAATACCCTGTTAAACAATATTCAAAGTCAAAATAGAATTCTTAACAGTAATATAATGGAAGGTAATAAAGTTAAAATGATGATTTACGAGCAAATTTAAACTTCAGTTTATCAAAGTTAAAATCAACGAAATGTCCAAATACCCTAAAAATCACACCCTGATCAGCTCAATTAATCACTGTTGACAAAAGCATAAACAATTCCCCTAATTTATGATCCAAAAGATGAATTCTAGGACTCTGTTTGGAGTAAAATGTGAGGGTCTAGCATTGCTTAGCACTATAGTTACTTCCTAAATAATAAACTTGTAATGAGAATCAAGGATGATAATTTTATATTCTTAATATTTATGTCAGATACATGCTTGTCATGATGTAAACATGAACTATTTATAAAGTGGGCAGTATTTTTTCTAAGATCTCTCTAAAAGTTGCAGCCAGAATTTCGGTAAGGAGGGTTAAAAGAAGGTTAAACTCTGATCTACGAGTAGAAGACATTCGTTAGTGGAAGATAATGAAATTTTCTTAATGCAAATAATACTTATGTTAATTTTCTGAGAAAACAAAGATTAGTCATTGTTAGTTTCTTAAAATTCAGGTAATACCATCAAATTTCATCAATTTTTAAAGTTGATGCCTTGAAGTTTAAATTTGCCCCAAAATTTTCAGCACTTTTAACTTTAATGCTTTCCATTACATCGCCCTTCAAAATTCTGTTTAAAACAAATCACGCGATTATCACATGGTAAATATTTGGACTTTTATACCCTTAGACCGAAATGAAATCTCCTAAAGCCATTAAAAAAAATCCATGAATGACTAATCTATGGTTTCAATTTCCTAAATGTTTTAAATTTGACATTAGACTGCAGCAGAAAATACCCTGTTAAACAATATTCAAAGTCAAAATAGAATTCTTAACAGTAATATAATGGAAGGTAATAAAGTTAAAATGATGATTTACGAGCAAATTTAAACTTCAGTTTATCAAAGTTAAAATCAACGAAATGTCCAAATACCCTAAAAAATCACACCCTGATCAGCTCAATTAATCACTGTTGACAAAAGCATAAACAATTCCCCCTAATTTATGATCCAAAAAGATGAATTCTAGGACTCTGTTTGGAGTAAAATGTGAGGGTCTAGCATTGCTTAGCACTATAGTTACTTCCTAAATAATAAACTTGTAATGAGAATCAAGGATGATAATTTTATATTCTTAATATTTATGTCAGATACATGCTTGTCATGATGTAAACATGAACTATTTATAAAGTGGGCAGTATTTTTTTTCTAAGATCTGCTCTAAACAGTGGCAGAGCCAGGAATTTCGGTAAGGAGGGTTAAAAAGAAGGTTAAACTCTGATCTACGAGAGTAGAAGACATTCGACCTCTTTGAAGAATATGTTCCATACTTGAGTCACTATGTTAGTCCCCAAAATCTTTCATATTTTGAAATTAATCCCTCAAATCATGAAAACTGCTATTAGGTCCGTCAAAATTTGACTTATTTTTAGATTAGTCCCTCAACTCAAGAATATAAATAGCAATTAGAGAGATTAAATTTGAAGAAAAAAAATTATGAGAATTGGAGGGGCTGATAGTCCACAATAATAGATTTTACTTGTAATCCCTCCAATTGCTACTTTTACTCTTGATTGGTGTAGACAATAAAAATTGCCTTGATCCCTGCACAAGCAACTCGGAACAAGCAAAAGAGCTTAGGGGTTCATCTGAGTAAAGTCAGGCCCACCGAGGAAAGTCGGGCCCACCTGAGGGTTAAGTTCACCTGAATGCTTGACTTTACAAAATAGACAAAAGTGCTGATATCTCTCAAACCGGAAGGAATTGGGCAAAATGACCGGAGCAAACCGAACCCTTCGGGTCAGTTTGGTTGGCTCCGTCTCGTCGAGATAGTCGATTTTCATATATAATTCGTCCAATTCGACGTACGGTTTGAAAGTTACGACTTGCCCTTCGTAGCATGTTCAGAGCTTAAGCAAGCTCATAAAGGCTTAGCTTCGCCTCAAGAGCAAGCTTCGCGAGAAACAGGCTTCGCTGCGTGCTTGAAGCTCGTTACCGCAGTAGCAAGCTCGCCCCTAAGCTCGCTGAAGGGTTGAAGCTCAAGCTCGCTGAAGGCATGAGTTCGCTGAAGGCCAAGCTCGCTGAACCAAGCTGCTGGCGGCCCCAAGCTTCGCTGTATGATCTAGTCTTGCACGAAGATCAAGAGCTCGCTGTGAGCCGGAGCTTGCCGAATTGTGCTTGAGCTTGCCTACAGCTTCGAGATCGCCACCATGCTCGAGCTCGCCATCCATACTGGCTCGCCGCGGAAGCCCGCCGAAGGCACGGCTTCGCCTCTGGACCCTTGGTTCGCCCATGCGAGCCGCCAGACCAAGCTTCGCTGGGAGTCGCTACTTGCCCGCATGCTTGAAGCTCGCCTGCATAAGGCAAGCTCGCCAGCAGACTTTCCAAGACCGCCCACTTGAAGCATGGGAGATGTCACATCCCATAGTGGTCACATTCCACAGAGGGCATGGTGCTCCTTACCCATTAGTGGTCACATCCCACAAGTCAAAGGGATGGCACCATAGAGAGTATGACTCTCCTCAACTGGGCATGGCCATATCCCACAAATTAAGGAAGTGGTCATGTCTCTCCTTGCCTATTTATAAGCCATCAGGGGCTTGGCAAAGGGGGGGTCTTAATCTGAATTCTCAGATCTGGAGACTCTTGGCTCTTCGCAAACTCTTGCATGCTAGTCTCTGGAGCACAAATTCGGCCTTGGCAATTCATCAAGCTCGGGTAGAACCGAACTCCATCAACTCCGAGCTTCTCTGCGTCTTGGCTTCGGCCGCCGCGTCGTCGGATCGTCAAGGGAAGCGAACTTCGACTCGAGCATCGAGGAAGCGTCCTACGCTACCAACGAACCCGTTAAACAAGAAGGGCCTTCCCTTGCTTACATTTAAGCGATTCTTGATTTGTAAACAAGCAATTCAAATCCGAGAGGAGATTTTTACACCAAACAATTGGAGGGATTAATTTCAAAATAAGTTAAGAATTGAGGAACCTAATAGGAACAGTTGAGGGGCTAATTTTAAAATAAGCTAAGAATTGAGGGACCTAATAGTAATTTTCATGATTTGAGGGACCAATTTCAAAATATAAAAGATTAAGGGACCAATATTGAGAAAAAACCCCTATGGGGGGGGGGTTGCTAAGAGCAAGTCCTGCAAGCTCCCAGTTGAGAGTCCTAGTCAGCAAGCTCTTAAGAGCTCTCAAGCATTTTGGAATAAAAAATTAAAAAAATAAGCCTTGGGAGGCCCTCCTTATTTTATGGAGCTCCAACAAGCTCCTAGTTAGGAGCTCCAACAATATCAAAAAAATCCCTCTTCTATTTTTATTTTTTACCCACTACTTTCAATTATATTTAAACATCTTTTATTTCATTTCTAACCGTTGGATACGGCCTTCGAGGGAGCGCACACGGTCTTCGAGGTAACCCGCGGTCTTTGAGCGAACGCACACGGTCTTCGAGGTAACCCGCGGTCTTCGAGGTAACCCGGGGCCTTCGAGATAACCCGCAGTCTTCGAGGTTGGGCACAAAGTTCGAGGTATCGCAAACATTGACCGTTAACCGACTGATTCCTATAAAATTCGATGCCTTCTCACCTCAACCCATCATCTCCCAAAACAAAATGTCTAGCTCATCTAGCTCTAGCGATGATGAAATGATGAAGACATTCTTTCTTATGGGAGCTGCTATCGTCGAGGAAGAAGAACAAGAGAAAGGTTCAACTTCGTTCAACACAAAAGGCGTATCGTGCTCCATCGAAACCAAGCGGAAGGTCACAACCGGTTGTTCCAAGATTATTTTGCCGACGCACCAACATATCCTCTTCATTATTTTCGCCGAAGATTCGAATGACGCGTTTGTTATTCCTTGAATCCACACGATCGTCGAACATGACAAGTACCGTCCAAAGAGGAATGATGCCGACATTGGACCGTCTAGCCTGGGGTACATTTTACCGCATAATGGCTAATTTTTACCATTCAACGGCTAATTTCTAAACTCAACGGCTCATTTTAAACACGATGGGGTCTTGAATTCGGGTTTAAGTATAGGGTTTTTGAAAAAATAATTTTTTAATAAATGGGAGCTCCAGCTCCACAAATTTGTGGAGCTGGGAGCCGCTGCACGAGCTCCCAAAGGGTGCCACGCCAGCTTCTGTGCTCCTTGGGAGCTTGCTGGACCAAGCACAGCTCCCACCGCCACGCGCGCTGAGAGCGGGCGTGGGAGCTTGTTGCCCCCTCTAAGGCCTTGTTGGGCCCTTACTAGCTCGCCCCTAGCTTAAAATGTGTGTGAGGGTGAGAATTTCAAGTTGTTCGATATCATATTAAAGTCTCTTTTATCATTTATATTCTAACAATGAATCTAAACCAATTGTAGAGAAGAAAAACAAGGAAAGTAATTAATACCCAACTTATAAAAAAGATTAGGAAAGTAATTAATACCCAACATATAAAAAAAGATTATGTAAGATCACTTACCATATTGGAAACTAAATCAGCAGCTAGTGTTTCAGAGAAAGAAGCACCTAAAATCATGAAGAAGATGAAGCAGAGAAGCCAGAGGCTCCCTCTCTCTGATACCCATGGCGCAAGAGAGGGAGAGAAGTAGAATCTTGGTCGAGGAAAAAAATTTACTAGGATCATAAATTCTTGTACGCTGGTGGTTGAAGTATTTAAATTTTATATTTGAATTTTCAACGGGCGGCTCTGCGTTCACGGGACTTTACTTCATTAGTTGGGCGCTTTCGTTAAAAGACTAGGGTGTTTGACTTGACTTTGTGAATTGTTTTTTTTTTTTTTTGTTCATATCGTATCATTCTCAGATATTAGTTACTGGCAAAGTTTGTCTTTGATATATGTTTCCTGAAATGTTCATTATCATGTCACCCTCTTCAAATTATTATTTTTATTAATATCAGAGTCCCGGTAATAGTTTCCACTATGAAATATTGTTAAGAAAAGTAATAAAAAATTTTGAATTGAGAGGAGAGGGACGTATACTATTATCAAAGAGAAGATTCAGTGGTGAAGAGAGAGAAGTCAAAAGAGAAAAATGATTCTGGCTGATCAAAATTAGACTATGGAAGAACGCATTTTGAGGAGTTTGCCAAACTGTCACTGTATCTTTGTTTTAGTTTTGTTCATGGAAAACTCAATTAATGTTCCACCCATTTTATAGGAATGTTTCCACAAATAAAATATGAAAGTTAAAAGACAGTTTTCCTCTTGGTTTGTTCAAAACAAGAAAGTGACTTTAAGAATGTCAGTTTTCCTTTTCAAAGTTATTTGGTTAAATAAGTAAAGACTGATTTATTACTTTTTAATAGTGTTGTCGGTTATGAGATTTCTCAAAGTTTTAAGTTGTTCCAACTATTTGACTTTTTAAATGTTTCATAAATCTAGAGTGAACCAAACAGAAAACTAATTATAGGAAAACTTTTATTTCAAAATCATTTCCCAAAAACTTTTCCCAAAAGTGGTGAACCAAACACCCCCTTAGTCCAAGCATACGCGAGGTAAAGAGTACATTTGTCATTCAATGGGAAACCATTACAAGGACCAAAACTTACAAAACAAACTAGACTATGGACGAACGCATATAAATTAATCTTGCACAAGATTGGCAATCATCAATACAAATTAATCTTGATCTTAGCATCTAGGTCAAATGGGTTGTATATAGTTTCAAACGAGAATCACAAAAAGAATAACACAATTCCATTACATTGGCGCTAATTAGAGCAAACACATTCCACAGCAAAGAATCACGAGAATATCATTCCATTTTATTGGCGCTATGACATTTGCTAAAACCTGGGATCCACAAGAATCAAGCAGAGTAAATACCTGCAGACTCTGTAATCGAAACCAACTGGAAGGTCACAACCGGTTGTTCCAAGATTATTTTGCCGACGCACCAACATATCCTCTTCATTATTTTCGCCGAAGATTGAGAATGGCGTTTGTTATTCCTTCAATCCAACGCAGCCGTCGAACATGACAAGTACTTCGTCCAAAGAGGAATGATGCCGACGGTTGGGACTGCTCTAGCCTGGGGTACATTTTACCGTACAATGGCTAATTTTTACCATTCAACGGCTAATTTCTAAACTCAACGGCTCATTTTAAACACGATGGGGTCTTGAATTCAGGTTTAAGTATAGGGTTTTGAAAAAAATAATTTTTTAATAAATGGGAGCTCCCAAGCTCCACAAATTTGTGGAGCGCTGGGAGCGCGGCACGAGCTCCCAAAGGGGTGCCACGCCAGCTTCTGTGCTCCTTGGGAGCTTCTTTGGACCATAAGCACAAGCTCCCACCGCCACGGGCGTTGAGAGCGGGCGGTGGGAGCTTGTTGCCCCTGCTCTAAGGCCTTGTTGGGCCCTTACTAGCTCTGCCCCTAGCTTAAAATGTGTGTCTGCTGAGGGTGAGAATTTCAGTCCGGGTTGTTCTGATATCATATTAAAGTCTCTTTTATCATTTATATTCTAACGAACTGAATCTAAACCAATTGTAGAGAAGAAAAACAAGGAAAGTAATTAATACCCAACTTATAAAAAAAGATTAGGAAAGTAATTAATACCCAACATATAAAAAAAAAGATTATGTAAGATCACTTACCATATTGGAAACTAAATCAGCAGCTAGTGTTTCAGAGAAAGAAGCACCTAAAATCATGAAGAAGATGAAGCAGAGAGAAGCCAGAGGCTCCCTCTCTCTGATACCCATGGCGCAAGAGAGGGAGAGAAGTAGAATCTTGGTCGAGGAAAAAAAATTTACTAGGATCATAAATTCTTGTACGCTGGTGGTTGAAGTATTTAAATTTTATATTTGAATTTTCAACGGGCGGCTCTGCGTTCACGGGACTTTACTTCATTAGTTGGGCGCTTTCGTTAAAAGACTAGGGTGTTTGACTTGACTTTGTGAATTGTTTTTTTTTTTTTTTGTTCATATCGTATCATTCTCAGATATTAGTTACTGGCAAAGTTTGTCTTTGATATATGTTTCCTGAAATGTTCATTATCATGTCACCCTCTTCAAATTATTATTTTTATTAATATCAGAGTCCCGGTAATAGTTTCCACTATGAAATATTGTTAAGAAAAGTAATAAAAAAATTTTGAATTGAGAGGAGAGGGACGTATACTATTATCAAAGAGAAGATTCAGTGGTGAAGAGAGAGAAGTCAAAGAGAAAATGATTCTGGCTGATCAAAATTAGACTATGGAAGAACGCATTTTGAGGAGTTTGCCAAACTGTCACTGTATCTTTGTTTTAGGGTGTTTGGTTATGGAAAACTATTATAAATGTTTTAGTTTATAGGAAATGTTTTCAAATAAAATATGAGAGTTAAAAGAAGTTTTACTTTCTTGTGTTTGGTTAAAACAAGAAAATGATATCTTTAAGAAATGTCAGTTTTATCAAAAGTTATTTGGTTCAAAATAAAGAGTACATTTTTTTGTCATTCAATCAAAGGGAAGTTGTTTCCAACTATTCACTTTTGGAACATAAATCTAGTGAACCAAACACAAACATTAAACTTTTATTTAGAAACATTTCAAAACTAAAGTGGAACCAAAACACTTAGTCCAAGACAGGTAAAGAGTACATTTGTCATTCAATGGGAAACCATTACAAGGACCAAAACTTACAAAACAAACTAGACTATGGACGAACGCATTTTGAGGAGTTTGCCAAACTGTCACTGTATCTTTGTTTTAGTTTTGTTCATGGAAAACTCAATTAATGTTCCACCCATTTTATAGGAATGTTTCCACAAATAAAATATGAAAGTTAAAAGACAGTTTTCCTCTTGGTTTGTTCAAAACAAGAAAGTGACTTTAAGAATGTCAGTTTTCCTTTTCAAAGTTATTTGGTTCAAAATAAGTAAAAGTCTGGTTTATTACTTTTTAATAGTGTTGTCGGTTATGAGATTTCTCAAAGTTTTAAGTTGTTCCAACTATTTGACTTTTTAAATGTTTCATAAATCTAGAGTGAACCAAACAGAAAACTAATTATAGGAAAACTTTATTTACGAAATTCATTTACAAAAGTGGTGAACCAAACATTCAAGCTAAGGAAAGAGTACATTTGTCATTCAATGGGAAACCATTACAAGGACCAAAACTTACAAAACAAACTAGACTATGGACGAACGCATATAAATTAATCTTGCACAAGATTGGCAATCATCCAATACAAATTAATCTTGATCTTAGCATCTAGGTCAAATGGGTTGTATATAGTTTCAAACGAGAATCACAAAAAGAATAACACAATTCCATTACATTGGCGCTAATTAGAGCAAACACATTCCACAGCAAAGAATCACGAGAATATCATTCCATTTTATTGGCGCTATGACATTTGCTAAAACCTGGGATCCACAAGAATCAAGCAGAGTAAATACCTGCAGACTCTGTAATTTACAAGCAGAGGAAGCTTAAAGCTTCGAAGCATAGCAATTAAATGTCGAAGAAGCTTAAAGATCAGTAACCAAATAGAGCTTAGGGTTCTGCCACATGATTATCAAAGAAGTGGCTATAGTTCCTCCAAAAGCTCAATGGATATATTCTTTTGATTAAACTGATGAACCCCATAAAATTTATACCCCATAACAGAATTTTGCCGAAAGACAAGTCCCAACAGGAAATTAAGTATAGCTCAAACATTATAGAATGTGATTCATTCCAAAAGCTCTAACCTGAAAAGTCCGCAATCCAATATATGGTGAAATGATTGCTTAAGAAAAAAAATCAAACGAGGGGATTAAAAAGAAGAATAAAGGGAGAACACTTCAAAGAGTTTTGGACCAAAAGCAGAAATGTCCTGACAAGCATAAAGCAAGAAATATATAAAAGGAAAAATGAAAAAAACAGAACTTGAGGTTAGATTAAGTCCTGCTCTAAAATCAGCATCCGATATTTCCAAAGACAGCTGAGAATGGTATAAATGTCACGATTTAATGCCTTTTTGTTTATCATCACAGTCAAAATCCCAGCAGAAAATTTCATACACTGCGTAGATTCCTTTCTACACACCAAGGAGATAGTGTTGATCTTACTTTATTTGACAACTAGCACAATAAATATTCTAAAAGAAGCTGTTGAACAAGCATCACCTGCTTCCTTAAATAACTTGACATCTTGACTTTAGATAATTATACTTATTTTCATGGTATCAAAGGACAAGCTAAGAAGGATGTATATAAATTTTCTACACAATGCTCTTGCATTTTAAACAAAATTTTTCAAAATTGGAAGGAAAAAACAAAGTGGTGAAACATTCAAAATTATGAAGATAACTTCTGTTTCAAAAGATACAAATTGAATCAGTAGGAACTACAAATGTCAATTTGACATCAGAAATGTCAAATATATATAATAGAAATGTCGCTGCTAATTTAGTAACTGTTAAGCAAAACTACAACTATCATTGATGCGAGCTTTTGAATTTCAAATCTCATGTTACTCCCCCCAAATCTAATCGAGAGCAATAAAAAATGAACAGTAAACTCTATTACATTAAAGATGAATCGCCTATGACCATTCTCCAACTCACCTTTCCCCTTCTCCTCTGTAACTTCCTCCGAAGCAAAAATATATAGATATATAATAGAATGTCACTCACAAGCAAAAACTTTTACTCAAAACTTAATTAGCATCAGTTTAATTTTCCAAACCCCGCATTGTTCTACCCAAATCCAATCGAACACAATATGAGCAAGATATGTGTTGTTAAGCTTAATCTGTTGATTCCGTAACCCGAAGAACAATAATAAAAGGATTGCATCTTGTCCTGTCCAATTTCAAAAATTGAATTACCAAAAGAACAAGTGAACTGTTATTGCAGATCAACGAGAACCAGCACTTGACATCTAAGTAGCAGGAAGAATCATTACTGTCTCTAAGAAGTGGACTTCACACTCAAAGGTCACCGTTTGGTTCTACTTTTCTTTTTGATCCATCATGTTATTTGCAGATTTGCTTTGACAGAGAGCTAAACAGGAGGGGACCACCATAAGCATGAAATCTGATCTTTATAACAGATATTCTATAGGCTTCTTACCCCATAGCATATAAAAAACTGAACAGAGCTTCGTAACCCCAACACCAAAATGCAACTTTCTCCGAAGCTAACTGATTATAGTATACTTGTCACAGTATAAAGTTTGGTTTTGTCACACCGACAAATCCCAGCTTTCTGAATCTCTAACAATCTCGTACGCATAATTTATATGCATCTTCTATCATAAATACAAAGTTTTGTATATAAAGGGAGACAAGCTACATGTGAGTTGTCTATATTTCTTTCTACATGACAAGGAGATAGTGTTAATCATACTCTTTGACAACTAGCACAATTATTATTCTATAAAAGAAGCTGTTGAACAAGCATCACCTGCTTCCTTAAATAACTTGACATCTTGACTTTAGATGTTACAGTTATCTCATTCTATCAAAAGATAAGCTAACAAGGATAAACATAAATGTTCCTTAAATACAAAAGGCGTAACCCAAACTAATTGCATCTTGACTTGGAATTCCTTTTTTCTTGTTTTTTTCTTACCATTGGCAAAAAAATCAACCTACAATGGAAAAAGATTCAACGGATGGATGCAAGATGGCGACATGCTATAGTGAGACAAGGTTAGCCTGTTGGGCTTACCCTATAGAATTTCATTAACGCAAAGACATCCATGATCTACTTGAAAGAAGCCTCAAAGCGATAAATTTAGCTTACCCTTTAAAATGTAACATTATAGAGAACAATGTTTTAGAAAGCGCTAGGCAGACTCTTAAGCAACACGATGACGTTTTTCGGCACTCTATTTTTTCAGGGTGGTTGTTTATACCGCAGATAGAAGTGTGAGGTTTGCAACTCTTCGAGGCAAAGAGGAAAGGTAAGGGGAGACACCGGAGATTCAAAATGTTATCCTCGGCATTTTTTTCTAAAACATATTTGGATATCAAGTTTTACGCCATCAATTTTCAAGAACACGTTCTCTCCACCCGTTACTATGCTTAAGAGGGCAACATACCCATTTTTGACGCAATGCAGCCTGCTCGAGCAGCCAATGCTCGCCTAGGCTCTCTCAGCGCTTGCACAGGCGGCCTGGGGACCATTTAGGCCTAGGCAGGCGCCTAGACAGATTTTTAAAACAATGAAAGAGAACAGAACCCACTGTATAAGTTAGCAAGCCCAAAATAATAACGTAAATGCATCGGTATGTATAATCAACATCACAAGTATATGCAGTAGACAGAAATTTCAATGAAAGAACTATCAATCGAAACTCAACGAGCATCGGTTTTACATCTCAAACCTCACATTATTCTCCCCCAAATCGAATCGATGGCAATAAAAAAGAATCAGCAAACTTACTCAAGTTGAGTTCTCCAACTCCCCATTCACCAACTCCACCTTCACCCCCTCCTCCTCATCCCCATTCTCGAGTCTCGCCTTCTCCTCCTCCTCTTCGACCGCCTCCGAAACGAACTTAATCAACGAACAAAGCCCCCCAAGGAAATTATGATCAATGACCCCCTCCCCATCAATAACATGCGCGAAATCAACCATCTTCACCCTCGGCCTCCCCTTCCCCTCCTCGTAGATCAGCATCACGGACGCCGAGTAAAAATGGTACAGCGTCTGCTCCTCAAACCACCCCTTCAGCTCCCTGAGCTGCTCCAGCACCCCGCCGGGCCCACCGTAAACCCCCGCCGCGTCGAACCGCCTCAGGATTCTCCTCACGTCGCCGGCGGTGTACCTCCTGACCTCGTCCCTGGTGGGTTTCCAGAATCCGTCGGGGCCGTTGTTGATCTGAAGGCCGGAGATCCGGAACCCTAGGGTCAGGGAGGTCGTCTCGCGGTCCTTCTTGATGCATTTATCGAAGTAGGGCTCCGGGTGGTGCGGGGCCCACGTGCGGGAGCCGATCTTGAAGTCGACGATCGAGGGCTTGTCGAGGTCGGCGGTGAGGTCCTCGATGACGAGGTGGGGGTGGCCGCCGACGAGGCGGGTGCCGTGGAAGGCGGGAAAGAAGCGGCGGCGGAGGGAGGAGGGGGCGCGGGGGTCGCCGGAGAAGGAGGAGTAGAAGGAGAGCTCGGTCTCCCCGCGGTCGGTGGACTGCAGGGGCTTGAAGAAGAGGCCGCGGCCGTCGACGAGGGGGCCCAGCTGGCCGTCGCCGGCGAAGTGGCCGGCGACTTGGTGCTCGGGGGCTTTTAGCATTTTTTTCCCCCCTTTTTATTTATTTATTTATTTTTTTTTTCTTGCGGAAAGCGGTTTGATTTGGACTTCGAAAAGAGAGTCGTCTTTTTTGATGCGTTTATAAAGTGGGGTTGAGTGATGAAGACAAAAGGGTAGAGAATGTAGGGTTTGTTTTGCTTGCCAATTTGCACATTTTAATATGCAAGTAAGATTTTGTTACACCTAGCATGAAGGTATGGGCTATTTGGGGGAAAAGGTCTACCAGATATTTGTCCCTCAAATATTTGATATTAGTCCTTTGAATCATTGAAATTGCTGGTCGGTACCTCGTATCATGAGGATACTTGCATCTGGCCCCTCTAGTTAACTTACATTGTAGCGATTTTTAAGGAGAAATAAAAAGGGAGTGAAACTTAACAAAAAAATGTTGTAAAGATTAAACTTGACACTTTCATATCAACTAAAGATCAATTTTTAAGGAGAAGAGAAAGAGGAGGAGGGACGGAGGAGGAGAGAGGGAGGTGGGGCAAAAATGAAATGAAGGAGAATGAGGGAGAAGGTGAGATGGAGTCTTTTGTATTAACTTTAAAGCTTAAATGTTAATATCTAAACTAAAGTTCAGATTTAACAAAACACAACTAAGTTAACGGAAAACATGTCAAAGTTAACAAGAAACATCGTTAAAGGTAAACTTAAATGTTTTATGTTAACATTATGTATTGAATGTTAATGTTGATGGTTGTATGTTAATTTGAGAGTTTAAATGTCAACTCTAAACCTCTTACGTTAACTTTATAGGTTCATAAAGCTTATGGATTCATAAGGAGGAAGGATGAATGTGAGACAAAAGAGGAAGGAGGAGATCATACGGCAGAGGAAATAGAAGAGGAGGATGAGGGAGAAGATGGTGTGGAAGAGGAAGAAGAATTGTTGTTTGTGATATAAGAAAAGAAAATGGGGTTGAGGGGGGTTGGAAAAGTTTGATCTTTTTCAAAGAAACTGAATGCATGACTGTTTTTCAAGGGGGCTGGGAAATAATTTTTCCAATGTATACTATTTATGGTATCATCATTTTACTTTTTTTATGGTATCATCATTTTACTTTTTTTAACAAAACGATGAGCAAGCGCCTCGTGCTCCATAAGCAAGTGCTTATCGAAACAATCTAAAGGTATCATCGGAAAAAGTAATATCAACAATACTAAATTAATACAGTTTGACACTCAAGTTAAACCTTTTTAAGTAGATCCAACTAGTTTAACTCTGGCTCTAGTTTGGCAAATAATTGGATCAGGACTTAAATTAATTTTGTTAGGCTAATTTTTTTGCTTAAACCAGTTTAAAATTGGTCCACCTTTCATTTTGGAACTAAAACCCATTTAAGCTAAGCTAACTTTTCTTCACTTTGTTAAACTGACAACAACAACAACAAAAAAAAATAATAAAAATAAAGGAAGAAAAAGAAGACATCACAAACTGGTAGAAGAACTGAAAGATTCAAGTTTGTAAAGAACTGAAAGATTCAAGTTTGTAGACAAAGAATGTTACTTCACCAGCCTATATAAGATGCATTCTGTCACGTAAATAAAAAATATTGTGAGATCATTTGTATTATATATTAAAATAAGTGATAAGTATATATAAATGTTTATCTCGTTAACCCGATAAACAATGGAAAGTAATGTTGAGGTTATTAATATGTGAGTCTAGTCCGATTGGATAGGATAAGAAAGAGTGATAAGTTGAAAATAAAGAGCAGTACCAATATCTGAAGCTATAACTTTTGGATTAAATTTGTCTTTTAGCTTCTATTTAAGGCCTATTGACTTTAAATGGCCCGATTCTCCCAAATAAAATGATATCGAGCTAAGGTTATGGTCCAACTAATTAAAAAAGTAAAAAATCCAATGTTGAAGGTGTTGGGAGAAACTACGGATGCCGTAAGGATGATATAGTCTAGTTAGCCACCATGAGTGAAGTGGTGGAACATTTTACTGATATTTGATAGCCATGTGATGAAGCATAGTCTAGTTAGCCTACGAGTAAAATGGAGCAAGAGTTAGTGAATTGGTTAGCCTATGTGTGAAATGGTGCAAAAGTTAGTGAATCCCATGGAATATTGAAGTGTAGTCTCCTCACGTCGCCGGCGGTGTACCTCCTGACCTCGTCCCTGGTGGGTTTCCAGAATCCGTCGGGGCCGTTGTTGATCTGAAGGCCGGAGATCCGGAACCCTAGGGTCAGGGAGGTCGTCTCGCGGTCCTTCTTGATGCATTTATCGAAGTAGGGCTCCGGGTGGTGCGGGGCCCACGTGCGGGAGCCGATCTTGAAGTCGACGATCGAGGGCTTGTCGAGGTCGGCGGTGAGGTCCTCGATGACGAGGTGGGGGTGGCCGCCGACGAGGCGGGTGCCGTGGAAGGCGGGAAAGAAGCGGCGGCGGAGGGAGGAGGGGGCGCGGGGGTCGCCGGAGAAGGAGGAGTAGAAGGAGAGCTCGGTCTCCCCGCGGTCGGTGGACTGCAGGGGCTTGAAGAAGAGGCCGCGGCCGTCGACGAGGGGGCCCAGCTGGCCGTCGCCGGCGAAGTGGCCGGCGACTTGGTGCTCGGGGGCTTTTAGCATTTTTTTCCCCCCCTTTTATTTATTTATTTATTTTTTTTCTTGCGGAAAGCGGTTTGATTTGGACTTCGAAAAGAGAGTCGTCTTTTTTGATGCGTTTATAAAGTGGGGTTGAGTGATGAAGACAAAAGGGTAGAGAATGTAGGGTTTGTTTTGCTTGCCAATTTGCACATTTTAATATGCAAGTAAGATTTTGTTACACCTAGCATGAAGGTATGGGCTATTTGGGGGAAAAGGTCTACCAGATATTTGTCCCTCAAATATTTGATATTAGTCCTTTGAATCATTGAAATTGCTGGTCGGTACCTCGTATCATGAGGATACTTGCATCTGGCCCCTCTAGTTAACTTACATTGTAGCGATTTTTAAGGAGAAATAAAAAGGGAGTGAAACTTAACAAAAAATGTTGTAAAGATTAAACTTGACACTTTCATATCAACTAAAGATCAATTTTAAGGAGAAGAGAAAGAGGAGGAGGACGGAGGAGGAGAGGGAGGTGGGGCAAAATGAAATGAAGGAGAATGAGGGAGGAGGTGAGATGGAGTCTTTGTATTAACTTTAAAGCTTAAATGTTAATATCTAAACTAAAGTTCAGATTTAACAAAACACAACTAAGTTAACGGAAAACATGTCAAAGTTAACAAGAAACATCGTTAAAGGTAAACTTAAATGTTTTATGTTAACATTATGTATTGAATGTTAATGTTGATGGTTGTATGTTAATTTGAGAGTTTAAATGTCAACTCTAAACCTCTTACGTTAACTTTATAGGTTCATAAAGCTTATGGATTCATAAGGAGGAAGGATGAATGTGAGACAAAAGAGGAAGGAGGAGATCATCTGTGAGAGGAAATAGAAGAGGAGGATGAGGGAGAAGATGGTGTGGAGGAGGAAGAAGAATTATTGTTTGTGATATAAGAAAAGAAAATGGGGTTGAGGGGGTTGGAAAAGTTTGATCTTTTTCAAAGAAACTGAATGCATGACTGTTTTTCAAGGGGCTGGGAAATAATTTTTCCAATGTATACTATTTATGGTATCATCATTTTACTTTTTATGGTATCATCATTTTACTTTTTAACAAAACGATGAGCAAGCGCCTCGTGCTCCATAAGCAAGTGCTTATCGAAACAATCTAAAGGTATCATCGGAAAAGTAATATCAACAATACTAAATTAATACAGTGTGACACTCAAGTTAAACCTTTTTTAAGTAGATCCAACTAGTTTAACTCTGGCTCTAGTTTGGCAAATAATTGGATCAGGACTTAAATTAATTTTGTTAGGCTAATTTTTTGCTTAAACCAGTTTAAAATTGGTCCACCTTTCATTTTGGAACTAAAACCCATTTAAGCTAAGCTAACTTTTCTTCACTTTGTTAAACTGACAACAACAACAACAAAAAAAAATAATAAAAATAAAGAAAGAAAAAAAGACATCACAAACTGGTAGAAGAACTGAAAGATTCAAGTTTGTAAAGAACTGAAAGATTCAAGTTTGTAGACAAAGAATGTTACTTCACCAGCCTATAAGATGCATTCTGTCACGTAAATAAAAAATATTGTGAGATCATTTGTATTATATATTAAAATAAGTGATAAGTATATATAAATGTTTATCTCGTTAACCCGATAAACAATGGAAAGTAATGTTGAGGTTATTAATATGTGAGTCTAGTCTGACATTGGATAGGATAAGAAAGAGTGATAAGTTGAAAATAAGAGTTAGGGCCAATATCTAGAAGCTATAACTTTTGGATTAAATTTGTCTTTTAGCTTCTATTTAAGGCCTATTGACTTTAAATTGGCCCTGATTCTCCCCAAATAAAATGATATCAGAGCTAAGGTTATGGTCCAACTAATTAAAAAAAGTAAAAAAATCCAATGTGAGCCTGAAGGTGTTGGGAGAAACTACGGATGCCGTAAGGGTGATATAGTCTAGTTAGCCACCATGAGTGAAGTGGTGGAACATTTTACTGATATTTGATAGCCATGTGATGAAGCATAGTCTAGTTAGCCTACGAGTAAAATGGAGCAAGAGTTAGTGAATTGGTTAGCCTATGTGTGAAATGGTGCAAAAAGTTAGTGAATCCCATGGAATATTGAAGTGTAGTTGAAGATCGAATTATACTCACAAACTAAGAGAGAGTTGTTGAGGTTATTAGTATGTGAGTGTAGTCTCACATGGATAAGAGCAGAGTAAAATAAGAGTTAGTGCCAATACCTAGTAGCTATAACTTTTAGTTAAAGTTGGTTTCTAACATCCAAGGCCCATCAACTCTAGATCAAGCCATCTCCCAACAAGTAATTGTATACATTACAAATGTTGACAAGGTTCTTTTCTTCAACGCCTTGTTCATTTGGTCTGTGTATGAATTAGAGATAAGAAAATTATAGGGCAAGGATTCTTTACATTTTTATTATAGAGAACTTCTACAATAAGTTATATAGATTAATAACATTAGTTTTTTCAAGGAGCCCTATAATTAAAAGAATTTTTTATAATTTATATAATGAATATTATTCATGTGGTCCAATAGAAGTTATGATTGTTGAGTTGTAAAGATTTTAAAGTTTTTTTATTATGGTACACCTAGTCAACTGATATCATGAGCATCCCAGTTGAATGGGTATTTATGGAGATTTTAAAAGATCGCTTTTAAAATAATTAATAAAACGACCTTTTGCTAATATTTATAATGAATTTTTGGCCACCATCAAAACCGCCAAAAAGTGGTCCATTTTGCAAAATTATAAAAACACATGACTACTAGTCGGGTGTTTATTTATTTCCTCGCATGTTGTAGAGCTTGCGATTGAATGGATGGGTGGAAGATGACGTTGAAAACACACGGACTACTAGTCCCATGTGTTTTCTAAGTTAGGGTTAAGAGGTGATTAGCGACGCTAACACACGGACTAGTAGTCCGTATTTTTAACATCAATTTAGCAATGACTTTTGGCCACCGCCAAAAGAGTCAATTTGCTAATTATTTAGCAAAAGGTCGTTTTGCTAATTATTTTAAAACGGTCTTTTAAAAAATCTGCATTTATTATTATAGGCATGTGGATTGTGGTATTTTTTAATAGCACGAGGGTGATTATATGCTAGGGCATGTGAACTAAAAAGTGAAACTTAACAAAAAATGTTGTAAAGATTAAACTTGACACTTTCATATCAACTAAAGATCAATTTTAAGGAGAAGAGAAAGAGGAGGAGGGACGGAGGAGGAGAGAGGGAGGTGGGGCAAAAATGAAATGAAGGAGAATGAGGGAGGAGGTGAGATGGAGTCTTTTGTATTAACTTTAAAGCTTAAATGTTAATATCTAAATTAAAGTTCAGATTTAACAAAACACAACTAAGTTAACGGAAAACATGTCAAAGTTAACAAGAAACATCGTTAAAGGTAAACTTAAATGTTTTATGTTAACATTATGTATTGAATGTTAATGTTGATGGTTGTATGTTAATTTGAGAGTTTAAATGTCAACTCTAAACCTCTTACGTTAACTTTATAGGTTCATAAAGCTTATGGATTCATAAGGAGGAAGGATGAATGTGAGACAAAAGAGGAAGGAGGAGATCATCTGTGAGAGGAAATAGAAGAGGAGGATGAGGGAGAAGATGGTGTGGAGGAGGAAGAAGAATTGTTGTTTGTGATATAAGAAAAGAAAATGGGGTTGAGGGGGTTGGAAAAGTTTGATCTTTTTCAAAGAAACTGAATGCATGACTGTTTTTCAAGGGGCTGGGAAATAATTTTTCCAATGTATACTATTTATGGTATCATCATTTTACTTTTTATGGTATCATCATTTTACTTTTTAACAAAACGATGAGCAAGCGCCTCGTGCTCCATAAGCAAGTGCTTATCGAAACAATCTAAAGGTATCATCGGAAAAGTAATATCAACAATACTAAATTAATACAGTGTGACACTCAAGTTAAACCTTTTAGTAGATCCAACTAGTTTAACTCTGGCTCTAGTTTGGCAAATAATTGGATCAGGACTTAAATTAATTTTGTTAGGCTAATTTTTTGCTTAAACCAGTTTAAAATTGGTCCACCTTTCATTTTGGAACTAAAACCCATTTAAGCTAAGCTAACTTTTCTTCACTTTGTTAAACTGACAACAACAACAAAAAAAAATAATAAAAAATAAAGGAAGAAAAAGACATCACAAACTGGTAGAAGAACTGAAAGATTCAAGTTTGTAAAGAACTGAAAGATTCAAGTTTGTAGACAAAGAATGTTACTTCACCAGCCTATATAAGATGCATTCTGTCACGTAAATAAAAAATATTGTGAGATCATTTGTATTATATATTAAAATAAGTGATAAGTATATATAAATGTTTATCTCGTTAACACGATAAACAATGGAAAGTAATGTTGAGGTTATTAATATGTGAGTCTAGTCCGACATTGGATAGGATAAGAAAGAGTGATAAGTTGAAAATAAGAGTTAGTGCCAATACCTAGTAGCTATAACTTTTGGATTAAATTTGTCTTTAGCTTCTATTTAAGGCCTATTGACTTTAAATTGGCTGATTCTCCCAAATAAAATGATATCGAGCTAAGGTTATGGTCCAACTAATTAAAAAAGTAAAAAATCCAATGTGAGCTGAAGGTGTTGGGAGAAACTACGGATCCGTAAGGATGATATAGTCTAGTTAGCCACCATGAGTGAAGTGGTGGAACATTTCTTGATATTTGATAGCCATGTGATGAAGCATAGTCTAGTTAGCCTACGAGTAAAATGGAGCAAGAGTTAGTGAATTGGTTAGCCTATGTGTGAAATGGTGCAAAAAGTTAGTGAATCCCATGGAATATTGAAGTGTAGTTGAAGATCGAATTATACTCACAAACTAAGAGAGAGTTGTTGAGGTTATTAGTATGTGAGTGTAGTCTCACATTGATATGATAAGAAAGAGTGATGAGTTTAAAATAAGAGTTAGTGCCAATACCTAGTAGCTATAACTTTTTAGTTAAAGTTGGTTTCTAACATCTGTTTAAGGCCCATCAACTCTAGATCAAGCCAGATTTCTCCCAACAAGTAATTGTATACATTACAAATGTTGACAAGGTTCTTTTCTTCAACGGCCTTGTTCATTTGGTCTGGTGTATGAATTAGAGATAAGAAAATTATAGGGCAAGGATTCTTTACATTTTTTATTATAGAGAACTTCTACAATAAGTTATATAGATTAATAACATTAGTTTTTTCAGTGAGCCCTATAATTAAAAGAATTTTTATAATTTATATAATGAATATTATTCATGTGGTCCAATAAGAAGTTATGATTGTTGAGTTGTAAAGATTTTAAAGTTTTTTATTATGGTACACCTAGTCAACGATATCATGAGCATCCCATCCAGTGAATGTGGGTATTTATGGAGATTTTTAAAAGATCGTTTTTAAAATAATTAGCAAAAGCGACCTTTTGCTAAATAATTAAAAGATTTTTTATAATTTATATAATGAATATTATTCATGTGGTCCAATAAGAAGTTATGATTGTTGAGTTGTAAAGATTTTAAAGTTTTTTTTTATTATGGTACACCTAGTCAACTGATATCATGAGCATCCCATCCAGTGAATGTGGGTATTTATTATAGGGCATGTGGATTGTGGTATTTTTTTAATAGCACGAGGGTGATTATATGCTAGGGCATGTGAACTAGTATAATAAATCTCCATGATCTCTCTTTTATACAGATCCAAGGCTGTCCATTTTCGAAATATCACCTCTTTCATAAAAAAAGTATTTAGTGGACTTGGTCAATAATTAAATATGCATTAAAGAGATATCGATATTAGATCTGTGCAAGAGTCTCAAAGTCAAACTATCCAAAGAATTTATATTCTTTTGGTGCACATTTAATGACATGAACTCATGTCCGCTTAATGCTTTCTCATTCTGTGGACACTGACCTACTGAATCCTAAAACTAATAATTGATTTTATCGATAATTTATACATGAGTAATGAAGAACTAAAATAGAATAATAGAAACTAAATATAACAACTAAATTTTTTTTGGGTTTGTTTGTGATGTAAGATGCATAATGGATAAATTCATAGAGGATTGGGACTATCACAAGCTAAATGTAGATATGCACACATGTTTGACTTGCTTGCAAAGAAACGACTATATCTTCCATTCAGAAGGCTGATGTTGACATATTACAGTAAATCACCTATCTCGATGAGACAAACTCGACTAGATTGTAAGTTTTTAAAATCTCATTATCAGTACACCTTTTGACAGAAATATCAAATAATTAGCTTTTTATTTATTTTTAGTAATAAAGTTGGAGTCAATTTACTCTCTATAATTAAAGGCATAGGACCCACTTGTACAAAATATTAATATCGACAGCATTTGCCCTCTCTGTAATTAAAGGCATGAGACCTACTTGCTTATTTTTTTTAATGGTTCTCTCCCTAATTTCTAGCAAAATCGCTAGTGGGAGAACCACAGGATTCTCTACATCCTAGATTGTACAAGATGCCTACAACTCATCAATAACATTCCTTCACTTTATGAGCCCCATATATTATATTAATTAAATAAATTATATAAAATCTTTCTTAATTGTGGGAACCATTATATTAGCCAATCTTATTCATCCACCTAAATAACTATAAACATTATCTATAATTTAGGATGTAGAGGATCTCCAATCTTATTCATCCACCTAGATAACTATGGACATTCTCTACAATTTAGGATGTAGAGGATCTCTTCTTAGTGGGAGAAGGGATTTACTCACACAAAAAATGCTTAGTTGGCGAATAGCTTTACTACCTTTATTAGGATCACTGTCCGCATAAAACAAACAAGAAATAATTTACTGAGATTTTAATCCGAGCAAAAGTACTTGGTGGGCCCCACTAATCTAATGAATTTTAAAGAGATCTGTTGAAACAAACATGCCCCAATAACCTCTTCTGACAAGCTAACCAGCTTGATTTGAAGTAATATCTTTATAGTGTATACTCTAAAGGAGAACCAAAACACTATAAACCCACATGAAGATGGCACATCAACTTTTCATTCACATAATTTTTTAACATATGGCATTATCATCTCACCACTCGCTGAAATCTAAACTCACCAAAAAATGACATGGCATCCCTAAAACTTTTCACAACGTGCCACGTTAGCTTCGTCCTTCACAAAAGTTTTCGATATGCAGACATCCATCTAAGCCATATATCTTTATTTAATGTCTTCTGTATTATTCCATATAATCTTAGCCATCCATCTTTATTTAATTACTCCTTAATTATTCCATATAAATCTTTTGGTTTCCATAAATCAGGGATCTTATCATGCGCAATTATTTATGTTAGTTATCAAATTTTATCTTCTGGAAATCTTTTACATACCTTAGTTATCAAATTTTATCTTCTGGAAATCTTTTACATACCTTATTTACAGTTGCCAAATTTCATTGATTTTTAAAATTAAAATAAGAGGAAGTGATATTTTCAGTATGTTTTGATATTTTAGTTAAAAATTTTGCTTAGAAAAGATCTTTGAGATTTTAGCAATTAGTGCGAGTCGGTTACTATCATCGTCCTCTTCATCTCTTCTCTTGGGTAATCTGAACATCTCATTGATTTGGTTCTACATTTCAGAAGTAAAGTTAAAATTTTAATTTTCTATAGGCCCGTTTGGCAAGGGTTAAGGAAGAGGGATTAAGAAAAATGATTAACATAGTTAGCCCATTCGATAACCTAAAGGACCAAATTTTTAACTCATTATGTAAGTTTTATTTTAGCATTTGTTATCATTTTTAGTGTTTGGGAATAACAAGGATTTTGACTATTTTCTTTATCATTGGAGGGGTTAAGTCTTATTCCTTCTAAATAGGAGTATTAGTAAACCCCTCATTTTGAGGGGTTAACTCATTTTAATCCCTCTAGAGGGTTTAGCTTAACCCTTCTGCACTTTTATGCTTGACAAATTATGGAGGGTTAACATACTTTAACCATTGTATAGATTTTTTGTGTTTGGCGGGTTAAGAAGGGGTTAAGTCTCCTTAACCCCTCATTTAACCCTTTGCCAAACGACACCATAGAGTTTAATTAGGGGGGGTTAGTCAAATAGAACTCAAAACTAGAACTAGAATAATTTGTGGGATAAAATTTTATAGTGTTAGTCAACTAGAACTAAAATTAGAATAAAATTTTACGGTGTTAGTCAACTAGAACTCTAACGAAACTAGAACCGATAATTGTACAAAATTATCCCACTTTTCTTATTTTTCTATAAAAATGAGAGTTCTAGTCTCTCAAATTATCCCAAGTTTTAGCTTGGAACTAGATGGTAAAAACTAGAACTCCTATTTATTTTATTAGTTTTATTTTTTATATTTCTTTTTCTTTACTTCTTTCCTACTATGGTCATCACCATCATTAGACCATGCCATCAAATTAGATCGCATCTCCTCTTAATCATCTCGATATTTTCTTGTTTAGAATATTATAATTATATAATTAATTTAAAAGTAAAGATTGTATCAATCCATAATTTATTAAATAATAAAATTGAGAGATGATGGAAAGAGATCTCTTGAGCAAAAAGAAAGAAAATTTTGAAAAACTTTTTTAGACTTGTACTATAGTAATAATTAAAAATAAAAACTACAACATATATTATAATAATAATTGTTAATATCTTATAGTCTAACCAAAAGTTATTTAATAGTAAATAACATTCTTGTAAACAATTATCAATCAATAATCATAAGTTTAAAATGCATAAATAATATTTATATCCTCAAAATGTATAAATATATACTTCATGATTATAAAAATTTATCCCACGTTATTTTATCAAAATATCTCGCTTCACCAAATTGTTCCTATTTATCCCACTAAAATATCCCACTAGCAAAAATTATTCCACTTTAACAATTATCCCACTTCGCATGAAAATGTCCCAATTGACTAACACCCCTTAGATTTATTTAGCAGTTCTGATGTATTTTTTTGCTGCAATTGTCAAATATATGGGTGAAGCATTTGTAATTCGTGTGTACTTGGAAATTGAGAAAGGTTTGCTTTTTACATCCCTGGTGATTATTCTTTACATACCTAATGATCAGCATATTTAAATACATCAATTGGTTAATTTTAATAATAAAAGGTTTGCTTTTTAACGTACCTGACGATTATTTTTACACACCTGATGATTTGCATTTTTTTAATTAAAAAAAGGTAAAAAGAGGGATTCCAAGTCAAGTGTGCAATTAGTTTGGGTTACGCGCCATATGTATTGATCCAAGTTTATAATCTTAGTCTGCCAACTATACTACTTGGACATAAACACGATTTTAACCTGACCTGATTATAACTAATAATCATATCAGAACCAATCTTGAAGGTGCTGGTCTAAAATAAACAGATTATACATAATTCGAAAAATGTTGCGAGAAAGAAAAGAAAGCAATCAAAACGAATCTCACTCAAACTTGAAAAGGAAAAAAAAAAAAAACAAATGTTAGTTCTAAACTAGTCTTTATTGAAAACAGGCATACTACGAGCTTAACTTAAAACTACTCATCGGAAAACAAATTTATACAGGTTTAGCGTGCAAATTACCATGCTTACCCTAACCATTCGCCCGCCCAAATTCCTAATACCCTTTAAAAGCCCTCTCCCCTCTTTCAAATTCTCATTCCTCCCTCAAATCAAGCAGAAATCATCAAAAATCACAAGGGAAAAAAAAAAACAAAGAAGAATTAATGACGCTCCTCTGCTTCTTGCTCGATCTCCGTACAATTCCCCTCCATTACTCAGCGATCTGAAGCAGGTGAGCGATCTCCAACTGGATCGATCGATCGATCGATCGTCTTCCTTCTCGATTTCATCCTATTTTGTGATTTCTCTCTGTGTTTTGGTGCCAGAGCCTGCTGCAGCTCGCGAATCTCTACGCGGTGACTCGTGGAAAGGATCGATGCGAGGACGAGATCCCGATGCTTCGAGATCTGATCGGGTTATGCTACATCGAGAACTGTCCATCCTCTTCATCTCCTGAGGTCCGCAATTTTTGATTTACTTTCCTAATATGTTTGGATCTAGGGTTTTAAGAGTAATTGTAGCTTCTTCTTGTTCGTATACTTTACTTAGTAGAGGAATTGTGGAGATATCTTTACTCAGTTGCTGTTTTGACTCCTTTGAGCTGTAAAACAGTGAATTTTAGCATCTGATAGTGTGTTTTGATGCATTTTAACCTTTGGCCAAAAATATTTTCTTAAGTTTTTTGAACAATGGAATTTTTAGAATGTAAGATATCGATATAAGAAACATGGAAAAGAATGATAATTTAGTTAGCTTGTGATAAAGGTAAAGAAATAACGTAAATTGAACTTTCTATAACACAAGTTGCACAAAAGTTTAAATGTTTTATTATTTTCCATTTTCCTTACTTCAGTCTGTTAAATTTTCCTCTCTTTAATTGTTATATCAAGAGGGCTCGCAGTTAGTTTGCTTGTTCCCGTGGCCTAAATGTTATGAGTCTGTCCAAGGGCCTATACCTAGTAGGGCATCTAGGATATTAGATAGTTTCCTACCTCCTTCTAGAAGCATGTTGTTTCTCAAGTTATTTTCACGTGTTCATTGTTTGTATTCAAGTAGCCATTAGCCGATATATCGATTAGTATATCCTTTTCTAAGGCTTCCTGTAAAACAAAATGGTCTCACTTTTCAGTATCCTTCACCGCTTTTTACGATTTTTGGGCAATATATCATGTTTTCATGACTTTCCCGATAAATCATGTGACATTTAACCTAAAAAAATGGGTTAAAAATGTTGTAATGCTGATTTTAGGCTTCTATTTCTTTTAAAAAGTTTGAATGGACTTATGGTTCAGTCAAGGTCTGAACCCAAACAAGTATATGCTTATGTAAATAATCAGAAAGAAAAAATTTGGTTCAATTAAGACCAAATCCTTTTGTAAAAGTGTTGTAAAAGATATATTCCCGATATCCGCCATCCAATATGGAATTTTTCCCTCCGATATTCCCGACATCAAACATTTAGAACACTGAAAGCAGCTACATTTTAAGTGCCATAGATATCATGAAGTTGGGAGTTTTGGTACATGATAATGTCGATTATCAATATATGGAAGATTGTTATTTCAAATCAATGCTAGGATTTGTCCTTGTATTTAGCTAATCCTATTTTGATTGGATTGAGATTTGACTTTGACAGGAAAGAAACGATTTCAATTGGAATTGAATTCTAATTGAAGGTGGGTTGAGATTTGATAATCCAGTTCAAAGAAGGAACCCTACATGAACTCAAGATAGGAGAAAAGCTCTATTACTACGCATTGAGAGATTCACTGTAAATCAAACGCTATAAAGAAAAATTTCATAACTGTAAGGGAGGTTGAATAGGTGTAGAGAAGAAACATATGTGTAATTCTAGAGCTTAGATAGTGGCTTTTGTGAGATCTAGAGGAGGATCCTTATGGTTTGTTCTCAGAACATGAGGAAGACAAAGTTCTTGTTATCTCTTGTAATAAAGTCGATTCCTCTCTCATCCCGTGGACATAGGCTATAGCCGAACGACATTAACTCATTGTCCTTGCATTTGTTTTACTTTTCTACGAGATTGTCAATATTGATTCCGCTTGTGTGCGAATTTTTCTTCGAGTTCTCTCTTTGCATGGTTGCCTTGTGTCGGAGTGGATCTAATTTGGTTTGTTTGGTCGCTTCTGTATCGTTGATTTTCCGACAATCATAGTATATATTTAAATTGTACAGAAATCACAGTGGAAAAAAAACTAAGGTGTCGATGTGTCATTGATCTTTATGTTTGGTTCAAAATAATATAGTTTGGAGGGTTTCAGACTTCTATTTTCTGCTCATGATAACTAATATTAGGCGAACCATTACAAGTCTTACAGTCTAATATATTGTGAAAACTGAGAACATGGAGATTTCCTCTTTCTTTCTGTGGTGAGGGTTGGGGTTATTGAAAGTACATATAGTAAAAGTTGAGTAAGACACACCTCCTTATTTTAAAGGTAATATAGTTTCCAAGCAATCTTTAATCTATTAGAGAGGATGCAATTGCAACTTGCAACTCAGGCAAAGATTTAGAATTTTTTTTTTCACAGAATAATTATTAGTTATGGTTATAGAGGTTGTTGTTGTTGTTGTTGTGTGTGTGTGTGTAGTTGTGAGATAATTGGGCTAGTTGAGATTTATATGATATCCTAGTCTTTAGAACCAAAAGTCCTTTTTTCTGTTCAAACTATATATTCAAATTCAGCAGTAGAAAACTCTAATCCTTTCCCTGTTTCCACACAAGTATAAATAGAAATGAAAAATATATGGGGCCAATTTTACGGATGCTTTTTGACAAGCAGTACTAAGTAGAAGGAATTCAAATTCTTTTTTTTGTGTGTGTGTGTGTGGAGGGGGGGGGGGGGTGGGGAGCATGATCCCCCCTAGCCCTACATAGTTCCGTCCTTAGGAGTGGTGTAGAAGTAAGTAGGAGGCTCTTTTACTTATTGTTTAATGCTTTGATGGCATTGATGCATAATTACAATGTTTATCGACTCAAAAGGCAATTCAGTGACTGATAATCATTTGCATAATTACAAGGACTGATAGTTCTCTTGCCTATTTGTGAATTTCGCAAATTGTGGTGATTAATTGAAGTTTTATCAGATAGCAAACAATGAAGTGCTATTTCTTTCTCATGGCATGTTACAAAATTGAGCACTATAGTTGACATTGTTTACCTCTGACCAAGATCTCTCAGGCATCTATTTATTTGGAGAATTATCAATAGTTGATGTGGCACTGTTATCAAGATGAAGGTGCTTGTGCAGCGTGTTAGTTTCATTGAGTGGTAATTTGCAGGTTGGTTTTGGTTGTAATGACTAGGGACACTAATACTAAGAGATGGATGGATTTAAAATACTTCCTCCAATTATTAACTACAAATTGAATGGCAGTCACGTCAAAGTTAATCTTATTGGTGTTTACGCCGAGAACGGGGCTCTTTGTTGCTTTCATTACAAAACGTTTTGACAATGAAAACAGTGAAAGATTACACGTGTATATCTCTCAATTACAAAGAAAATTGGCTCGCTCTCTTACAAACACGAACAGGATACACTATGTAGTGATCTCCTGCTTGCGTGGGTTCTTTGCCTGTGCTGGGGACGCGTAATCCGTGGACCACCGAGTAATGATCGTCGGATTGACGGGGTTGAGTTGATGCTTCGCAAAGAAAACATGAACTGAAGCAAATATCTTAGCAAGGTAAGATATCTACTCTTCCCAAGAATTAAGGCTAAGCTTAATCTCGAGGAATCAATCTCCACGTGGATGACATTCTTGAAAATCTCCTTTGATTGTGTTGAAGTTCGAAATCTCCTTCTCTCTCTCTGCGCAAGGCTCTAGCTCAAAGTTTTGATCTCCGATGTTTTCTATCTCCCCAAAACTCTGATCCGGATCTCCAAAAAGTCCGATCCCAGCAAGGTTGAATGCTCCCTCCTCTTGATCGATCCCAAGAAGTCTCCTCCACTCCCAAAAGAAGTCCCCCCTTTTTTATAGGTGATTTAGGGGTGTAACCGCCCCCTTAAAACTCTCCTTGATGAGGGTTTAGTGGGGTGTAACCGCCCACTAACCAGAGAACAAACTCTCCTTAAAAAACTGTCTTTGGGCGCGACACTTTTTGTGTCTCGGCCAAAGGCCGCGGCAGTTTTGACTGTCTTGATTGTTTTGGCCATAACTCCCTCGTGTGATCTCAGAATGAGGCGATTCAAAATGTGTTGGAAAGCTGATGAGGAGAGCTACAACGTTTGTCTTTTTGAGTTTCTTCAGATTCAAATCGCATCATGGCCAAAATCCGCGGGACATTTGATGTCTCGGTCATGGCCGAGACACTTTTTGTGTCTCGGCCACTGCCGAGACACTCTGGACCATTTTAGCGATAACTCCCTCATCCAATCTCTGAATGAGGTGATTCAAAATGCGTTGGAAAGCTGATGAGGAGAGCTACAACTTTTATCTTTTGAGCTTCTTCAGATTTGAATCTCATCATGGTCAAAATGTGTGAAATATGTGAGACATATGCGAGACACTTTTTCGTGTCTCGGCCACTGCCGAGACACTCTGAACCATTTTGGTGATAACTCCCTCGTCCGATCTCTAAATGATGTGATTCAAGATGCGTTGGAAAGAGGATGAGGAGAGCTACAACTTTTAACTTTTGAGCTTTTTCAGATTCAAATTGCATCATAGCCAAAATCTACAAGACATTTGGTGTCTCGGCCATGGCCGAGACACTTTTTGTGTCTCGGCCACTGCCGAGACACTCTGGACCATTTTGGTGATAACTCCCTCGTCCGATCTCTGAATGATGTGATTCAAGATGCGTTGGAAAGAGGATGAGGAGAGCTACAACTTTTAACTTTTGAGCTTTTTCAGATTCAAATTGCATCATAGCCAAAATCTACAAGACATTTGGTGTCTCGGCCATGGCCGAGACACTTTTTTGTGTCTCGGCCACTGCCGAGACACTCTGGACCATTTTGGCGATAACTCCCTCATCCGATCTCTAAATGATGTGATTCAAGATCGTTGGAAAGAGGATGAGGAGAGCTACAACTTTTAACTTTTGAGCTTTTTCAGATTCAAATTGCATCATAGCCAAAATCTACAAGACATTTGGTGTCGGCCATGGCGAGACACTTTTTTGTGTCTCGGCCACTGCCGAGACACTCTGGACCATTTTGGCGATAACTCCCTCGTCCGATCTCAGAATGAGGTGATTCAAGATGCGTTGGAAAGCTGGAGAAGATATCTACAATGTCCCATTAGCAAGACACACATGGCATGAGCAAAACACACATGGTGCTACGTTCTTTATGGGCATTCTGCAGCTCCCCAGCAGAGTCGTTTCTTCGTTGTTTTGCCATTCAATTGACTCGTATGCTTCGCCGATTCGTTTCATGTGTTTATTAGTTTACTTGCGGCATTAGACGATCCTCCTTGACTCAGATAATGACATTCACCGTATTTTCTCTGGTATGAAGTAAATTAGAGTTTCATAGGTAATTTTTGATGCCTACAATTGGTCTCGGTAGTAGTGCCACCTCACTTGCACCTGTTTCTAGAGATTATATGATGATCCGACATATACAGATCTATGTAGAGTTGTAGATTACTGACATGTATAATCTTTTTTTTATGCTTGTAAGCAAATTTGGGAGCATGTGCAGTTCTAGAATGCAAGCAGCATGAATTGATTCCTCCAGCCATAGCATGAATTAGGTACTAAATTTTAATGGGGAATTACACACGAGTATATAAACCACTTAGTCAACACAAAACTATATGATAGTTAGTCAAGGTTTTTGAGTTATATAATTGCATTGTGATTATGAAACCATGATCCTCAGAGGCATCACAAGAAGACTAACCTCACCATGAGCATAAAAATTGAGTTATATAAGGGAGACTGATCAAGTCTCCTTGAGTGGACTCTCCTCAGAACATTCGGCTAATAAAGTTATTTGTAGCAGAGAGTGTGAAAAAGATCATGAGAAGTCACAGTTAGATAGTATTCCCATGGATAATAAAGGCCGAGCATTTACAGTGGAGACCACTTAGAGAAAATTTTTAAGGGTTCAGATCCATTATTTCACCCATAGCCTTTGTTTTACTTGGGGAATGCGTAATGGTTCAATCTTAGCAGGAGTTATATCCCTGGCTTTTAGAGCTTGATTTGTCCACCAGAAAGACTAATATAGAAAACAAACGACAATAATCTGGATTATTTGGTGATAAATTTGGATTCTTTTTGGTTTTTTATTTTTTTTACTTTATTTTATTTCATTTGACTAGTTTTTGTTGGTACTGATTATAGAATGTTTTCAACAGCTGAAAATAGTCTATAGGCCTGGGAAATGTTTCAGTCTTCGTGATTTTCATCATGCTGTCAACAACTTGCCTATGAATTACATTCTGCCCACCAACTCAATACCTACTGAAAACAGTCAAGGTAATGGCAAAACACAAGTAGGTTATGCTGATTTGGTTGTTGCCTCCAAAAATGTTCACAACTATGCGAGTTTTTTAATCTGATTCTTATTGAGTTGACTCACTGATGCATTTTAAAAAAAAATTCTTTTTGGTGAGCAGAGGTGTCATTGACGTGCCTCTTCAGTGAAAAAGCGTTGTATGCATGGGGTGGTGATGATATCACAAAGAAAGTGATTGCTGTCTCAACCACTGGATTTACAAACATTGGTGCTTTCCAGAAGTCTCTAATGGTGTAAAGGATGCACTGCTTGATTCACTGTCCTACATATAAACTCTACTATCTCAGTTCTGAGATTGTTAATTTTGGCTCATTGACTGCTACTGTTTTGACAGGATGCAGCAGAGCACTGTGTTACAGTAGAGTTTACAATATTGGAGCCGAAAGATATGAATCTATATAGTGGGACATCTGAGAAGCTTACTGAATTTGTCAATAGCATCCATGAACTTGAAAACTGTGTTCTTCACAGGTATCTTCCTGGTAAGGAAGTTGCAAAAAATCTTCAACAACCTCAAATGGCTTTCATTCAGTTCAATATATGTTGAAATTACATAATTGGCTAGGATATTAAGCTTTACTGGCAGATATATTTCTTTAAGATCCTATTCTTCAACTTTGGGGTCTTCATGCAAATCTTGTGAAGTTTAGAACATTGTTTTGCCATGATTGGGAAGTGGGATAAACTTCCTTGTAACATTTCATACTTAAGTGGATTCACATCTCAGAATATCTTCTATAGGATATCTGATACGTCATCTTTGACTTCTAACTGCATACAGATTTTATAAAACAATATGGGAGAAGAGTACCTGTGTTAAAGTGTATGCTTTATGTAGTATTTATCCTAAACATGGTTTATGAATCCCCTGAACCAAAATAAATTTTTTTTTGTTGTCAAATTGCAGATAGCTGGCTGTTGTGTGGCCTTGTAAAAAGATGGTTGCATGAGCTAAGGAATGACATAGAGGAACCTCTACAAGCTATGTTTCTGTTCAAGAACACCGTTGGAAGGTCTATAAAACAACTCTCTTGCAACTTGTCTGCCTCCTCCATTCAGATCATTGATGGTTTTACACCATGTCAGGTAATACAAGTGACAAGGATAATTGGAGTCCCCATTTACAATATTTTCTACTCTGTTTGTCTAGTTAAAATCCTATGAATTATTTTTCAACTATGCCATCAAGAAGTTGTTTGTCCGATTTCCCTTCAAATTTTTGTAAACACGTATGCTGTTGTTAGTTTCAGTAGCATTGCACATGACAAAGAAAATATCACCTTTCCACCTAAATGCTTTTCTTTGAATGCTTGCTTCTTTGATTAAGAAAGTTCCAATCCATTGATATGTTACCCTCATTTATTAGATGGGTTTTTAGATATTAGTCCCTTAAATCATAGGTATTTTGATATGAGTCCCTCAAATCTTCATATTTTGATATTAGTCCCCCAAATTATCTTAATGTGTTGATATTAGTCTCTCTAGTTAGTTGGTGTTAAAAGGGGTTGGGAATATTCCGTTTTCCTGTAACCTTTTTCTTGGATGGACAATTATACCCCTCTCCTCCCTCCCCTCCGACCTCCTCTCCCTCCTCTCTGCCCTCAACCACCGCTGCCTCTCTGCCCTCTCCTCCTCCATTGCGCCTGCTTCAATGTCTTCACAATTCAATGAGGTGGCGGTGGAGAATTTGGTGTTGGTGGTGGAGAATTTGGAGGAGATGGTGATGAGTGATGAGAGGTGGAGACGGTGGAGATGAGTAATGGGGAGGAGGTGGTGGGAAATGGATAGGTGGTGGTCATAAGTAAGATGATGGTGTGGTGATGACTGGACACAATAGATTTGTACCGGTGGTGATGGAGAAGGTGGTGGTGGTGACAATACTGGTGGAGGTGGTGATGGTTGAGGATGTGAGACTACCGGTGGAGGAGGGGATGGTGATGGAGGAGACGGAGGTGATGGAGGAGGAGGTGAGAAAGAAAGAGGAAGAGGGGGAGGGGTTAATAAGGTAATTCTTCAACCATGGTCGGTGTAACCCAACCATGGTTTAGGGTTTTGAACTGTAAACCTGACAGAAGGACTAATATCAGCACATTAAGGTAATTTGGGGGTCTAATATCAAAATATGAAAATTTTAGGGACTAATATCAAGATACCTATGATTTAAGGGACTAATATCTAAAAATCCCTTATTGGATATATTAATTAATTTGTATACAAGTTTGTTTTGCATGTTCTGATCCATATTTCTTTGTACTGATTGAGCGTACTTTTGATTTTGATGTCGACTGAAGTGCAGGGTGCTGTGTAGTTAGAAAAGAAAACAAAATCATGAATTTTCTATCCCAAGTATCACAGATTTTATAGATTCCAGTGAACCCCTCACTCATATAAGGAAAAGTCAATTATAAATGCAACCCAAAATTGCAAGGATCATATTACACAGTACGCGGTACGAATTCGGGTACGCAATTCGCCACTTAGAAAATTTGGATTCGTTAGAGGGTAGCTTGCTTCGATATGCAAGTTCGGTTAGTGGTACATTGTAAATTTTTTCGGGTGCGTTTAAAGTTTTCCAAAGTATATAGTAGAAAACTAGAAAGCTAATTATGAATTTTAATATTTTTTCATATAAAATACTTAAATACTTCTTTTTGATGGAGTTTGTTTCTGTGTTCTGTTTTGCTTTTCACAGAGCTTGTTTTAGGATCATGGTTTCGTTTTACATTTAATTAACATACGTGTTTAGTTACAGTAAATTCATCGGCTCATATACTCTATTGTGTGTCCCCCTTCACTTAATTGCACACATTGCATTGCGTCTTGCGCGCGTGCACTTAGGAGTCTTTGCATCTAGCATACTTGTAAGTGGTACGCCAATTTTGGGGAACCGGTTCGTGATCGGAGGGAATCGGTTCGCAAATGTACTGGGAATCGGTTCGCAGGAATTGTACGACGGTTCGGGGTCCGGGGAATCGCGCAACGATGGCAAGGATTATGATCTGTGTTTTCTGTTTCATCTTTGATGGAAACCTTCAAGACAACCTATTATAACTTTTACAATATACGACATGTCAAATTATCAACCTCAAAAATTTGCGGTCAGGAAATGAGCAGTAAGGATCATTATTTCAGACAAGTCTCACATATCACATTTGATTTCAGAGTGCAGTTGTTGCACTTGCTGCTACGTTTCCATTCATTGAAGAGAGAAGATTGAACTAGGGGCATACTTTTCTTTTCCATTTATGTTGGCTTGAGATTGGCATCAGCGGCTTAGATTGACAGTGATATAATTACAGTATATATTACATATGTTTAGCATGTAACTGCAGTATAGTTGTACTCTACTAGAGGCTAGGTACATACTTTTATAATACTAGTCTAAAATGTTATTGCTTATCTTATATTTTGTGCCTCTACTTTATTGGTTTTATAATCATGTTCTACTTTCTTGGGAATGAATGGTGAATCATGTTAAATATTTCCTTGTATGATTTTCCTTAATTGGATAAATCAGCATAATTCTTCTTTCTGTAAATTATATTTATATTGTTTTCCTTCTTATAAACACGAGTCCGGGGTTTTTAGCAACATTGTTGCAATCAGTAATACAACAAAATGGTCTATATAGCTTGTAAACATGTTGTGTTTGATCTTCTGAATTTGAGAGCTCAATATGCAGAATGGCTTGTGGTCGTGAATCATGATTATGTTGATTACGTTGTTGTAGACATGCAGATGCCATGGTTATCCCACCAGCATTGCAGTCAGCAACAAGACGAAAGGGTCCTTTTGCTCTGTTACAAGATGTGAACTCAAGCCATCTGATTTAATTAAAACAGCAGCGAGGATTGGAGAACAAACTTTCTTGTTTCTACCCTCTTATGAAGGTCTTCCAAAACTTCGACAGATCTCTGAGCCCATAAATTTCAATGTTATTGAGCGCACTAACTTGGCCACACTAGACGAAGGTATGCAAAATATGCCTCCTACATATGAAATATGATTTGTTTTACTTCAACATGAAAGTACTTTTAAGAATGAAGAATCTTAACTAGAAATTTTCATTTTCGCCTCATCATAAAATGACCTATAGGTTCTTTTACGAAAAGAAACATAGCTTTGCTTATTGTTCAGATCTAAAAAATGATCAATGGTAAAATGTTAGATGAGTAGTCTTCGCGTGACCCTTTCCTTCTCAAGGAAACACGCATCATTGCCTCCTTTGTTGAACAAGCTTAAACTGCATGACTCAAAGCTAACTTCCAACTACCCTTCAAGGTTTTGTCTTATGGCAAGAAGCTCTACAGAACCTAGTTGCTGCAGCTAGGAATTTGGCTGCCTCATATAGTAATATATGATTGATGTTAGTTGATTGCGCATTACTCACAATCAAGTTAGAGTTTCCAAAGAGACACTTCCTGTAAATCTTAGGAGAAATGGAAAGTAGATTCTATCTTAGTTGTAATTGCAATTTAAGCTCCTGCAATCAAGGAGAGATCCTCCAATTTTCTTCTAGACTAAGATCAAGGAAGAGTTTATACTGAGAAATATGACGGGTATGCTACAGGAAATTGGTTTTTAACTCTATGAATCAGTTCAAACCTAAACCCAAGGCAAAACATTTTAAACTGGTTGTACCTCATTGAAAAATGATAAATGCTTTTGTTGAGCATTCTCCACTTCAGATCATGCTCCATTGCTGACCTCAATTTGGTAGAAAAACACTTGAATGGTGATGGTCTCATGAAATGGCATATTATTATTTCAATTGAAGTTTATTTAAATTGTTGAACCGTTTGTATGAATCTACACTAGAATTTGTCTGGTAAATATATGGTTGACCACACAATTCTTAATTCTTAACTTTGATGAAGAAAGGACAATTGAGGGGAAAAATAATGCTTCTGTTTTGGCATATGGATATGCCCATGAACCCCTTACCTGTTAATGATTATAAATCCTCCTGAATTTTTTGAAAAACAAGTATGGCTTATATCCTTATAGCAGGTCTTCATACTGCTCATATCTATAACCCTAGTTGGATAGTGTTATAACTTGGAAGCTGATGTAGATTTCAACCTTGTACTGGTTAGATTCTCTTGCTCATAATCATTGAAAAATGATTCAGACGTAATATGATTTCGTTTTATCATCGTCAATTTATCTTGGGCATCTTGTCGCAAACAGGGTTTACATTGGGAACATCCTATATTGTGACTCCAGCATGTTATGAGCTTGATGCTGCTTCTGATGATTGTGAAAAACCCGAGATGAATGCTCAAAGTGAGTATTTTGTTTGGTTGACGCTCCTTGTGTTGATTCTGATCTTTCTTCTTGTTGTTTAATATAGTTTTCCGTGGGTTATGTGGAGCTCTCTTTCATCTCGATCAGGGTTTGGTTTGCTCTTCAACTTGTAATACCGAAACAATGGTGAATGAAGCTTTTCATTGCTATTATCTTCTTCAACCTTCAGAGAGAGGAGCTATGCTTCTGAGGGTAACATCCTTCTCATGTTTGTGGTATTAGCAAAGATGTATCTCTTTTGGGTAGGAAGTATATCTTGAACGTCAGGAATGTTAGGAAGTAGTGTATTTTCAGTCAGTACTCTGTTGATATCCATCATTTAGATGTAAAATATTTCCCTTGGGAGGGATCTTTGCTGGAGATGCAATCCGTTGATGGATATGGTGGTAGTTTTCTATTGCCTTGAGGTACAATTTTAAACTCTTAATGACACTTCTAATGATATAAAAGTCTCATACCTCTAGGCTTTCAGAAAATATGTTTGTAAATTGAACCTTTGATCCTATATACAGAATCTCAAATGCTTTTACTTTTTAGGTGGGTAAGTCTGTTTTGAGTTAAAGGCAAACTAAATATGTTAGTAATAATCATTTTTGGCTTTTGTTATGTTTTTTCTATTATTTTATTTCTGCCTGATACACAGAATTGTGTTTTTTTCTCTAAAAATTGGAACATATATCTGTATCTTCAGACATTAATGGTTTTGGATTCTTGGAACACAATTTCTTTTAGGTTTGCATATGGATATACACACACACAGTAAGGGTGTGTTTGCCCACTCACTAAAATTGGGCCGCATTTATTCCTTAAACTGGTTTTGAAAAGAACTGGTTTAGTTGTGGACCTACTCCCCCTTGGTCCATAACTAAACCAGTTTAGAGGCCCAAAAATGAACTAAAGCAAACCGGTTCACTTTTGGGCCAGTTTTTAGCAATTAACAAAAAGTCTAAAACTGACCAGCATCAAACCTAACCCAGTTTTAAAGAGTTGCCAAACACACCCTAAAGGCAGAACATTGCTTTGGTTCTATCAAAGGACTATGTACTTGCCACAAGCATAAATACAGAGACGATGGAGAGACCTGACAGGAACATGCTTTGAATGGTGCCTAAAATCGATTTTTGTCAACTGCAGCAAATCTATATGCTAAATGTTTACATATTTATCTTCTGTATGTGGGTGTGGTGGTCGGCGGTGGCCCTGGCAATTGGGGTTGAATGCGTGTTTATCTGTGTACTTTCAAATGCACATCACTTGACACATATACGTGCATACATTTTAAAATCAATATATCAGCTTGTCGCGTCTGCCATATATCTGATATGTATGTGGCCAACCAGATGCATTATCTTTATAGAATATAGCATTTATATCTAATGTATATGTATTCCTTTTTCGCTTGTCCACTGGTGCCATCAAACCAATATACATTGATAAACGTGATGCACTATTTGAACACCATGTGCGTTGGTGATATGAAATCAGTAAGCACTGATAAACATGTTGAGTTGCTGCTATCAAAGCAGTATACATCGGTTAAACATGTGTGCATGGCACCTCCTCTCCAACACGCGTGTTCATCCACAAAGTGGAGACAGTTTTCACCGAAGCTACCAAATCCATTTTATCCTGATGCATCAATCCTTATAATGTTAAACCTGTTTATATCTGTTAAACCCACACTTAACTCATTAACGCATGTTACTAATGTCTTTAACTTAGTAAATCTACATCTAGTTATCATTTTTACAATCTTGTGGAAGAATATGACTCATAACTGAATGGAAGCTGCAGAGGCTTGCTGGAGCAGAGGAAGTTTTACCGAATCCTGATATGGGCTGCTTAAAGGGCTTGGTTGTATCAGAGGAGATAAAGGACTCTATTCATGCCTCCTTATCAATGGTTTGTACCAGCCAATTTGTTTGTTTCATATGTTATTGAAATCCATATTCAAATCATGGAATTTACTGGAATCTAAGATTTTCTCTTATATTTTTGTTGAAGTATATTTAACTGTCCTTACAATAATTTACCCTCATTTATATTTAATCCCTCTCATTACCATCGTAATGATCATCATCATTAAAAATCATTTGCAATAAAACTGGTATATCTTTGGAGAATGAGCCAAAACCAAAAAAGCTTCAAAAAGGAATTATTTAACTTCATAATCAACTAATATGGAATTCATATTTGTATTATTGCGACTGTTGTGCATTACTTTTTCCAGATTAAAATTTAAACTTATAAAGCTTGCCTTCTACAGGTTGACCTAAGGGACTATAACCCTCTTCAGCATGAAAGGGGTTTCCACCCAAAAATGAATTGGCTTGTAAAGGAGAGTTTACAACTGGGGTAATTGCCATCTTCAACATTACCCTTCTTTCCGTTACATAATTTATCTTTTACTCTGTACTATGTAAGCACTTTCATATTAAAATGTGCAAGTACATAGGGTCTTATAGAAATCATATAAAGATTGCATGATGTAAGATGATAATTAAAACCTTTTACTACATAATTACTGGCTTTACCTTATTAAGAAAATTCACGAGACTTACACTGGAACAAAGAATTATCTATAATTAATCTGATATGTGGAGAAGATCTTGATTATCTGTTACTTGTAGATAGAAACCTTACTCATATGACACATAAGAAGATTCATGATTATCAATGTGGCGTTGAATTTTAAGGTGGTGCAAGTGTTGTACATTTACCTTGTCATTTTTCAAGGTTGTGTTTTTTCCCATTTTTTTTTGGGCTGCAGATCTTTACCAGGAGATTTGGTGATGAAGTATAACTGTTAAAGTGGACTGAGAGATCAGTTTATATGGTATCTGAGACTATTAAGTGACCTGTGCATGATAAATAAAATGCAGAAGTAATGTATATCCTTAGGAATTTATCTCACTACATTCAGACTGCAGCTGTTTATTTGATAGAATTATCATACTAGATTTGAACTTTCAGATTTGTATCTGTTCCTGTCAAGATTAAATTTATCTCTATAACCGTTTAGTTATGCTAGGTCATGTTCACCATTCCATTTCTTTGCTACCTTTGTTTGATGATTTGATCGAGCATTTTAAATAAGGATTACAGGTGGTTTTCTTTTCTGACTGTACAAGCCTATTCTTCAGATCAATTCCACAAAGAACTGATACGAGTCCAGAGTCCAAAAACACTACAATTACTCATCAACAGGATTCCATCCAAAACAAAGACGATAACACCTCTTCATGCATTTCAGAGGAATGGGAGCAGCTTCTCATCGTAGATGAAATGAATGATAATGACTATTCTCTTGCTTCTATTCCCAAATCAAAAATCCAGAATTTGTCACTAACTCAGAGCAGAAATTTGGACGATAAGACCTGCAGAATTTTGGAAAGATTGGAAGCCCCAAGACAGTTAAAAGAGAAGGTGCCTTCGCCTTCTATTGGAGTAACTGCACAGTTGAAGAAGCCGCTGCTGGCGTTTGATACGAGCTCCAGTCAACCAATGAAGCCTCATTTCCAGAAACTGAGGAAGAAGAGGTAAAAGTTGTCTTTGATGTCTCCTTCTTCATTGCAGTTAACTATGAATGCATAGTCATAATAGAAAAACACTACGACTACATAATTGTTCATCCATATCCAATTTTGTGTCTTCAAGTCTTCTTCAGTTAGTTTTCTCAAGCTTTTTTTAATGCACAGACTTGGTAATGAACTAGTCTTTTGAGCAGAGATGGTTAGATATTAGATATAGACACTTAGAAATGATTCGTCTTAGTTGGTTCACATGTAATAGATGATGTTCCTACTTCTTACCGTGCACACATGCATGTGCATAAAGGGAAATAGGTGATGATTTTCAGACGAAAGAAGCTCATCCGAAATATAGGCTGATAGCTCCTCTAGAATGCAATGAGAATTTGGAGGAGGTCTAGCCACAGGCGCGTGTGGGGCTCACACGCGCTGTTGCAGCGGCACATGTCCCTAAGGACAGGTGTCACCGTTAGGGACATGTGTCGCTGCCACAGCACGAGTGTGGCTAGCATTGCTCGAGAATTTGATGCTCTTTTGTTTCTGTTGTTGATGAGATCTTTCCATGTTCTAGTAAGCTGACATCAATGCAGATGTGGTTGTTACAACTACACTTTAACCAAATCCTTATTGTGGGTCTTTTCTTAGTGCCCATCAAAATACAGTAAAAAGTAAACCAATCCATTTCTCTTTTGAGAAATGACTTAAGATAATTGAAAGCAGTTAAACTTACATCATGGGATTGAGCCTAACTTAGCATTATCACCTACTCAAGGATAACAACATGATTGATGAGGTGAAAGGGATTTCTCTTTATGTTCCACTCACACAAGAGCCAACTAAATTCTTAAAATTCTAACTTTATGTTTTTAGTGCTTGCAATAGTTTGGTTGTCACCCACTATGTAGGTTGTTGGAGGTAGTGAGGTGATGTTATCTTTGTTGGAGTGATGCCAATTGCCAAGTATATATATTGCACATAAGTGACGAATCACAATGTTTTGACTATGGTTTTGAAACACCATGACTGAGTGGCGGCTGCACTGATTAAAGAAAGCAGTCTCTGTCGACAGATAAGATGTTGGGAAGAAATTGGAGAGGTTTGAACATAATAATTGTCGTTTCATTGAAGATTTTTGAGAAAGGATTGACCTTAGATACAGAATATCTATCATGATGAAATGAGGAGATTGTTGTGTTGATTATTTGATCTAGCATCTTTTCCCATATCATGTATATGTTGTAAGCCAAGAAGTTGTGACTAATATTGTTTTCATTTTTGCCTTGACTAAAAACAAAATTTGGTTACGAGTGATTTCATATTCAAGATTGGGCTATGGTCATTCTTTGGCTAAAACAAGTATGGCTTATGTTGTATAGTGATCCAACCTGTATGGATGAGCAAATGTTAGACGAGAGAAAAATGCTAGATTAGGATAAATCTTTTTGGAACAGAAAATAACTACTATGAAGAAAATTGTATTATTTAACAATTCTTATTGCTCGTTCCGTCTGGATTGCAACATTGTTTACTGAGCTATTTAAAATTGAATAGTTTATCCTAACACTTTTATGAGAAAATATCGTTCTTTATTGATGCAAAATGTTGAACTCATGGTATTCACGAGAAAAGGATTTCCTGTTGTCATTTTTAGGTGTCTGGTGAGAGTTAAACTTGTTTTTTTTATGATTCAAGGTTATACAAACAATTAAACCAAACAAGTTAGACTAGTGACAACTAGACTATCTGTCAAAACTATTCCCACACTGTGTGAGAGAAAAATGTCGGGTCCATCCTTTTCAGTTTTTTCAAAATTGATGTCCTATCACAAGAGTCCACATTTCTCTCTAGTAGTGTGGGAGTAGTTTAGAAATGTGTAGTCTATTTAGCAATATTCTTATCAAAGGCACATATATGAAACATAAATAAGTTGCCGAGTCATGGTTACATACAAGTCTCTCTTATTATATTACAAAACATACTAGAACACCTTCAACTTACTGTATATATTCTTGTCATTTATTTGCACATTCATGAATAACTGGTTTAAAACAAGGTTGAGCATAATCTTATTATACACAAGTTGAATAATAACAAAGAACTTTGTTTAAGAAAAGGTTAACACAATCTTACTGTACTGTGATTGAATCATGACAAAGGATTGAGTGAGGAGATTGTCAAGTTCCATCTAGAATCATTTGATATAGCATATTTTAAAACGTTCTAGCTATTTTTAACAAGACAAATTCATCTTTATCTCTACATAAATGAGTAGGCATGTATTAAAATTAAAAGGCTTTCCTTTTCTATCTCTTATTTTGTTACAAAGCAAGGTCAACATAAACAAAATCCATAATAATCAGTGATGTTAACAACACATAATATAGTATTACAATCTGCAATATATCCTCATGTTTTGCATTAATCTTCTCATAACTAGTTAATGTTGCTTTCTAAAAGCGAAACCCCAACTTTAATCAAATTGCAGGGCCCTTGGTTACCTTTTATTGGCTTTGCTCTAAACAATGAAAACCAAAGAATCAAATCAAATCCTAGATGAGTTATAAAAGACATGTATAAACATACAAATAGAAGAAAGCTATTCCTTAGGGAAGGAAGAAGAAGAAGAAGAAGAAGAAGAAGAAGAAGAAAGCTATTGAATTTGGTGGGGTCTTACAAATGGAAGATCACCTTTCTTTTATTTATTTTTTTTTAAGAAAAAGCAGCACAAGGTGAATAAAACCCTTCCATAAAAAATTGTTGGGCCCCAGAGTACCTTACTCGTCTTTTTTCTGGGGAAAAAAAATCACATGTAAGGTGTGCCATCAATTACACTAGAGTTCTGAACCACCTGATAAGAGTGGGGTTATCTACACCATAAATAGAAGAGTCGTAATTTCTAAACTAACTCTTTAACCACTAATGAATGGTATAAATCACCATTTTTTATAGGGTGTTCTGATAGAATCCTTACTCCATCAATTACGTATAGTAAATAGTAACCAATGGGTTTATTTCTCTTAATTTGATGATAAAATAGTACGAGAAGCCCTATTCAAAATATATTAATATTAAAACAATTTAACTAAGATTAAATAGTGAGTCAGAAGCATGAGAATAGCAAATTATCTCTGTTTGTGAACAAGACCAATGTGTTTTTAATAATCCATATATCTACGACATACTGTAAATCATTAGTCATGATCTTAGTATGTCGCTAATCTGAATTATGTACGCCATGCCAGTGACATATCATCCAACATTGGGCAGAGATATACGGTCCTCATTTATTTTACACGCATACGTATAGACGCATACACATGTGTATACATATGGAGGAAAGCTATTGAGCCAAATGGGCTCTTTTAAGTATGGATCCAATAATCATGTATTATGGTCTTAATCATACTTTGTGTCATGGTTTCTTTGGTCTAATCTATGGGTGGTTTTTTAAAAAAAAAAACATTTTATTTGTGGAATTCAACTTAGAAATTGTGGTCTCCCTTGAGAAATCCAGGGCATGCTGTCGCAATTTATTCGGCAAGACGGCGTCTCCGCAATAGAATACTTCTAAAAGTTGGACGTGAGAAAACATGACAAATTTAAATCCCAATACATATATTAACATGTGAACGTTAATGTTTGGTCTTAATGAAGTGACAAATATTTCCCAATTTCAACCTTCATCGGGAATTTTGATTCTCTTAAGTGCTTTCATCTAAATGAATATTATATTAAGTTTTATTAGTCCTTCAATTCATGTAAGGTACTCCAAATTAGTCATTGAGGCAAATTCTCGTGTTGATTTGGAGCATTTTTTGTTAAAATTACGTATTGAATGATATCATTTTCTTTAAGTTCAAATAAAAATCAAACTCGTTTTAGAGAGAGGCTAAAATAGTGATTCATCACGGTGGAAGCCAAAATTATAAGAATATGATGATCAAAACAAACCAAAATATTATTACAATATCGTATATGTATATATCCTCCTACTTTACATTTGTCTTCTCATAAGTAGTGGGGGACAACTCATGTTGCTCTCTCTCTCTCTCTCTAAAAACAAAAACCCCCACTTCCTCAAGGCTATCTTTACTTGGTTCTTTTGCTCCAAACAAAGAAAAGAAACAAAAGAATTAATATAATCTACTCTGCTCCAAACTAATCATGGATAATCTATAACCATACATACACATACTATATACAAAGGAGGAAAGTTATTGGATCCAATGCGCTCTTTAATCATGGATCCAATAATTATGTAGCAATATATTCTCTTGATTATAATTATCAGTTTTATTGTTTCCTTGCTCTAATCTATGCAATTAATGCTTTCAAAAGTTTTCTTTGTGGAATTCGAACTTTGTTGTGGTCTTTCTTGAAAAATCCAATGCATGCTGTCGCAATTCATTCGTAAGCGCCGCAGCTCCGCAATAGAATACGCCTGCATAATGGGCGGACGTGAGAAAACATGACAAAAATAATATTCTATCATTAATGTTTGTGTTGAATAGAAAACTATGCGTATAGGCTTGGTCTCAATGAAGAGTAAACACTGTTAGGTGATCCTCCCATGACTTCAACGTTCAAACTGTTTTTTTTTTTTTTAAGGAATAGATAATATTCAAAACTCATAAAATGCAAGTTAGTTTCTCTACTAAAGTATAGGACTCATTACCAAATGGCTGTTAAAAGTATCAAAAGATAGTGTATAATTTTGTAGATAACTCATAAAACAAAGCTCTGTCACATTTTTCTTATTAGTTCATAATAAGGTCAATTATATTGATAAGATAGGTAAGAAACAAGGACACTAGCTGGCTAGATTGCAAACAAGTGAGCTGTAAAAGTTTCCAATCTACGGCCATTTCCCATCAAAATGTTGGCGTTAGTGATAACAACAAGCAATATTTGTACAAGAATTCAACACCAAACCTAAAATAATTTCAAACACGAGGATCCCACCTCAATGTTGACTGGTCCTTGTTGCTAGCCATCTAATTTTGTACAATCAAAAGTATTTGAGTTCTTTTTCCACACGCTTGTTCAAATATGGCTACACAACAACTCTGCCCTAGCTGGCTTTTCCTAAATTTGTAAATGATAATTCTACTAAGGGGTAAACTGCAGTAAAAACGAAAATATTAAAAAACACAGCTTACAGTTGGTTAGTTCACAAGTTGTGTGCTTGACTAGATTATAAGTGAAAATATAAATATTTTGATTATGAATTATGTGGCAACACTGTAACTCCAAGGTTTAAATAGTTATAAATAACTTTTTGATATTTATATTTCAGTTGGGGTTAATTGCACATAGGTGCCTTGTAGTATTGCGGTTTTGAACTTGCTACCCCTGTATTTTAGCGAATAGACTCCTCAGGTAAATTTTTTGACTCTTTTACCTTTAACTAAGTCGCTAATTTCGCTCAGCGTAAAAGAGTAAAAACAAAAACGCCATGGAGGTCTATTTGCTAAAAGTGAAACTAAATGTGTAAATTGATACTAGGGATTATATTTAATTAACCCTTTCTGGCTTTCAATTAGAGAGACCATCTTTCACTAACAACTCAAGCTAAGATGATGTATATATGCTACAATCAATATAATTATAACCAAACAAAAACATTAAGTGGCAAAAGTAAATATTTATACGCGTATAGGTGACAGTATAGTATACGTACCGATACGTTGGTCTCTATGATTGAGCGCAATCCTCTTGTACACATTCCTCCAGTTAGGCCTAGCAAAATGTGACTTGACTCGAGTCCCGGACACAACATCGACCCCATTCTTGGCGTGATTCAACGACTGCAACATGGCTATGAGCGCCGACCTCGCGTCTCCTTCCTCGTAGACGCTCGTGCAGTAATTATGCAGCTCGATCGCCCCCTTCTTGTCGTTCTCCGCCACCTCGTTCATCACCCCTCTGAACCACTCGAACGAGCCCTGCTCTCTGGTCACCCAGTAGAAATAGGCTCGTCGAGTCTTGAACGAGGATTTGGTTTTACCGTTGTTACTGATACTGTTATCCGTGCCAGCCTCGACGTCTGTGGGGCCCTCGGGGTCGTTGAGCTTCATGTTGTTGATGATGTCTTTGAGGATGCTTATGAAGGGGGTGGCTCCGATGCCTAGACCTACAAGCAAGACTACTTCGTAGTTCTGGTAGTCTTGGGCTGGTGCACCGTAGGGTCCGTCGATTAGGACTTTAGGAAAGCTGCACAAAATTGTAATTTACTCTTAAATGAACTACCGAATCGAATATAACCAAACAATTAGACGAACAATTAGCAAACTATTTTGTTAATGGTCTTGTTGGTTTTACCTTTAGTTATAAAATAATTCTAGAGACTCAGACACACATTTGTTTTTGTCTGGTGCAACTTTCAATATTAACCTTGGTGTACTTTTGACATAAAAACCTTAGCTTCCTAAAATGGAGGAGTATTATACCTTGCTTAGGGGTCCTATGAGAAACTTTTTTTTTTTTTTGTCTTCATTTACTATTTAGAATTAAATAAATATGTGTTGACCACCACCACCACCTTGGAAGGATATAAATATGGAAAGAAAACAAAGGTTTCATTTAAGAGAACATGCCCATATAAGAAAAATCTTCATAATGGTCCAAAAAATCAGTGAAGATGCTATTGAAAACTTTGACAAAATGAAACCTAAACAGCTATTACTCCCACCTACATTATTAAACTCTTCAACCCTTCTTGGCAAAGGCAACATGCGCGTAGCATATATAGGAATTAGTAATGACCAAGACAAAAGAAAAAGAAAAATCAAAGATTTAGAAATATATCCCCTAATAATTATTTCATGAAGAGAAAGAAAAAGAAAAAAGCTGTTTCCGACAACTCACATTGGACTCATGCCGCTTCCACTCCGATCATTTTCTGCTCTCAAAAGTCCACTTTTTCCATTTGTAGAAGGTTGACAAACCTAAGTTAAATAAATAAAATTTAGTAAAATGATTAAAAATATATAACAGCATAAACTTTTGAGTTAAACTGACAGTAACACAATAACAAACCTCAGAGAAAACTGTTCGAAGTTGACGAGTCCAATCTCCAAGAGTCCTTATATGCACGCTAACGTAATCATCCTGAGGCGCCGAAGTAATTGAAAATGGATGCCTAAAAAAATTAAAATATATATACATCAATTAAGTATTCAAATTGACTAGATTAAGATAGTGATTGTATAACTACAAGTAATTAATTACCATTGGAAAGGAGAGACTGCAGCACAGTTGACAAATATGTACTGTCCACTCCTATACTTGAATCCCTGAGGTTTAGATACATGTAGTGACAATACATTGCCCGGGTACACCGCAACTTTGAGGATTTTGACCGGTTTGATGCTCGATCGGAGGGCTCTGATCAACCGCTCACTCCCATATAGTATCATCGGAACAGCCAAGTACATCCACGTCTGCATACAAGAAAAACCGTTACATATATCATACAAATGTCTCTATATGTACAAAATTGAATGTGTTTTTATTGGATATGTACCGTTTTCTTGTACCACTCGTGCGATAAATACAGAAAGATCCCGTGAATGATGAGGAGGATGTAGACGATGACAAACAGATGGTGAGAGTACCAGAACGCGTTGAATCCCGTTAACTTCTTCAACGGTTTAGGCAGATTCAGACGTCCCCTACGGAACCAAGGGGTGGCTAACGTGAACGCGATGGTCATAAGTACGACCATCACGATACCAGTCCAGCCTTCGGTGCCCTTGACGAACCACCAGAAGTTATTAGGTCTGGTGTCGCCGAAAAAGGGTTTCATCGGGATGTAGGCTTGGTCGCTGGCGTGGAGGAGGAGAGGGAAGTCGCAGGTGAGGTGAGTGATGGCGTGGAGGCCTACTCCGATGGTAATGCCAACTGCGATCACCTGAAAATTTCATCGGTCGGCGGTGAACTGATTGATGTTAGATGATTGTAACAGTTTTTGTGTCTTGAGTGATTAAAATTGTCTCAAAGTGGACACTTGAAAGTGAGATTTGATGTTGAAAGGTTTGAAAAAGAGGTAGAATACAGGGATCTAATTTGACTATTGCATTATACAAAGACAAACTAATTTAAATATGTGACAATTAGGTTTACTCTCACAAGTAATTTTCTAAGTTTAGAGACTTATATTAGCGATATTTCTTCTCATGACAAAGATGGATACATAATCGCAACCACCTTTCCTTTCCTTTTCATAAAGAGAGATTTTTGTTTCAAAAGAAGAAAACTTTGACCAACATATTTTCACCACATAATTCAATGCAAATCTTTGAAATCATGCATGATGAAAACATATAAAAACTATAATACTTAAGCATTAGAGCCCTTCTATTTGGCTCGCGGGGGTTGGGCCCAACCCCCGTGAGGGAGTAGGGGGTGGGCGTGAGGGAGTAGGTGGTGGGCCCGCTTTATGGGCCCCCCCTACTCCCTCACGCGGGTTGGGCGCGAGCCCAACCCCCGCGAGCCGAATATCATTTTCGTATGAAAATTGAGATTGCAACTACGTCACCTTTTCATAAAGAGAGATTTTTCAAAAGAAGAAAAACCTTGACCAACATATTCTGTAAAGATTATTCAGTGCAAATCATTTGATATCATGCATGAAGAAAACAAATGTATATGACATATTAAAACTATAATACTTAAGCATTAAGGATCAAAATTTTAAATTAAGCTCATATAATGTAAATTATTAAAGAAAAATCATACCTTATGAAAATTGAGATTATCATCAAAGGGAACAACAACACCAAGCCTGGTCTTATTCCTCAACCAAGTGATTGTATTTCTACAAACCGGAAGCAAAATGAGCGCCATGTTGAACTTCAGCGTCTCCGCCGCGCCTTTCGCCGTGCAAACGCAATATCCCATTACGTGATACACCGCTCGGTCCCGATACTGAATGAATTTCCAAGCAAAAAGGCCGGCGCATATCGACAACCATAACAGTATCACCCACGTCCTCTGCCAATTGTCTTCCATAAAATACTTAGTCTTCTGGACCCATCGCCTCACCGGGTTGGGCTCCTCCGTGGGCTTCAGCTTTGCGCTCAGCATCTGGCTCAAGTATCTGCTGTCCGTCGTGCCTCCTCGTGCTGCTGAATGGCTCGGTGCTTGCAGCAGCAGCGTTTCTAAATTGTAAACCTGACAAAAAATCGAAAACAATAATTAATTTCCATCAATTTTATTTTTTTGACTTTTTTAAAAAATTAAAATAAAAATTGTACCTCGATGTAGCCCAGGCCATTTGGGTCTAGTTCTTCCATGATTAGTCTAGCATACTCTTCGGCCTGCTCTTGGATCTTGGATAGTTTATTGGCCGACGCGCTTAGAGAGATAATCTGCAATTATAAGATGTATTAAAACTTTGCTTAATCATAAATAGTTATTATAATGAGACTTAAAAGTCTATTACTCATTCTTAATTACCTCCTTAACCTCTTCTTCGGTGATCCTTCCATCAGCGTTCTTATCAACCCTGCATTATCACAAGTCTCAATTAAAAACAATTCTTATTTAATCTAATCACTGATAAAAAAAAACCAATTAAAAATAATCTAATTACATGTCAAAGAAAGTCTGAAGCCGGCTATCAAAACTCTGATCCGAGATCTGATCCCAAAACTCTTTCAGCTCCTCTTTTGAGATTGAATCCGAGGTTATATTCCTCTTTCTCGCCAATGCATCGAACAATTCTCCAGCAAAATCTTTGGAATCCTTCATCCCTTCAAAAAAAACAATCCCTATTATAGTTTCCATAAAATTTTGAATTAAAAGTGAATATGAAAACAAATTTGATTTTGATTTTTTTACCTATACACTGCTCGAACAAAGATTTTGGCAGCGAGCCGTCTTTGGCGAGCTCGTCGAATCGTTTTTCGACAGCTGGCCATCCGTGGGCGCCGTCGGTTTTGCTGATGAACTTCAATCCTTTGAGTGCATGCGCGGCGGCGGACTTCGACCGGTCGACCCGACCGGGACCCGACCGCTTCGACAGCGACGCGAGCCGCTTCAGCTCCTGCGACACCTGCCGGATCCTCGACGACGCATTGCGTATCACCGCCGACCCGAACGAGGACTTCTTCTCGAGGGTCCGGGCGAGGAGCGTGACCTCTGGGTCCTCCACGTTGCCCCCCGCGGCGGTCTTCACGCTGTGCACGGCCACGGAGTCGTCTCGCACGTCGAGGGTTATCTCCACGTACGTCTCGTCATCGTCCGCCGCGGAGACGCTGGCGGACGAGGACGACGGCAAGTTGAACCGGGCGCTCTTTCGGCTGCCGGCGGCGCCAGACCGCTTGTACAGCGGGCCGCTGAGCGGACCGCTGTGGGCGATCCGGTCGCTGCCGGAGCGCTCCGATTCGGTGATCTCGTTCGGCATTAACACACAAGGATATAACGTGGTTGGATAAATTTATCAAGTGGAGTGAGTGGTGGAGAGATTGTGGGGGGATTTTTTTTATGTGTGCCTACGCTGGGCATTTGGTGTGGATGAGTATATATATAGACTTGACGGAGTAGGGTAAGCTTCGTTAGACCTGCGCGTGTTTCTGGAAGGATGAGAATGAGTGGGTGGGAGTCAAAACTAAAAAAAGAGGAGGGGCCAAATGAAAATGGAAAGATTATCTAGTAATTGGACTTAAGAAATCTGTCTGTCTTTCTAATTGAAATGTTTGATTTTCTTTTTTTCTTTTTTTTTCCCTTCTTTTTTTTCTTTTTTTTTTTTTTATATTAAGGTTTTGACTTTGATGAGTGGAATCTTTGCAAGGGTGCGCTGGGTTAGATATTGACTGGTTGGCGTTCGTTCAAATGGTTTCTGGCTCCCATAGAAATGGGTGTGGGTAGGCGGGCGGGTGGGTGGGTGACTAGGCACAGGGTATTGTCGGATTACACTACGCTTTGGGAGTTTGGAAGTATGTATACAAGATTACAATACGTCGTTAACTTATCAAATCTCTGTTAATGATGTTGAATAAGTCAGGTCCTATATATCATTGGTCCATTATAATCTACTGAAACAAAAAACCCGTGACAAAAATTTTAAGGTCCCACAAAACTGGGGAACGAGTATAGGGGTTGGTATGAGTCCAAGGATAATTAATGATGAAATAGTAGGATGGTTAGAAGATTGCTATAAGAGGAGAAAGCCATTTTAATGGTCAATTTATAACTCTTGTATACATACTTCTCGACATTTTCCCTTTCCGTATATTGATGAGGAGAAGTGCCAAATTGCACTATAAAGAATTGTGTTATTCTTGTACTGTAACAAAAAGAAGAAGGAGAAAAAGTTGGATCTGTAGAAATTTGGATTGTGTCCGGCAACCCACCCAAAACTGAATTACGATCAATCCTTACTTAGTTATATCCTAAACTAGTTCTAGTTTAGATCATTGGAGGAGTGCTTTAGTGGGCAAAATTTAGCCTATAAAAATTGCGAAATTTTGGTTTATTTTTTTGCCAAACAAAAAATAGCCAAAATTGGGTCAGATTCATCTTGGCCCAGTTTTGACGGGTTGCTAAACACATTCTTATAGTTTATCTTTACAATTTACAAAAAAGAGTCTCATTTATTTTATGTCTTGGACTTCAAGAATAGTACAACTATTGTAGTGTAATTATCACTACTTATATATGAATCAAATAACCTGAGCTGATATTGATATATATCCCATTAGATGCTATCTCATCATCCTAATTCTCTCTCTTCTCATGTTGAATATCACACAAATCGGTGTAGGGTGTCTCAGAAGAAGATATCTAGTACACATCTATTTCATAGATGATGCAGCAAAGAATTTTCAGTCATTGTTTTACTACAATATAGAAGAGTGTAACGATTAGTATACTTGTCTGATCTTTATTGTTTTATGAAATACTGCTAATACAATCAGTGACAGAGCTTCTAAGCACCCCACCACCACCCGAAGGCTTGAGCAAAAGGCCATGAGCAAAAGGCCACAAGCCAAAGCCCAATGTCCATAAGCCATAAGCTTTTGATCTCCTGAAGTTTGAATCTTAGCTACGTTCTTGAATGCAATGAATCAGAAATATTAAATACTTTCATGCTTTAGACCCTATTAGAGACTTGTATTACTCCGTGGAATGTACTCAAATTCCTCTTTATCTTTTTTTTGATGTTCTCTCCAAAATCAATGATTAATAAAGAGAACACTTTTCCTATTAAAAAAAAAGCAATAATAACAAAGAGAACACTTTGTTTTCCCATAGGTGATCCTATGATCTTGTACACTTTATTTTCCCATAGGTGGTCCTATTTTTTTTGGTCTTTGACCACTGAGTATCCCCACAGTGTTGCCACGTGGGACTAATCTCAGCTCGGGGTTCGTGGCTGCCCCTGGCCCGGGATCGATTTTGACAGCACTGCGGTTCGAACATGAGACCTTTGGTCTCGCCTTGCCCCAGCCCTGTGCGCAGCGAGGCCTTACACCGCTATGCCACCCTCCCGGGATCCCATAGGTGGTCCTATGATTTATGATTTTGTACGCTTTCTTTTCCCATAGGTGGTCCTATGATTTTGGATACCAAAGTTTTATGCTCTTTCTTTTCTTTTTCTAATGACTTAGTAAGTATTAGTTACACTTTTTAATTTGCTATATTCGTTTTGTTCCTATTTATAATTAAGATTTACCATAAACTGTCCTTAACCTTTTGTCTTTAGGCAAAGGATACATCCAATACTTAATTAACTAGTGTTGTTCTTAGAACTCTCTTTAACGTAAGTAACTAGTCATGGTTACCCTTAGAATTTTCAGAGAAGGGGGCTCTCCCTACAAGCATATGTCTACAGCCACCCTCCAACAACTCCAAACCAAGTCTATAGGTACTCTGCATATAAAGTCAATAAAGATTTTAAGTCTCCATTATCCATCATCTTGATTCAGAGCACCTCTCCCTTTTTATCTCTCTTATCAATATATAGTTCAAGTCAAAAGATGGGTGAGTCCTACACTTGTGAGTGGTGCCCTAACAATCCTATTATATAACATTGAGATCAATCATGAAGATGGGTTGGGACATAGCCTTGTATTTTAGAAATCCTAGTTGAACTTAGATTTAACGATTGAATTTTATTAGAAAGAATCAATTGCAATTGGAATTGGATTCTAATTGGAAGATGATTAGAATTAAAATCTAAGCTAAAGAAGAAATCCTACATGATTCAAGATAGGGGAAAAGCTCTTTAAATACCCCTTGAGAGATTTATTGTAAAAAAAAGTCATTGGAAAAGCTAAGGCGAGTTGCATATTGTAAAAGAGAAGTAGAGAAAACTAAGGAGAATCTAGGATTTATTGAGAAATCTTTCTGTGATATCGAGAGTGGGTGTCTTACGGAATTGTTAGAGATCATAAGAAAGATTGCATCTTTGTAATCTCTGATATAAAGATGACTCAAATCTATCCCCGTGGATGTAGGCGATTACCAAATCACGTAAAATTCGTGTCTTTGATCTTGCTTCTTTTCTGTGGATTATTGTTTTCTATTTTGTTCGAACAAGTAGTTTCTCGGAGTTTTCACATCGCCCGACAATCGATTGGTCTATGAAGGAGGAGATATAATTGGGTGTTCGGTGACGCTTTCGCATTGAACACCGATTGTTGGCCATCGATCAGTGTCGGATTGTGGGTGCCGACGTGTCGTGCGTCAACAAGATGATCATATTTGTCTGTTCTTCTATTGTGCAACTTTAATGCTAAAGACTATATCTAGTTTCATAAATTCTTAATGAAATTTCTTAACTTTTTCTGATATGAGACTATATTCGCACATAAATTTTCGACTATTTACATCTTTAATTGTGTGTTGTTCTGCTGCAAAATTTCAATTTTTTAAGGATAAATATCATTAAACCCTCCTTGACCACTTATCAGAAAACCCCCTTAACTTTCAAAATATCAAAAAAACTCCCTTAAGTAGGGGTTATCAGAAAATTCCTTTAACTTTGAGATTTTATCAGAGGGGATTTGCTGAAAAAAATTTAAAAGTTATTGTGTGTGTGTGTTTGGGGGTTCTAATATTTTTGAAAGTTAAGGAGGGGTTTTCTCCTAATCATCCAAAGCTAAGAGGCGTTTTCTGATATTTACCCTTTTTTAAGTATATTTTAATCTTCCATCCTCCATTTTCCAACATAGCATAACAATAGAGTAAACAAAAAATTGTCAAACAATTATTAGTCCTTAGGGGAAAAAAAACTCCATATCTTTGAAGCGAAAAAACACATCAATCTACAAAATCTAAATCCCTGTAGAAACAAAGACTAAGGTCCAATTTATTAAGTTAGTTTAAGCTAAGATCATAAGTAGGAGACTGAAAGTGCTTTGAATGTGGTAGAAAGATTGTGTTGACCCGCACACAATTAAACCGGCGCTCTGTCTCTTAAAATTCCATGGTTTTGTTTCTTTAATTCAAAGGAAAATTTATAGCTCTATTCCCACATGGGAGTTGGTAAAAATTAGAAGCTGACATAAATCTGACAAGGCTCCGATGAGAATGTTTAGACTCGTGCTCATCAAACACTTAAAATATTCTGTTTTTAACCGAAGAATTTTTTTTTTTAAACCAAAGAATATCGTAAAAATGAAAGGGAAAATTGCTTCTAGCCCCCAAAATCCTAAGAAGTGTACTTCCCCCACCCAAGATTTTTTCAACGTTCTCATAACCCCCAAAAGTAAACCCCATGTGCTCTGAGCCTCCAAATCGCAAATTCCAACACTTTAAAATATGTGAGGACCATAATACCCTTCTCTCTCTCTCTCTCTCTCTCTCTCTCTCTCTATCATGTTCTCACAGTGAGCATTTGAAATGGATTTTGGGGGGAAATTTTTAGTTCCCTCCAAATTTTTTATATTCTTGTAATTTTTTGTTATTTTATATGTTATTGTAATTTTTTTAAATCAATGACTTGATATTTTATATAATGCTATGTTTTTTGTTATTTTATATATTATAGTAAATCCATAATTTTTATTATTTTATATAATATTATTTTATATATTATTATAATTTTTATTATATTATATATTGTAGTAAATCCATAATGCTATATTTTTTGTTACTTTATATATTGTTATAATTTTTTTAAAAATTGATGACTCAACAACCAACCCGTAAACTCAACAACCAACTCGTAACCTCAACAACAAACCCGTAACCTCAACAACCATAATTTTTGTTATTTTATATATTATAGTAAATCCATAATTTTTGTTATTTTATATATTATTATTATTTTTTATTTTATATATTGTAGTAAATCCATAATGCTATATTCTTTTGTTACTTTATATATTGTTGTAAACTTTTTAAAATTGATGACTTAACAAGCAACTCGTAATCTCAACAATCAATCCGTAACCTTAACAACCAACCCGTAACCTCAACAACCAACTCGTAACCTTAACGACCAACCCGTAACCTTAACAACCAACTCGTATCCTCAACAACCAACCCGTAACCTTAACAACCAACTCGTAATCTCAACAACCAACCCGTAACGTTAACAACCAACTTGTAACCTCAACAATCAACCTGTAACCTTAACAACCAGCTCGTAACCTCAACAACCAGCTCGTAACCTCAACAACCAACTCGTAACCTCAACAACCAACTCGTAACCTCAACAACCAACTCGTAACCTTAACAACCAACTCGTAACCTTAACAACCAACTCGTAACCTCAACAACCAACTCGTAACCTCAACAACCATAATTTTTGTTATTTTATATGTTATTGTAATTTTTTAAATCAATGACTTGATATTTTATATAATGCTATGTTTTTTGTTATTTTATATATTATAGTAAATCCATAATTTTTATTATTTTATATAATATTATTTTATATATTATTATAATTTTTATTATATTATATATTGTAGTAAATCCATAATGCTATATTTTTTGTTACTTTATATATTGTTATAATTTTTTAAAATTGATGACTCAACAACCAACTCGTAACCTCAACAACCAACTCGTAACCTCAACAACCAACCCGTAACCTCAACAACCATAATTTTTGTTATTTTATATATTATAGTAAATCCATAATTTTTGTTATTTTATATATTATTATTATTTTTATTTTATATATTGTAGTAAATCCATAATGCTATATTCTTTTGTTACTTTATATATTGTTGTAAACTTTTAAAATTGATGACTTAACAAGCAACTTCGTAATCTCAACAATCAATCCGTAACCTTAACAACCAACCCGTAACCTCAACAACCAACTCGTAACCTTAACGACCAACCCGTAACCTTAACAACCAACTCGTATCCTCAACAACCAACCCGTAACCTTAACAACCAACTCGTAACCTCAACAACCAACCCGTAACGTTAACAACCAACTTGTAACCTCAACAATCAACCCGTAACCTTAACAACCAGCTCGTAACCTCAACAACCAGCTCGTAACCCTGACAATCAACCCGTAACCTTAACAACCAACTTGTAACCTCAATAACCAACCCGTAACCGTAGCAATCAACTCATAACCTTGACAACCAACTCGTAACCTCAACAATCAACTCATAACCTTAACAACAAACTCGTTACGAGTTGGTTGTTAAGGTTATGAGTTGGTTGTTGAGGTTCTGAGTTGGTTGTTGAGGTTACGATTTGGTTGTTAAGGTTACAGGTTAGTTGTTGTGGATATGAGTTGGTTGTTAAGGTTACGGGTTGGTTGTTGAGGTTACGAGTTGGTTGTTAAGGTTACGAGTTAGTTGTTGAGGTTACGAGTTGGTCGTTAAGGTTACGAGTTGATCGTTAAGGTTACGAGTTGGTTGTTAAGGTTATGGGTTGGTTGTTGAGGTTACGAGTTGCTTGTTAAGTCATCAATTTTAAAAAAATTATAACAATATATAAAGTAACAAAAATATAGCATTATGGATTTACTATAATATATAAAATAATAAAAAATTATGATAATATATAAAATAATAAAAATTATGGATTTACTATAATATATAAAATAACAAAAATTATGGTTGTTGAGGTTACGAGTTGGTTGTTGAGATTACGAGTTGGTTGTTAAGGTTACGGGTTGGTTATTAAGGTTATGGATTGGTTGTTGAGGTTACGAGTTGATCGTTAAGGTTACGAGTTGGTTGTTGAGGTTACGAGTTGGTTGTTAAGGTTATGGGTTGGTTGTTGAGGTTACGAGTTAGTTGTTGAGGTTACGGGTTGGTTATTAAGGTTATGGATTGGTTGTTGAGGTTACGAGTTGCTTGTTAAGTCATCAAATTTAAAACAATTACACAATATATAAAGTAACAAAAATATAGCATTATGGATTCTTGCAATATATAAAATAATAAAAATTATGATAATATATAAAATAATAATATATAAAATAATAAAAATTATGGATTTACTATAATATGTAAAATAATAAAAATTATGGTTGTTGAGGTTACGAGTTAGTTGTTAAGGTTACGGGTTGATTATTGAGGTTACGAGTTGGTTGTTGAGGTTCTGGGTTGGTTGTTAAGGTTATGAGTTGGTTGTTGAGATTACAAGTTGGTTGTTAAGGTCACGGGTTGGTCGTTAAGGTTCTGAGTTGGTTGTTGAGGTTCTGAGTTGGTTGTTAAGGTTCTGGGTTGGTTGTTGAGGTTCGAGTTGCTTGTTAAGTCATCAAATTTAAAACAATTACACAATATATAAAGTAACAAAAATATAGCATTATGGATTTACTATAATATATAAAATAATAAAAATTATGATAATATATAAAATAATAAAAATTATGGATTTACTATAATATATAAAATAACAAAATTATGGTTGTTGAGGTTACGAGTTGGTTGTTAAGGTTAGGGTTAGTTGTTGAGGTTACGGGTTGGTTGTTAAGGTTATGAGTTGGTTGTTGAGGATACGAGTTGATTGTTAAGGTTATGGGTTGGTTGTTGAGGTTACGAGTTGGTTGTTAAGGTTACGGGTTGATCGTTAAGGTTACGAGTTAGTTGTTGAGGTTACGGGTTGGTTATTAAGGTTATGGATTGGTTGTTGAGGTTACGAGTTGCTTGTTAAGTCATCAAATTTAAAACAATTACACAATATATAAAGTAACAAAAAATATAGCATTATGGATTTACTGCAATATATAAAAATAATAAAAAAATTATGATAATATATAAAATAATAAAAATTATGGATTTACTATAATATGTAAAATAATAAAAATTATGGTTGTTGAGGTTACGAGTTAGTTGTTAAGGTTACGGGTTGATTATTGAGGTTACGAGTTGGTTGTTGAGGTTACGGGTTGGTTGTTAAGGTTATGAGTTGGTTGTTGAGATTACAAGTTGGTTGTTAAGGTCACGGGTTGGTCGTTAAGGTTACGAATTGGTTGTTGAGGTTACGCGTTGGTTATTAAGGTTACGCGTTGGTTGTTGAGGTTACGAGTTGCTTGTTAAGTCATCAATTTTAAAAAGGCTAAATTACCAAATTGATATTTAAAGTAGGACTACTTAACCAATAAGGTATTTAAAAAAGCTCCGGCGTCTTTATGGTATTTAAAGTAGACACACTTATCCAACTAGGTTCTTTTTTACGCCGGAGATCAAATTCCGGCAGGAAAATTTATTTTAACACCCTTACCTCCCAAAATTATTAAATTTATGCCCAAAATTATTTAAAAAATACCTTTTCTTCCTCTCCCTCTCCCTCTCCTCCTCCTCCTCCGCCACCCCCACCACGATCCCCCACCACGATCCCCCACCCTCCCCCGAGGTATTTAAAGTAGGATTCCTCGATCCCCCACCCTCCCCCGAGGTATTTAAAGTAGGATCGTGGTGGGGGTGGCGGAGGAGGAGGAGGAGGAGAGGTGAATGGGAGAGGAGGAGGAGGAGGAGGAGGAGGAGGAGGAGGAGGAGGAGAGGTGAATGGGAGAGGAGGAGGAGGAGGAGAGGGAGAGGGAGGGGAGGCATTTTTTTGAAAATTTTAGGTATAAATTTAATAATTTTGGAAGGTAAGGGAGTTAAAATAAATTTTCCTATCGGAATTTGATCTCTGGCGTGAAAAAGGACCTAGTTGGATAATTGTGTCTACTTTAAATACCATAAAGACGCCGGAGCTTTTTTAAATATCTTATTGGTTATGTAGTCCTACTTTAAATACCAATTTGGTAATTTAGCCATTTTAAAAATTACAACAATATATAAAGTAATAAAAATATAGCATTATGGATTTCTTGCAATACATAAAATAATAAAAATTATGATAATATATAAAATAATAATATATAAAATAATAAAATTATGGATTTACTATAATAAATAAAATAATAAAAAAATATAGCATTATGAATTTACTACAGTATATAAAAAAGTCATCAATTTAAAAAAAATTATAACAATATATAAAATAATAAAATAAATTTACAACAATATATAAAAATTTGGAGGGAACTAAAAATTCCCCCCCAAAACTCATTTCAAAACCTCACATGACAACATGACAAAAAAGAGAGAGAGAGAAAGGGTATTATAGTCTTAACATGTTTTAAAGTTTTGGGATGTGACCTTTTGGGGGCTCAGAGCATATTTATTTGGGTTTTGGGGGCTTTGAGATGGTTGAAAAAATCTTGGGGTGGGGAGGAACAATTCTTTGAGTTTTGGGGGCTAGAAGCAATTTTCCCAAAGTGAAAAAAGGAATATAATGTTAGGGTTAATAAATGGCTGCCCTTTATTCTGATGATGCATCATGACATGATCAATATCCTGTAATATGATGCTGCATCATGCATGACATACTTCAATATATAACTTAGTTTTAGGCCTTCTTATTTATGCTTTAAGTGGACTAGACAAATTCTAGAGCCTTATAGCTAAATCTTAACTATTCAGTGCTAATCTAGAATCATAAAAGCCTGCAATGGTCAATTAAAACTATTAAATTGACTATATGTTTATTACGCTACAGCTAGATCCAAGACTATAAAATAAGTACCAATGTAAGCTTGTGCATTGTAAAATAACATTGTGTTTATTTAAATAAAGCATCATATATATATCTCCTATTTTGTTCATACAGTCCAAGACGTATAGATTTAAAGCAAGTAATTATGTGAATAAATAAGATTGAACTATTTGACTAGAAACTTTGATCAATCATCATAACATAAATTCCTCCAAAGTAGTAATATAATCTCATGATGACTTTGTTTACTTTAAGATTATTAAGCAAAACTCTAATGTCAACAAGCTCAAAAGTAAAGACAAAAGCAATCCACTAGATAGAGACAAATCCATACTTTTCTCCACACCAACCAAGCGCAAAACGTGCATAATCTCTCTCAAAATGCTGAGAAATTAAACTCCAACTATACAATTTTGATACAATGAATACGGTTAGGTTTCTCCACCCCACTTTTTTAAAGCAATGTATATTCCTTTTTCTTTAATTAGTACCACATAATATATACAATATTTTGGATGTCAATCAAAATGATGTTGATGCAATAGATGCTTTGAGTTTCATTCGGCAACAAAAAAGTTGATCTTCGATGATCCCAGGTGTTCTTGTTACCTTTTAACAATACTTGAATGTTAGGACATTGTGCGTACAATATCTCTTATTTGAATAATAACAAACATTCATTTGAGACTAGTTTATCTTAGAAATGATCTAGTACAGGAATATACATACGTGGAACAAGAACGAGGCGGGAAAAAAAATCAGCACAAAAGCTGATTTCAGCTTGTGGACTATCGATGGTTCACATTGACCATCGATGGTGACCACGAGACCATTGATGGTGTCTAACGTCATCAATTGTGTAAAAGTCTAGAGAGGTTCAGATCATCGATGGGGTCATCGACCATCGATTGTTGCTTCGATACCATCGATGGTTAGACAACTGATTTGAAAATTTTAGCTTTTAATCTCAATCGTTCATTACACATCGAACCCCAATCTTCTCCTATGTTTTAAGGCATTCTTTCATGACCTAATTAGAAGAGAAAAAGAAAGGGAAAGAGAGAAGAGATCTAGGGTTTGTATTAGTTGATCAAGGAGAACTTTTCGATCCCCTCGGAGCCTCATCAGTTGCTCACTCGTTGTGCACAAAATTATCCAATTAGTTCACAGCGAGGAGAGCTGCCCTTAGAGTCCATCATTATCATCGTTCTTCATCGAGCGTCACTTAAATTATTCAAAGAACGGTTAGCTAATTAAAATAGTTGTAAGATCATTTTGTATTGAGATTAAGCATATTTATCTTTTTTATATTGAGCTTATTTTATAGCGCCACATCTGCGTGGGTTGGGGGTGGATGTGATTGATACACACTCCTTCTAAGTCTGAAGCACCACATCCACATTTTTCTCATATATATATATATATATATATATATATATATATATATATATATATATATATATATATATATATATATATATATATGAGAAAATATAAAAACTTGGTCTAAACACAAATTTTAAACTTGGTAGTGAGATGTCTCCATTCTCATCCACTCTCTACCTGTGATTGTGATCCCGTTTGAGTGTGGATTGGAATGACCATACTCATGCAAATAAATTGTCAACTTGATACCAGTTATAGTATTGCTCTCTCTCTCTCTCTCTCTCTCTCTCTATATATATATATATATATATATATATATATATATATATATATATATATATAGGTTTATATAAACTTAAGTTGATAGGAGGAGTGTCCACCACTTTATATCCATTGATCTTGCTTGAGATGCGTGAAATCAAGATGCACACAAATCTCAAAGTGGGTTTTATATCTTTCACGGATCGAGGCAACATCATGGATAGAAAAGTTAGTGGATATTATCCTATCAACTTAAGTTTATAGGCACTATTCTATATATATATATATATATATATATATATATATATATATATATATATATATATATATATATATATATATATATATATATATATATATATATATATAGAGAGAAATATGGGTATGCTTGGTACTGGCATCATTTTAGTCTTTGTAGTGAGGTGTATCAATCACATCCACTCCTCAACCCATGTGCTTGTGGTCCCCATTTGAGAGTGGATGTGATTGCTACATCTCACTTCTACATCAAGGATATCCATTTTTTCCTATATATATATATATATATATATATATATATATATATATATATATATATATATATATATATATATATATATATATATATATATATATATATATAGATATATATTATAAACTTAAGTTGATAGGAAATAGTCAAATCAGCCGACTACATCCATTGATGTTGCCTGGGATCATGAAGATATAAAGCCACTTTGATATTTGTTGCATGTTTTGCAGGATCTCGGACAATCAATGGATATAAAGTGATGGACACTTCTATCAACTTAAGTTTAAGAGCTATATATATATATATATATATATATATATATATATATATATATATATATATTATATATATATATATATATATATATATATATATATATATATATATATATATATATATATATATATATATATATATATATGAAAAAAAGAATATGAGGTGGCTCATTTAGTAAAATGAGCTACCCACTAATGGGTATAGTATTTAGGCCCACCTAGTTATCACATCCATTGAGTGTGAGATATTGTGTAGAGTGAGTAGTAGCTCACTTTTCTAAATGAGTGCTAGCTCATATTCCAATCCCTATATATATATATATATATATATATATATATATATATATATATATATATATATATATATATATATATATATATATATATATATATATATATATATATATATATATATATATATATATATATATATAATAGAATAATGGTATCATGTCATAAGTATGAGATTCCTCATATCTGATGATGTGACACAATCTCCACCAGTCATAAAGTAGGAGAGAGATGCGTCATGCTTGACTTATGGAGATTGTCTTATGTCATTGTATATGAGGAATCCTCATATAAATATGATACCATTAATCTATATATATATATATATATATATATATATATATATATATATATATATATATATATATATATCACTACTCTCTCTCTCTCTCTCTCACTAGGTTTTATGCATGCAATGCGTGGTTAAATACCATGATTAAGTAGTTTTGATTTATTTCCTTACTAAAATTTGTTAATCGGATCCATTTTGATAGTTTTGCTCTCTTATAACTCTAAACTTTAGCATTGTGATTATTTATTTTCTTTGATGTTTGTTTAAATGTGCTACAGAATTTAGATTTTCGTGTTGATAATTGAATTGATAGGAAACAAATATAATCCAAAGCCCATTTGAATTTTATTTTATTTTGACTAACATGAAACCAAGCTTGACTTGAAAGATTAGTGTTCGAAGTGAAAACACTTGAAAAAATAGCGTTATAAAAGGAAAAGAATAATTAAAGCCAATAAGCCAAGATGATTGATTAAAATGGTCGAACGAAACTAAAGAGAATATGAAATGTATTCCTAATCATTGATAGAATTAGTTAAAAATCATAAACTAAAGATTAATGCTAACACTAGTATACTTTTATATAATAAAAGCATCCACATAAGTACATAAAAGTACTAAAAAGTTCATGAAAAATCCCTTCAAAAGATTCCTTTTTTACTCAAAAAATTAAACTATTCTATAAAATATTCAAAAATAATAATGTCTTTTATTCCTTCGTTTCTTATTTTTATTGAGTCAAGATCAATTTTTTCCACCTTTATCTTTTCCTGGCAATTCTAGAGTAGTGTCTTAATTGTCTACATCGATCATGACATGTTTGGGCTGGATTTATTGTGCTCTTATCTTTTCCTGGGTTCGTTCATCTTTTGTCTTCTTATCTTACATCACAAAGAAGTTAATGTATTTTCGATGATCAACACAAGCTTTTGGAAATCGAACTTTGATTATTTTTCTATTTTAATGAGAATAAATGTTAATTTTATATATATGAAATTTTTGTGTTTCTAATTTATTAATTAAATTAAATAAGGTTAGAAGTTACCTCACTTTTCTCTACAATGAATTCATGTATTTTGCATCCAATAAGAGTCTCTGCTACATCAAATAATGTTACATTTGCTCTGTCGATGTCACTTTCCATAAGGATCTGAACTAAATAATTATATTTTTTATTGTCAATTTGCCTTAGATTATAATGTTAATATTTAATTTTGATATGTTTATTTCATAAAAAGGGATATTACTTAACCTTGATACTACATCATCGACGATTCTGTGATATTTATAATTTGAGAAATCTTATTAACATCTCTATCCACCTTCTCGTTGCAGCCTTTGCAAGCATAGAATCACGACTCAACTCTATTATAAATGATAGTTATCTTTGCGTTATAGGTGTTAGTATGATATGCCCTAGAAACTAATCATAAAGATGATTATGTTTAATTTATGTTTATGCAACTTCTATGAATAATGTGTTGTTCGGTCCCTTGAATAAATCACTTGTTATGGATCATTAAGTATGTGACTTGAACGTGAAACTCTGTAATTAGATTGTGATGTTATTCTAAATAGTCCCTGTCTTTTGTCATTGGTTGGGACGCTAATGATTTTTTAGGCTGCATGTGGATTGATTGATGATCATGTTTCACGGATCATGGATATGAGATATCAAGTCAATCACATGGGTATATGTTGGTGAACATAATATTGGGTGACCAGCTATGAAACATTGCATGGATTATTTGTGTCATCGGTATATTTCATACAATGGTTATGTTCGGTCTTTGACACGAGACTATCACGGTTTCCTACATGAGGATTGTATACTTTGATGTTACCAAACATTTTCATTGACGGGATAACAACAAAGGTATCGTCGGGTATACTATGAATCATGCGAGGGAGGTGAATGGTCAAGATGGAATTTGTCCCTCTTATAAATGAGAGTATGATATCTCTAAGCCCCTCAAAAGATAGTGAGAAAATACATGGCCATGCCTAATTAGTTGAGAGTCAACTATTGAGAAGTCATCTAACCGGTGTGAGAAATTAAAGGTTGGCGTACAAAGGTGACACGCTTCCTACCTTGAGTTCAATCAAGATATCTAGTGATGAAGAGACCGACATATATCCATTGTGGACTAGGTTTAGATGCGAGATGATATTTACGTGATTTGGATAGTCATAATGTCACGCTAGGGTCCGCTTATGACTTGTGGGTCGAAAAGTATTTTGGCCTTGCCAACATCATGTAAACCTAATGGGTGCACACAAGAACATGTTGGAGCGTTATTAAGAAAGCCCGCATAAATTAAGTCATATAGAGATATGATTATATGTGAGGCTATCGGGTATCGGATAAGGAATGATTTGATCAATCTCGGTTAATTGATCTAAATTGATTTGATCAATCCGCGTTTTGAAAAATACTAACCAAGTTCAATGAACTTATCTCCTAGCAATCAAATTGATATGATCAATCACGGTTTATAGATAGGAATTGATTTGAACAAATCTTTTGGCTGTCGATTGGAAACCCAATCTCTTTCTGGTTTGAGAAATCACCTCACGGCCCTATAAAGGAGCATGAGCGGACCTTCTGAATCAATCCTCCTACGAAATCGTGAGGGAGAGAAGAAACTCCGGATGCGCCGTCTTGAAGTGCTAGCACACGGCGGAGTTCCAACAAGTTCGTGTGGATACCGATAGGCGTGGCTGCAATTGCTGCGCAACATCTCCACAATACATGAAGTTTCCGTTTCTTATCTACCGTTTGGTGTCGTCTATCTTGGATCTTCTTCTATAAATGGATCTTAGGATGTAGGTAGATAAAAATTTGATTTTTACTACATGTTAGCCTTACTTCCCTACAATAGGTGCAATAGTGTGTGCGTATATTGGTAAACCTGTTTTAGGTTTAATTGTGTGAATTTTAGAGTAGGTCTTGTAAGATCATACATCTTCCAAATATTGTGATGATTGCATATATTAGTAATCTGAATTTATATTGTATTTGTAAAGAGCCTTAATGGAGATGCTTTTTGGCTAGCTTATTCGAATGAGCCAATATTAGCTTTAAAATGTAATATAATTTTTTATTGTGTTATATGGATGTTTGCTTGGTTTACTTACTATTCTCTTATTTCTTGATAGTTGCATCTTTGGGTTGATATATATTATTGACACAATTTACTATGACATGCATATCTTTCCTACAAATTTGAGACAGTTTAAGGTGAATTTTATGTTTAGTGGCCTTTAATAAAAATTTAGTAATAAAATATGTTACCTTCATATTTAAAGATCTTAAAATCTGATAGTGCTATTACATGCTTATCTTTGAGTATGTCTTCAATAATTGATCCTTCATTGGTAGTCATATCCCCAAATAAAGTTACACGTGAAGTCTTGCCACTATATAGGAAAAAACTCAATTTTAATTTTTTTCTTCAGCTATTATAAATAAGTATCATGTGTATACCTTTTATCCATTATAGTGATTTTTCTCCTTATCTAGCTTATTATATTTTGTAACATGGTTGATGAATGGCTTCACTTTAGTTTCCATTACAAGATTATTTGTATGTAATTTTATATTAATTTTATGATTCCTTTAATATTTAAAGAATAAAAATATGAAATTTTATAAATACTTACTAATTTTTCTTGTATCTTTCGTGGAGAATGCTTCTTTGATTGGGACAAAGTTATTCTATATGTTCTTCAAGGGAACTTAGTTAGTGCTTCTTTGATAGATATGCCTTTTGTCAATGTCAATTAAAGTGATTCATGAATGTTTCCAAATTTTGGGTTTATTTTCTTCACTTCTCCATTTGAAATGAAAACAATGGATTCTTTTGAAGGATATCTCGAACTTTCGATAGTTTCTCCATACATAACTTCTTGTATTTTTTACCCTATAAATATTATTAACATCAAAGATCAATATTTATACATTATAATTAATTAATGCTAAGCTATTATATTATGGTCTTTTATCGGTTTATGTAATTAGTCTTCTATCAACTAATGTTGTTAGTAAAATTATATCACGGTTCCTTTAATTTATCGTTGGCGTTAATTTTTAATCTATCATATATTTTTCAAATTTTTATACCTTAATTGGAAGTTTTAATCTATTATTATTAATATTTTTACCAACATCAATTTAGACTACTTTTAGATGTTGAAAAGGCCTAATAAACTTTATATTGAAAGTTAAATTAATATATCTTAATGAAAGAATGTTAAAAATTACACTTTTATTTGCCTAGTTTAGAAATTTTAGTCTTTTTGTGATTTTGAACTTTTGAGGGTCTACTTTGTAATTTTGAAACTTTGATAGTGTTTTAAAATTTTTTGATTTAAGTTAGGTGCTTGAAATTTTCATGTTTCATGTGTTGGTGATAAGTTTTCAAATGTTAGGATATTTCTTGCAACTCTAAAATTTTGAGAGTGTTTTTGTATTTATTAAAACTTTGGGTTATTTTTACAAAATTTAAATTTTTAGCTATTTGTTGATAATTTCTAGATTTAATGTGTATTGGTTATAAGTTCTAAAATTTCGGGCTTTTTGATTTTTAACTTTTAAGGGAGTTTTGTAATTTTTGTAACTTTGAGTTTTTTGCAAATTTTAAATTTTTAAGTGCCGATGGTAATCTCTTGAATTCATCTATATTGTTTGCAAGTTTTAAAATTCTAGAATTTCGGGGTGCTTTTGTGTAATTTGAACTTTTAAGGATGTTTCTACTATTTTGAAATGTTAAGGGTGTTAATTGTAAATTTTAAACCCTTTGGAGAATGTTGTTAATTTTCAGATTTTATTTTTGTTGTTCTAAGTTTTGAAAAGTCGGGGTGTTTTGTGTAATTTTAAACTTTTGAGGGTATTTTGTGCAAATTTTGAAATTGTTTGGGCTTTTTGGTAATACTTCATGTATTATAATATGTTAGCTACATATGAGTTTTGAATCTTATTTTTTAACTGTTGAGCTATAGGTAGTTCACGTGGGATTAGTATAGGATATAATTAGTATTAGGATAGAGTAAGATTTAAATAAAATATTCAAAATAGTATTTCATGAATTTTATTAATCTTATTTTTAAAATTATTGAGCTATAGGTAGTTCACATTGGATTAGTATCGGATATAATTAGGATTAGGATAAATTAAGATTTAAATAAAATATTTAAAATAGTATTGACTATGGAAAGCTTTTGAACTGTGCTTTTAAAGGTATTATATATATATATATATATATATATATATATATATATATATATATATATATATATATATATAAAATAATAATTGATTTCAATGCAGCCAAAATAAACCTCTTATTAGCGACGGACAAGTATCCGCGTAGGCATAATCCGACCGGTTAAGCCTCATCAAGAGGACCGGTCGAGGAGATCGGGCGACTTCGGCGAGTCGGCGCCTCGAGGTGGACTTCGAATGGTGGTGCCGATCGACACCACTCTTAAGAAGAAGAATATTCTTTGCAATCATGAGATGAAGGTTTCAAGTTTGATGTATTAGATACACTCAATTCTAAAGTAGAAGTTTCTAATATATTATTTTCAAAGTGTTATATTTAGTAGCAAAATTTTTTTAACATTTTATTTTACTTTTGAGCGGTTCATTGTAAGAAGGATATACCTTATTATCATAATTTTCCTCATATAAGTCGTGTAAAGTGTCATCCTTTTGCCATGAGACAATGACTTCTCTCATCCTCACTTGACCTCATTTTGACTTATCATCATCACTTGAGAAATACCGATGTTGCCTTGGAGCTCCTATTCTTTCCTTTATGATCCTTCTTGGTAAGAGGATATTTATTTCTAAAGTAATCGGTTTCCCAATGATGACAAACCGGTTTAGCATCTGAATTTTCATATTTATTTTTCTTACCTTTGAGAAGCTTTGGTTACATGCATTTGCATATACATTTTGTCCATCCTTCGATAACGAGAACGATTTGAAACCTTTAACCACTAGCCCCATTTCACTTCTGCCATCATCTTCCAAGTCCGAGCTTGCCTCCTTTTTGACTTACCCTTCTTAGCCTAAAGAACCGTTGATTTCTTCTTTGAGCTACCTTCAAAACCCTCCTCTCTCCTTGACCTTACTTCATAGGTGAGAAGGTTTTCTATAAGATTTTCAAGTGTTAGTTTAGAAAAATTTATAATTCCTCAGCGGTCGTTACTTTTGGCTCAGTCTTTGGAAGCGAGCAAAGGACCTTTCTCACAAGTCTTTATTTTCATAGTCTTTCTCCAAGACCTTTGATTTGTTCAAAGTGTCCGAGTGAATCAGTAAACATGTAGAATGCTCTCCGTACACTTCATCCGAAGTTTTATTATTCGACAAGCATGACAAGCCTAGCCTCCTTACCTTTAATGTCCCTTTGTGTGTAACTTTAAAGTATTCGGACTTCCCATAGTAGAACAAGTTGACACACGGTTAAATTCCTCAGCGATTAATGAGTGGTAAAGAGCATAGCCTTTGCATTTAAAGAGTAAAGCTTTTGTCATCTAGGGTCCACTTATCTCGAGGTGTGACTATGGTGGTCTCACCAACAATGGTGGTGAGTTCACTATAGCGGTCTCAACAATACTCGGATATTATAATCGGTGGACAAGATAAAGACTTTCATGTGTGCTTTTAATAGATGTAATTTGACCCATCAAAACGGGGTTGGTTATCGCATGTCCCTTAGGGAAAGCCGTTGTGGCGGTTAGATTCGACATCTATACTCAAGATTGTCAAGCCTAAAAATGAGTAATTAGGCTCTCGATACTACTTGTTGGATCTGAAATGTAACCCTAGAGGGGGTGAATATGATTGCCTATCATTTTTACGTAAACACAAAATATGTAGAAAAGAACAAATTACAGCGATAAAAATAATAAGCAACAATATGAATCAAAGCAAGCAATCCGATCACCACGAGATTTTATAGTGGTTTGGATAAATAATTTTATATTCATTCTTTCTTCTCGTGAAGGGGCTTCCTCACTATGATAGAGTTTTCCTAAATCACAAAGCTAATTCAGGTAGGCTTATAAGACCACACCCTAGTTTTAACCTAAAACTAGCTATCTAACCCTTTACAATAAGTAACTTCTAACTCTAGCTAGTTCCCAATCATCAATTCAATAGGCTTGAGTAGCTATAAAATAAGCTCAATATAAAAAAAGATAAATAACAGTTAATCTCAATACAAAATGATCTTACAACTATTTTAATTAGCTAACCGTTCTTTGAATAATTTAAGTGGCGCCGATGAAGCGATGATAATGATGGACTCTAAGGGCTCTCCTGTTGTGAACTAATTGGATAATTTTGTGCACAACGAGTGAGCAACGATGAGGCTCAGGGATCGAAAAGTTCTCCTTGATCAACTAATACAAACCCTAGATCTCTTCTCTCTTTCCCTTTCTTTTTCTCTTCTAATTAGGTCATGAAAGAATGCCTTAAAACATAGGAGAAGATTGGGGTTCGATGTGTAATGAACGATTGAGATTAAAAGCTAAAAAATCGGTTGTCTAACCATCGATGGTATCGAAGCAACAATCGATGGTCGATGACCCCATCGATGATCTGAACCTCTCTAGACTTTTACACAATTGATGACGTTAGACACCATCAATGGTCTCGTGGTCACCATCGATGGTCAATGTGAACCATCGATAGTCCACAAGTGAAATCGCCTTTGTGCTGATTTTTCCCTTCGTTCTTGTTCCACGTATGTATATTCTGTACTAGATCATTTCTAAGATAAACTAGTCTCAAATGAATGTTTGTTATTATTCAAATAAGAGATATTGTGCGCACAATGTCCTAACATTCAAGTATTGTTAAAAGGTAACAAGAACACCTGGGATCATCGAAGATCAACTTTTTGTTGCCGAATGAAACTCAAAGCATCTATTGCATCAACATCATTTTGATTGACATCCAAAATATTGTATATATTATGTGGTACTAATTAAAGAAAAGGAATATACATTGCTTTAAAAAGTGGGGTGGAGAAACCTAACCGTATTCATTGTATCAAAATTGTATAGTTGGAGTTTAATTTCTCAGCATTTTGAGAGAGATTATGCACGTTTTGCGCTTGGTTGGTGTGGAGAAAAGTATGGATTTGTCTCTATCTAGTGGATTGCTTTTGTCTTTACTTTTTGAGCTTGTTGACATTAGAGTTTTGCTTAATAATCTTAAAGTAAACAAAGTCATCATGAGATTATATTACTACTTTGGAGGAATTTATGTTATGATGATTGATCAAAGTTTCTAGTCAAATAGTTCAATCTTATTTATTCACATAATTACTTGCTTTAAATCTATACGTCTTGGACTGTATGAACAAAATAGGGAGATATATATATGATGCTTTATTTAAATAAACACAATGTTATTTTACAATGCACAAGCTTACATTGGTACTTATTTTATAGTCTTGGATCTAGCTGTAGCGTAATAAACATATAGTCAATTTAATAGTTTTAATTGACCATTGCAGGCTTTATGATTCTAGATTAGCACTGAATAGTTAAGATTTAGCTATAAGGCTCTAGAATTTGTCTAGTCCACTTAAAGCATAAATAAGAAGGCCTAAAACTAAGTTATATATTGAAGTATGTCATGCATGATGCAGCATCATATTACAGGATATTGATCATGTCATGATGCATCATCAGAATAAAGGGCAGCCATTTATTAACCCTAACATTATATTCCTTTTTCACTTTGGGAAAATTGCTTCTACCCCCAAAACTCATTTCAAAACCTCACATGACAACATGACAAAAAGAGAGAGAGAGAAAGGTATTATAGTCTTAACATGTTTTAAAGTTTTGGGATGTGACCTTTGGGGCTCAGAGCATATTTATTTGGGTTTTGGGGGCTTTGAGATGGTTGAAAAATCTTGGGGTGGGGAGGAACAATTCTTTGAGTTTTGGGGCTAGAAGCAATTTTCCCAAAGTGAAAAAGGAATATAATGTTAGGGTTAATAAATGGCTGCCCTTTATTCTGATGATGCATCATGACATGATCAATATCCTGTAATATGATGCTGCATCATGCATGACATACTTCAATATATAACTTAGTTTTAGGCCTTCTTATTTATGCTTTAAGTGGACTAGACAAATTCTAGAGCCTTATAGCTAAATCTTAACTATTCAGTGCTAATCTAGAATCATAAAAGCCTGCAATGGTCAATTAAAACTATTAAATTGACTATATGTTTATTACGCTACAGCTAGATCCAAGACTATAAAATAAGTACCAATGTAAGCTTGTGCATTGTAAAATAACATTGTGTTTATTTAAATAAAGCATCATATATATATCTCCCTATTTTGTTCATACAGTCCAAGACGTATAGATTTAAAGCAAGTAATTATGTGAATAAATAAGATTGAACTATTTGACTAGAAACTTTGATCAATCATCATAACATAAATTCCTCCAAAGTAGTAATATAATCTCATGATGACTTTGTTTACTTTAAGATTATTAAGCAAAACTCTAATGTCAACAAGCTCAAAAGTAAAGACAAAAGCAATCCACTAGATAGAGACAAATCCATACTTTTCTCCACACCAACCAAGCGCAAAACGTGCATAATCTCTCTCAAAATGCTGAGAAATTAAACTCCAACTATACAATTTTGATACAATGAATACGGTTAGGTTTCTCCACCCCACTTTTTAAAGCAATGTATATTCCTTTTTCTTTAATTAGTACCACATAATATATACAATATTTTGATGTCAATCAAAATGATGTTGATGCAATAGATGCTTTGAGTTTCATTCGGCAACAAAAAGTTGATCTTCGATGATCCCAGGTGTTCTTGTTACCTTTTAACAATACTTGAATGTTAGGACATTGTGCGCATAATATCTCTTATTTGAATAATAACAAACATTCATTTGAGACTAGTTTATCTTAGAAATGATCTAGTACGAGGAATATACATCGTGGAACAAGAACGAGGCGGAAAAAAATCAGCACAAAAGCTGATTTCAGCTTGTGGACTATCGATGGTTCACATTGACCATCGATGGTGACCACGAGACCATTGATGGTGTCTAACGTCATCAATTGTGTAAAAGTCTAGAGAGGTTCAGATCATCGATGGGGTCATCGACCATCGATTGTTGCTTCGATACCATCGATGGTTAGACAACTGATTTGAAAATTTTAGCTTTTAATCTCAATCGTTCATTACACATCGAACCCCAATCTTCTCCTATGTTTTAAGGCATTCTTTCATGACCTAATTAGAAGAGAAAAAGAAAGGGAAAGAGAGAAGAGATCTAGGGTTTGTATTAGTTGATCAAGGAGAACTTTTCGATCCCCTCGGAGCCTCATCAGTTGCTCACTCGTTGTGCACAAAATTATCCAATTAGTTCACAGCGAGGAGAGCTGCCCTTAGAGTCCATCATTATCATCGTTCTTCATCGAGCGTCACTTAAATTATTCAAAGAACGGTTAGCTAATTAAAATAGTTGTAAGATCATTTTTGTATTGAGATTAACTGTTATTTATCTTTTTTTTTATATTGAGCTTATTTTATAGCGTACTCAAGCCTATTGAATTGATGATTGGGAACTAGCTAGAGTTAGAAGTTACTTATTGTAAAGGTTAAGTTAGATAGCTAGTTTTAGGTTAAAACTAGGGTGTGGTCTTATAAGCCTACTGAATTAGCTTTGTGATTTAGGAAAACTCTATCATAGTGAGGAAGCCCCTTCACGAGAAGAAAGAATGAATATAAAATTATTTATCCAAACCACTATAAAATCTCGTGTGTTTCTGATTGGTTGCTTCTTTGATTCATATTGTTGCTTATTATTTTTTTATCGCTGTAATTTGTTCTTTTCTGCTACATATTTTGTGTTTACGTAAAAAATGATAGGCAATCATATTCACCCCCCTCTAGGGTTACATTTCAGATCCAACAAGTAGTATCAGAGCCTAATTACTCATTTTTTAGGCTTGACAATCTTGAGTATAGATGTCGAATCTAACCGCCACAACGGCTTTCCCTAAGGGACATGCAGATAACCAACCCCCGTTTTTCGATGGGTCAAATTACATCTATTAAAAAGCACACATGAAAGTCTTTATCTTGTCCACCGATTATAATATCCGGAGTATTGTTGAGACCGGCTATAGTGAACTCACCACCATTGTTGGTGAGACCACCATAGTCACACCTCGAGATAAGTGGACCCTAGATGACAAAAAGCTTTACTCTTTAAATGCAAAGGCTATGCTCTTTACCACTCATTAACTGCTGAGGAATTTAACCGTGTGTCAACTTGTTCTACTATGCAGGAAGTCTGGAATACTTTAAAGTTACACACAAAGGGACATTAAAGGTAAGGAGGCTAGGCTTGTCATGCTTGTCAGCAAATACGAAAACTTCAGGATGAAGTGTACGGAGAGCATTCAGTACATGTTTACTCGATTCACGGACACTTTGAACAAATCAAAGGTCTTGGAGAAAGACTATGAAAATAAAGACTTGTGAGAAAGGTCCTTTGCTCGCTTTCCAAAGACTGGGAGCCAAAAGTAACGACCAGTGAGGAATTATAAATTTTTTCTAAACTAACACTTGAAAATCTTATAGAAAACCTTCTCACCTATGAAGTAAGGCTGAAGGAGAGAGGAGGGTTTTGAAGGTAGCTCAAAGAAGAAATCAACGGTTCTTTAGGCTAAGAAGGGTAAGTCAAAAAAGGAGGCAAGCTCGGACTTGGAGGATGATGATAGAAGTGAAATGGGGCTAGTGGTTAAAGGTTTCAAATCGTTCCTGTTATCGAAGGATGGACAAAAATGTATATGCAACAGACAGAACCAAAGCTTCTCAAAGGTAAGAAAAATAAATATGAAAATTCAGATGCTAAACCGGTTTGTCATCATTGCAGGAAACCCGATTACTTTAGAAATAAATATCCTCTTACCAAGAAGGATCATAAAGGAAAGAATAGGAGCTCCAAGGCAACATCGTGGTATTTCTCAAGTGATGATGATAAGTCAAAAATGAGGTCAAGTGAGGATGAGAGAAGTCATTGTCTCATGGCAAAAGGATGACACTTTACACGACTTATATGAGGAAAATTATGATAATAAGGTATATCCTTCTTACAATGAACCGTTCAAAAAGTAAAATAAAATGTTGGGTCAGTTTAAAAATTTTGCTACTAAATATAACACTTTGAAAATAATATATTAGAAACTTCTACTTTAGAATTGAGTGTATCTAATACATCAAACTTGAAACCTTCATCTCATGATTGCAAAGAATATTCTTCTTCTTAAGAGTGGTGTCGACTGGCACCACCATTCGAGTCGACCTCGAGAGGCGTCGACTCGTCGAGTCGTCTGATCTCCTGGGACTGGTCCTCTTGATGAGGCGAACTGGCTGGATTATGCCTAATGCGGGATACTTGTCTGCTGCTAATAAGAGGTTTATTTTGGCGATTGAAATCACCATTATTTATATATATATATATATATAGGAAAATGCTAAAATGAGATGGTGAGCTCAAATTCTTATCGTGAGCTAGCGATCGACTACTCGAAATGATGATCGACATAAGCCAGTGATTTGCACTCATCATGATCTATATGTAGAAAAATTATATTGTTTTGATATTTTAACCATTATTTTAGCTACGATAAAGCGGATGTTAAAGCGTAGAAAAATTAACATATCAAAGTAGTTTGATTCATACTCTAAAGACTCAAATTATGTGAAAATTTTATCACATATACTTAATGACGTGTTGAACAAGATGCGGTGCCGATCATGAATTTGATGAACCGATTAGTCTAGCTCACGATAAGATTTGAGCTCACCATCTCACAATAGCATTACTCTATATATATATATATATATATATATATATATATATATATATATATATATATATATATATATATATATAATACTCCTTTAAAAGCACGAGTTAGAAAAAGCTTTCCATAGTCAATACTATTTTAAATATTTTATTTAAATCTTAATTTATCCTAATCCTAATTATATCGATACTAATCCAATGTGAACTACCTATAGCTCAATAATTTTAAAAAATAAGATTAATAAAATTCATGAAATACTATTTTGAATATTTTATTTAAATCTTACTCTATCCTAATACTAATTATATCCTATACTAATCCCATGGAACTACCTATAGCTCAACAGTTTAAAAAATAAGATTCAAAACTCATACGTAGCTAACATATTATAATACATGAAGTATTACCAAAAAGCCCAAACAATTTCAAAATTTGCACAAAATACCCTCAAAAGTTTAAAATTACACAAAACACCTGACTTTTCAAAACTTAGAACAACAAAAATAAAATCTGAAAATTAACAACATTCTCCAAAGGGTTTAAAATTTACAATTAACACCCTTAACATTTCAAAAATAGTAGAAACATCCTTAAAAGTTCAAATTACACAAAAGCACCACGAAATTCTAGAATTTTAAAACTTGCAAACAATATAGATGAATTCAAGAGATTACCATCAGGCACTTAAAAATTTAAAATTTGCAAAAAAACTCAAAGTTACAAAAATTACAAAACTCCTTAAAAGTTAAAAATCGAAAAAAGCCACGAAATTTTAGAACTTATAACCAATACACATTAAATCTAGAAATTATCAACAAATAGCTAAAAATTTAAATTTTGTAAAAAATAACCCAAAGTTTTAATAAATACAAAAACACTCTCAAAATTTTAGAGTTGCAAGAAATATCCTAACATTTGAAAACTTATCACCAACACATGAAACATGAAAATTTCAAGCACCTAACTTAAATCAAAAAATTTTAAAACACTATCAAAGTTTCAAAATTACAGTGTAGACCCTCAAAAGTTCAAAATCACAAAAAGACTAAAATTTCTAAACTAGGCAAATAAAAGTGTAATTTTTAACATTCTTTCATTAAGATATATTAATTTAACTTTCAATATAAAGTTTATTAGGCCTTTTCAACATCTAAAAGTAGTCTAAATTGATGTTGGTAAAAATATTAATAATAATAGATTAAAACTTCCAATTAAGGTATAAAAATTTGAAAAATATATGATAGATTAAAATTAACGTCAACGTATAAATTAAAGGAACGATATAATTTTACTAACAACATTAGTTGATAGAAGACTAATTACATAAACCGATAAAAGACCATAATATAATAGCTTAGCATTAATTAATTATAATGTATAAATATTGATCTTTGATGTTAATAATATTTATAGGGTAAAAAATACAAGAAGTTATGTATGGAGAAACTATCGAAAGTTCAGATATCCTTCAAAAGAATCCAGTTGTTTTCATTTCAAATGGAGAAGTGAAGAAAATAAACCCAAAATTTGGAAACATTCATGAATCACTTTAATTGACATTGACAAAAGGCATATCTATCAAATAAGCACTAACTAAGTTCCCTTGAAGAACATATAGAATAACTTTGTCCCAATCAAAGAAGCATTCTCCACGAAAGATACAAGAAAAATTAGTAAGTATTTATAAAATTTCATATTTTTATTCTTTAAATATTAAAGGAATCATAAAATTAATATAAAATTACATACAAATAATCTTGTAATGGAAACTAAAGTGAAGCCATTCATCAACCATGTTACAAAATATAATAAGCTAGATAAGGGGAGAAAAATCACTATAATGGATAAAAGGTATACACATGATACTTATTTATAATAGCGTAAGAAAAAAAAAATTAAAATTGAGTTTTTTCCTATATAGTGGCAAGACTTCGTGTAACTTTATTTGGGGATATGACTACCAATGAAGGATCAATTATTGAAGACATACTCAAAGATAAGCATGTAATAGCACTATCGATTTTAAGATCTTTAAATATGAAGGTAACATATTTTATTACTAAATTTTTATTAAAGGCCACTAAACATAAAATTCACCTTAAATCTGTCTCAAATTTGTAGGAAAGATATGCATGTCATAGTAAATTGTGTCAATAATATATATCAACCCAAAGATGCAACTTACTGAAGAAATAAGAGAATAGTAAGTAAACCAAGCAAACATCCATATAACACAATAAAAAAAATTATATTACATTTTAAAGCTAATATGCTGGGCTCATTCAGAATAAGCTGCCAAGGCAAAAGCATCTCCATTAAGGCTCTTTACAAATACAATATAAATTCAGATTACTAATATATGCAATCATCACAATATTTGGAAGATGTATGATCTTACAAGACCTACTCTAAAATTCACACAATTAAACCTAAAAACAGTTTACCAATATACAGACACACTATTGCACCTATTGTAGGGAAGTAGGCAGGCTAACATGTAGTAAAAATCAAATTTTTATCTACCTACATCCTAAGATCCATTTATAGAAGAAGATCCAAGATAGACGATTACCTGAAACGTGTAGATAAGAAACGGAAACTTGCGTACTCGTGGAGATGTTGCGCAGCAATTGCAGCGACGCCTCTACTGGTATCCACACGAACTTGTTGGAACTCCGCGCGTCGGTGTGCTAGCACTTCGAAGACGGCGGCATCTGGAGTTTCTTCTCTCTCCCTCACGATTTCAGAAGCAGGAGTGGATTGATTCAGGAAGGTCCGTCTCATGCTCCTTTTATAGGGCCGTGAGGTGATTTCTCAAACCAGGAAAGAGATTGGGTTTCCAATCAGACAGTTTCAAAAAGATTTGTTCAAATCAATTCCTATCTATAAACCGTGATTGATCATATCAATTTGATTGCTAGGAGATAAGTTCATTGAACTTGGTTAGTATTTTTCGAAAACGTGATTGATCAAATCAATTTAGATCAATTAACCGAGATTGATCAAATCATTCCTTATCCGATTACCCGATAGCCTCACATATAATCATATCTCTATATGACTTAATTTATGCGGGCTTTCTTAATAACGTTCCAACATGTTCTTGTGTGCGACCCATTAGGTTTACATGATGTTGGCAGTGGGCCAAAATACTTTTTCGACCCACAAGTCATAAGCGGACCCTAGCAGGACATTATGACTATCCAAATCACGTAAATATCATCTCAGACGAAACCTAGTCCACAATGGATATATGTCGGTCTCTTCATCACTAGATATCTTGATTGAACTCAAGGTAGGAAGCGTGTCACCCTTGTACAGTTCAACCTTTAATTTCTCACACCTGAAGTTAGACTGACTTCTCAATAGTTGACTCTCAACTAATTAGGCATGGCCATGTATTTTCTCAGTCTATCTTTTTTGAGGGGCTTAGAGATATCATACTCTCATTTATACGAGAGGGACAAATTCCATCTTGACCATTCACCTCCCTCTGCATGATTCATAGTATACCCGACTGATACCTTTGTTGTTATCCGGTCAATGAAAATGTTTGGTAACATCAAAGTATACAATCCTCATGTAGGAAACCGTGATAGTCTCAGGTCAAAAGACTGAACATAACCATTGTATGAAATATACTGATGACACAAATAATCCATGCAATGTTTCATAGCGGGTCAGTCCAATATTATGTTCACCAACATATACCCATGTGATTGACTTGATATCTCATATCCATGATCCGTGAAACATGATCATCAATCAATCCACATGCAGCCTAAAAAATCATTAGCGTCCCAACCAATGACAAAAGACAGGGACTATTTAGAATAACATCACAATCTAATTACAGAGTTTCACGTTCAAGTCACATACTTAATGATCCATAACAAGTGATTTATTCAAGGGACCGAACAACACATTATTCATAGAAGTTGCATAAACATAAATTAAACATAATCATCTTTATGATTAGTTTCTAGGGCATATCATACTAACACCTATAGCATAAAGATAACTATCATTTATAATAGAGTTGAGTCGTGATTCTATGCTTGCAAAGGCAGCGAGAAGGTGGATAGAGATGTTAATAAGATTTCTCAAATTATAAATATCACGTAATCGCCGATGATGTAGTATCAAGGTTAAGTAATATCCCTTTTTATGAAATAAACATATCAAAATTAAATATTAACATTATAATCTAAGGCAAATTGACAATAAAAATATAATTATTTAGTTCGATCCTTATGGAAAGTGACATCGATGAGCAAATGTAACATTATTTGATGTAGCGAGACTCTTATTGGATGCAAAATACATGAATTCATTGTAGAGAAAAGTGAGGTAACTTCTAACCTTATTTAATTTAATTAATAAATTAGAAACACAAAAATTTCATATATATAAAATTAACATTTATTCTCATTAAAATAGAAAAATAATCAAAGTTCGCATTTCCAAAAGCTTGTGTTGATCATCGAAAATACATTAACTTCTTTGTGATGTAAGATAAGAAGACAAAAGATGAACGAACCCAGAAAAGATAAGAGCACAATAAATCCAAGATACTGATGTCATGATCGATGTAGACAATTAAGACACTACTCTAGAATTGCCCAGAAAAAGATAAAGGTGGAAAAATTGATCTTGACTCAATAAAAATAAAAAGAAGGAATAAAAGACATTATTATTTTTGAATATTTTATAGAATAGTTTAATTTTTGAGTAAAAAAGGAATCTTTTGAAGGGATTTTTCATGAACTTTTTAGTACTTTTATGTACTTATGTGGATGCTTTTATTATATAAAAGTATACTAGAGTTAGCATTAATCTTTAGTTTATGATTTTTTACGAATTCTATCAATGATTAGGAATACATTTCATATTCTCTTTAGTTTAGTTGGACCATTTTAATCAATCATCTTGGCTTTCTTAATAACGTTCCAACATGTTCTTGTGTGCGACCCATTAGGTTTACATGATGTTGGCAGTGGGCCAAAATACTTTTTCGACCCACAAGTCATAAGCGGACCCTAGCAGGACATTATGACTATCCAAATCACGTAAATATCATCTCAGACGAAACCTAGTCCACAATGGATATATGTCGGTCTCTTCATCACTAGATATCTTGATTGAACTCAAGGTAGGAAGCGTGTCACCCTTGTACAGTTCAACCTTTAATTTCTCACACCTGAAGTTAGACTGACTTCTCAATAGTTGACTCTCAACTAATTAGGCATGGCCATGTATTTTCTCAGTCTATCTTTTTTGAGGGGCTTAGAGATATCATACTCTCATTTATACGAGAGGGACAAATTCCATCTTGACCATTCACCTCCCTCTGCATGATTCATAGTATACCCGAGTGATACCTTTGTTGTTATCCGGTCAATGAAAATGTTTGGTAACATCAAAGTATACAATCCTCATGTAGGAAACCGTGATAGTCTCGGGTCAAAGTGAACATAACCATTGTATGAAATATCTTGATGACACAAATAATCCATGCAATGTTTCATAGCGGGTCAGTCAATATTATGTTCACCAACATATACCCATGTGATTGACTTGATATCTCATATCCATGATCCGTGAAACATGATCATCAATCAATCCACATCGACCTAAAAATCATTAGCGTCCCAACCAATGACAAAAGCGGGGACTATTTAGAATAACATCACAATCTAATTCTGAGTTTCACGTTCAAGTCACATACTTAATGATCCATAACAAGTGATTTATTCAAGGGACCGAACAACACATTATTCATAGAAGTTGCATAAACATAAATTAAACATAATCATCTTTATGATTAGTTTCTAGGGCATATCATACTAACACCTATAGCATAAAGATAACTATCATTTATAATAGAGTTGAGTCGTGATTCTATGCTTGCAAAGGCAGCGAGAAGGTGGATAGAGATGTTAATAAGATTTCTCAAATTATAAATATCACAGAATCGCCGATGATGTAGTATCAAGGTTAAGTAATATCCTTTTTATGAAATAAACATATCAAAATTAAATATTAACATTATAATCTAAGGCAAATTGACAATAAAAATATAATTATTTAGTTCGGATCCTTATGGAAAGTGACATCAATGAGCAAATGTAACATTATTTGATGTAGCGAGACTCTTATTGGATGCAAAATACATGAATTCATTGTAGAGAAAAGTGAGGTAACTTCTAACCTTATTTAATTTAATTAATAAATTAGAAACACAAAATTTCATATATATAAAATTAACATTTATTCTCATTAAAATAGAAAAATAATCAAAGTTCGCATTTCCAAAAGCTTGTGTTGATCATCGAAAATACATTAACTTCTTTGTGATGTAAGATAAGAAGACAAAAGATGAACGAACCCAGGAAAAGATAAGAGCACAATAAATCCAGCTCCAGCCTGATGTCATGATCGATGTAGACAATTAAGACACTACTCTAGAATTGCCCAGGAAAAAGATAAAGGTGGAAAAAGATTGATCTTGACTCAATAAAAATAAGAAACGAAGGAATAAAAGACATTATTATTTTTGAATATTTTATAGAATAGTTTAATTTTTTGAGTAAAAAAGGAATCTTTTGAAGGGATTTTTCATGAACTTTTTAGTACTTTTATGTACTTATGTGGATGCTTTTATTATATAAAAGTATACTAGAGTTAGCATTAATCTTTAGTTTATGATTTTTTACGAATTCTATCAATGATTAGGAATACATTTCATATTCTCTTTAGTTTAGATTCGGACCATTTTAATCAATCATCTTGGCTTATTGGCTTTAATTATTCGTTTTCCTTTTATAGCGCTATTTTTCAAGTGTTTTTCACTTTCGCAACACTAATCTTTCAAGTCAAGCTCGGTTTCATGTTAGTCAAAATAAAATAAAAATTCAAATGGGCTTTGGATTATATTTGTTTCCTATCAATTCAATTATCAACACGAAAATCTAAATTGATTGTAGCACATTTAAACAAACATCAAAGAAAATAAATAATCACAATGCTAAAGTTTAGAGTTATAAGAGAGCAAAACTATCAAAATGGATCCGATTAACAAATTTTAGTAAGGAAATAAATCAAAACTACTTAATCATGGTATTTAACCACGTGCATTGCGTGCATAAAACCTAGAGAGAGAGAGAGAGAGAGAGAGTGTGTGTATATATATATATATATATATATATATATATATATATATATATATATATATATATATATGAGATTAATGGGTATCATATGCCATATGGGGATTCCCTCATATACAATGATGGCACAATCTCCACCAAGTGTGGTTATGACGCATTCTCTCTCCTACTTTATTGACTTGGTGGAGATTGTGTCACATCATTGTATATGAGGGAATCCCTCATATGACATATGATACCCATTATTCTATTATATATATATATATATATATATATATATATATATATATATATATATATATATATATATATATATATATATATATATATATATATATATATATATATATATATATATATATATATATATATATAGGGATTAAGGAATATGAGCTAGCACCTCATTTAGTAAAGTGAGCTACTACTCACTTACACAATATCTCACACTCAATGGATGTGATAACTAGGTGGGCCTAAATACTATACCCATTAGTGGGTAGCTCATTTTACTAAATGAGCATACCTCATATTCTTTTTTCATATATATATATATATATATATATATATATATATATATATATATATATATATATAGCAAGGCTCTATAAACTTAAGTTGATAGGGAATAGTCATCCACTAACTTTTCTATCCATTGATGTTGCCTTGGGATCCGTGAAAGATATAAAACCCACTTTGAGATTTGTGTGCATCTTGATTTCGCATCTCAAGGCAAGATCAATGGATATAAAGTTGGTGGACACTCCTCCTATCAACTTAAGTTTATATATAGCTATATATATATATATATATATATATATATATATATATATATATATATATATATATATATATATATATATATATATATATATATATATATATATGAGAAAAATGGATATCCTTGGTACTTGGTAGTTGAGATGTAGCAATCACATCCACTCCTCAAATGGGGGCCATGCGTGGGTTGAGGTGGATGTGATTGATACACCTCACTACCAAGACTAAAATGATGCTGTACCAAGCATACCATATTCTCTCTCTCTCTATATATATATATATATATATATATATATATATATATATATATATATATATATATATATATATATATATATATATATATATATATATATATATAGCAAGGCTCTATAAACTTAAGTTGATAGGGAATAGTCATCCACTAACTTTTCTATCCATTGATGTTGCCTTGGGATCCGTGAAAGATATAAAACCCACTTTGAGATTTGTGTGCATCTTGATTTCGCATCTCAAGGCAAGATCAATGGATATAAAGTTGGTGGACACTCCTCCTATCAACTTAAGTTTATAAAACTATATATATATATATGAGAAAAATGGATATCCTTGGTACTTGGTAGTGAGGTGTATCAATCACATCCACTCCCAACCCATGTGCATGTGGTTCCCTATTTGAGTGAGTGGAGGTGATTGATACACCTCACTACCAAATATATATATATATATATATATATATATATATATATATATATATATATATATATATATATATATATATATATATATATATATATATATATATATATATATATATATATATATATATATATATATGAGAAAAATGGATATCCTTGGTACTTGGTAGTTGAGATGTAGCAATCACATCCACTCCTCAAATGGGGACCACAAGCACATGGGTTGAGGTGGATGTGATTGATACACCTCACTACCAAGCATATATATATATATAATATATATATATATATATATAATATATATATATATATATATATATATATATATATATATATATATATATATATATATATATATATATATATATATATATATATATATATATAGCAAGGCTCTATAAACTTAAGTTGATAGGGAATAGTCATCCACTAACTTTTCTATCCATTGATGTTGCCTTGGGATCCGTGAAAGATATAAAACCCACTTTGAGATTTGTGTGCATCTTGATTTCGCATCTCAAGGCAAGATCAATGGATATAAAGTTGGTGGACACTCCTCCTATCAACTTAAGTTTATAAAACTATATATATATATATATATATATATATATATATATATATATATATATATATATATATATATATATATATATATATAGAGAGAGAGAGAGAGAGAGAGAGCAATATGGAGGAACTTGGTACTAAGCACAAATTTTTGTGCTTGGTAGTGAGGTGTATCAATCACATCCACTCCTCAAATGGGGACCACAAGCACATGGGTTGAGGAGTGGATGTGATTGATACACCTCACTACCAAGCATATATATATATATATATATATAATATATATATATATATATATATATATATATATATATATATATATATATATATATATATATATATATATATATATATATATATATATATATATATATATGAGAAAAATGGATATCCTTGGTACTTGGTAGTGAGGTGTATCAATCACATCCACTCCCAACCCATGTGCATGTGGTTCCCTATTTGAGTGAGTGGAGGTGATTGATACACCTCACTACCAAGCATATATATATATATATATATATATATATATATATATATATATATATATATATATATATATATATATATATATATATATATAAGCGCCGCTGCAATCATGGTGGCCTATTTTTTGCTCGACAACGATCATTATATTCGACCAGTCTGCAAGTTGATTACTCGTATGATGATATATATGTGATAGTTGTCAAGCTGCAACCTGTGCTAATGAAACCACAATACATTGACTAATGATAAAAACCACTGACGTTTTTAAGAAGTCGACCCTCTAACAAAGTCTGCACATAACACATAAAGAGTCTCCCCTCGTTCAAAATATAATTGATATGAGTGCGTGTGTTTTTTCTTTTTTTCTTTTTTTTTAAAAAATTTTTTGGGAAAATTGCTTCTAGCCCCCAAAACTCAAAGAATTGTTCCTCCCCACCCCAAGACTTTTTCAACCATTCAAAACCCCCAAAACCCAAATAAATATGCTCTGAGCTCCCAAAAGGTCACATCCCAATACTTTAAAACATGTTAAGACTATAATACTCTCTCTCTCTCTCTCTCTCTCTCTCTCTCTCTCTCTCTTGTCATGTTGTCATGTGAGGTTTTGAAATGAGTTTTGGAGGGAAATTTTTAGTTCCCTCCAAATTTTTATATATTGTTGTAAATTTATTTTGTTATTTTATATATTGTTGTAATTTTTTAAATCGATGACTTTTTATATATCGTAGTAAATTCATAATGCTATATTTTTTTTATTATTTTATTTATTATAGTAAATCCATAATTTTTATTATTTTATATATTATCATAATTTTTATTATTTTATATATTGCAATAAATCTATAATGCTATATTTTTTGTTACTTTATGTATTGTTATAATTTTTTTAAAATTGATGACTTAACAAGCAACTCGTAACCTCAACAACCAACCCGTAACCTTAATAACCAACGCGTAACCTCAACAACCAACTCGTAATCTTAACGACCAACCTGTGCCCTTAACAGCCAACTTGTAATCTCAACAACCAACCAATAACCTTAACAATCAACTCGTAACCTTAACAACCAACTCGTAACCTCAATAATCAACCTGTAACCTTAACAACTAACTTGTAACCTCAACAACCATAATTTTTATTATTTTATATATTATAGTAAATCCATAATTTTTATTATTTTATATATTATCATAATTTTTATTATTTTATATATTGCAGTAAATCCATAATGCTATATTTTTTTGTTACTTTATATATTGTTGTAATTTTTTTTAAAATTGATGACTTAACAAGCAACTCGTAACCTCAACAACCAACCCATAACCTTAACAACCAACCCGTTATCTCAACAGTCAACTCGTAACCTTAACGATCAACTCGTAACCTTAACAACCAACTCGTAACCTCAATAACCAACCCATAACCTTAACAATCAACTCGTATCCTTAATAACTAACCCCTAACCTTAACAACCAACTCGTAATCTCAACAATTAACCCGTAACCTTAACAACCAACTCGTAACCTCAACAACCATAATTTTTGTTATTTTATATATTATAGTAAATCCATAATTTTTATTATTTTATATATTATCATAATTTTTATTATTTTATATATTGCGATAAATCCATAATGCTATATTTTTGTTACTTTATATATTGTTGTAATTTTTTAAAATTGATGACTTAACAAGCAACTTCGTAACCTCAACAATCAACGTAACCTTGACAACCAACGTAACCTCAACAACCAACCCGTTATCTCAACGATCAACTCGTAACCTTAACGATCAACTCGTAACCTTAACAACCAACTTCGTAACCTCAACAACCAACCCATAACCTTAACAATCAACTTCGTAACCTCAACAACTAACTTCGTAACCTTAACAACCAACTCGTAATCTCAACAATTAACGTAACCTTAACAACCAACTTCGTAACCTCAACAACCACCATAATTTTTGTTATTTTATATATTATAGTAAATCCATAATTTTTATTATTTTATATATTATCATAATTTTTATTATTTTATATATTGCGGTAATCCATAGTGCTATATTTTTGTTACTTTATATATTGTTGTGATTTTTTTAAAATTGATGACTTAAATAGCAACTTGTAACCTCAACAACCAACCCATAACCTTAACAATCAACCCGTAACCTTAACGACCAACTCGTAACCTCAACAACTAACTCGTAACCTTAACAATCAACTCGTAACCTCAACAACCAACCCGTAACCTCAACAACCAACTCATATCCACAACAACTAACCTGTAACCTTAACAACCAAATCGTAACCTCAACAATCAACCCGTAACCTTGACAACCAACCCGTAACTTTAACAACCAACTCGTAACGAGTTTGTTGTTAAGGTTATGAGTTGATTGTTGAGGTTACGAGTTGGTTGTCAAGGTTATGAGTTGATTGTTGAGTTCTGAGTTGGTTGTTGAGGTTACAAGTTGGTTGTTAAGATTACAGGTTGATTGTCAGGGTTACGAGCTGGTTGTTGAGGTTACGAGTTGGTTGTTAAGGTTACGGGTTAATTATTGAGGTTACAAGTTGGTTGTTAACATTACAGGTTGGTTGTTGAGGTTACGAGTTGGTTGTTAAGCTTACGGGTTGGTTGTTGAGGATACGAGTTGGTTTTTAAGGTTACGGGATTGTCGTTAAGGTTACGAGTTGGTTGTTAAGGTTACGGGTTCGTTGTTGAGGTTACGAGTTGCTTGTTAAGTCATCAATTTTAAAAAGTTTACAACAATATATAAAGTAACAAAAGAATATAGCATTATGGATTTACTACAATATATAAAATAAAAAAATAATAATATATAAAATAACAATATATAAAATAACAAAAATTATGGATTTACTATAATATATAAAATAATAAAAATTATGGTTGTTGAGGTTACGAGTTGGTTGTTAAGGTTATGAGTTGATTGTTGAGGTTACGAAGTTGGTTGTTAAGGTTACTGGTTGGTTGTTGAGTCATCAATTTAAAAAATTTATAACAATATATAAAGTAATAAAAAATATAGCATTATGGATTTACTACAATATATAAAATAATAAAAATTATAATAATATATAAAATAACATTATATAAAATAATAAAAATTATGGATTTACTATAATATATAAAATAACAAAAATATAGCATTATATAAAATATCTAGTCATTGATTTAAAAAATTACAATAGCATATAAAATAACAAAAATTACAACAATATAAAAAATTTGGAGGGAACTAAAAATTTCCCCCCAAAATCCATTTCAAATGCTCACTGTGAGAACATGACAAAAAGAGAGAGAGAGAGAGAGAGAAGGGTATTATGGTCCTCACATATTTTAAAGTGTTGGAATTTGCGATTTGGGGGCTCAGAGCACATGGGGTTTACTTTTGGGGGTTATGAGAATGTTGAAAAAGTCTTGGGTGGGGGGAGCACACTTCTTAGGATTTTGGGGGCTAGAAGCAATTTTCCCAAATTTTTTAAAATTTTGGCTATCTTAAGCACATGATAACTCTATCATCAAACACATTTCCAACATCTGCTCATACGTTTGAGACGTCAAATTTTGTTTAATTTGGAATTGATTGAATATTAACTTTTTCAGGAAAACTTTTGGGAAATTCTAGCAGAATTAAGAAATCTTCATCTTTGTTGAAGATTAATTTTCATGAAAACTTTCATAATTCTCTCATCTTTCACTTTTGCTCTTTGTTTATAAATTAAAAAAACTCATTTGCTATTGGTTTCGAATATCGTTAAACCGACGTGTTTGAAATTGCTACTTATTTGTATGTTAATCTCAATATTCATAGTTTATGCTTCCGTAACCGTAGACAAATTTTGCGAAATTAGATCTCTTATATAACAAAGTATCTAGTAGACCAGGTGTATATAGCATTAATGGAAAAGAATATAATCTTTGAATCACCGAACTCTATGATTTATACACTTATTCAGGGGTTAATATGTCTTTTGTTTAAATCAGAACTTCATACAGGTCCCTAGATAGACATGTGAATTTTATTAATTAAGATGGCATAAAAGCCATTACAATATTACAAAAGGAGGCATCAAAGGATTGTCATTGATAATATATCATTGATACACCATCAATGTTATAAATCTGATCTACTATCTATATAACTTCCTCCTCCAAAGAACGAGATGAAAACAATTTGTAGCTTGCATGCAACAACCAATTAGTATTTCTTTTATTGAGTTTATAAACGTTTTCTTTAGTATGCGGCGGTTATTGGTTATTTTAATTTCCTTGCTATGTTTTTGGCCGGTGTGAATCACGGAAAGTGGGGCCTACGAATTCACTTACGTATTATACTCGAAGACACACACTCTATTACGCGCCATACATGGAATCTATAATTGACGAGATTTAAAAAAGAGAAATAATAATAATAATAATAATAATAATAATAATAATAATAAAACAAACTAGCGAAAATAAAAATAACAGCAATAGAATTTCGAATTTCGATGATATAATCTTTAAAACCCTCGCCATGAAAACTAAATTCAAGATTTTGGACGGCGGCATTCATTTAAAAAAAAAAAGAGTCATATTCTCTTTTGTTAGTCTAAGACACGAAGCTAATTAATTAAAATCCTACCGCAGGTGACTCGGGCGATTGAGAGGTTCCAATGTGACTCACGCGATTTTGGATTCGATTATGGAATGTGTTATAAAAAAAGAAGTTAATTAATTAAATTCTCTAATTTTAGATTGTCAACAGCTAAGTATACTCATACTACTAGATGGGATTTAACTATATCTGTTTACATTTATTAGATAATTATAATTAATTAAAATTATTAACAATAATCATAATTCATGAATGAATAAAAATTATTTTTATTTGAAATTAATTACAATAACACAGTGCTGAGCCACACGGTGTATAGTGATATCACAAAAAATACTGGGTCACATACTTTATACTTATTAATTTTAGTTACTTTTAATTGTACTATGAGTGTTACTACTCATGACATCACTAGAATTAGAATAAGACACCGCAAGAACAGAATATTGGATTTGCAACTGGATGAGATAGATATAATCAAATCATTATCATTAAAAAATAGTCAAACAAGCATCCAAAAGTATTTCAATCCGATATGACAACAGTAGAAAGTGAGATAATTTTTATTTCGTGAGAGGGTGTAACCGTGTAAGTGCCAAAATAAGAATTGATTCTAAGTATTTTCTTCTCAGTTTAAGTAATGGGTAGTTATTAAAGTTTTGACCATATAAAAATTCTTTGCATGAATTTGTTTTCTTACGCGGTAACGCCGCCTTCAACACCAACCAATGGAACTTTCCTTTCTTTGGATTCTCTTGAAAATTTAGGGTTACCGAAATTAGTGGTTGATAACGAAATGGACAAATAAATTACATGGGATAATTTGGCGAGCTGTCTATTTCCCGCTTGTTTTTTGTATAAGACCTCAATCTTGACAATTGGCTGTTTATGTTATGCCTTCACATTGTAGAATATTGCATTTAATTTGGATTATATGATCGTTGATGTTTATTTGGATTTATATACTATCTATAGCTTTTTAGTGGATAGTCCATGTAAGAGATTTTAACAATCCATTTAATTACAGATAATTAAAAATAGGCTAAATATCAAAAATTCCCGTTGGCTTTGGGCTATTATCAAATAATTCTCCATAATTTTCAAAATATCGAGAAAACATCATTTAAGTACAGGGCTTATTAGAAAAACCCTTTAACTTGAAGATTTTATCAAAAATCTCTTTTTAACTTTGAGATTTTATCGAAAACCCTCTACTTTTAGGGAGGTTTTACGATAAAATCTCAAAGTTAAAGAAACTTATAATTATCCCTAACCTTAAGGGGATTTTTGATAGTTTGAAAGTTATAGGGGTTTATCTAATAATTGTCCAAAGTTAAGAACGATTTTCTAATATTAAGCCTTAAAATATAACTAACATCTCCCACTATGAAATTGACAAGTTTGCTTAATGCTTGCATTATCATGACCTAAGCACCTCAAGCGCAAACTTGCATTTTATCTTCAGGGTAAATTTCACAAAATTTCATTGAACTTTGCGTTGTTTTGCACAAAATCCTAAATTTTATAAATTACCTGAATAATGATAAGTAAATGATCTAACGTCAATTCGGATATGTTGAGTTGAAGAGATCCATGAGCAGAGATAGATTGGGCTGAGCTACTTGGATTCAATTGGCTCAAGAGTATCAATCATATTTGAGTCATGAGTCCAAGTACATCTAAGTCTTTATCCATCGTACTCCTTTTTCCATATGGAACTAAATCTCATCTCATGACTTTAAACAACTAAACTCACATTTTGCCGAATGAATGTACACGTGACTGAATGAATCCATATCTTAACTTGCATGGATTCTAGTTCGGATACTATCATAACTGCTCGCATGATGCAAAAGTTTCTCATCCGTTGATGAGTCAACCAGGGAAACAATTTAGGTATTTCCCTGCTTCCTGTATGTATAAGCTAAATGAGATTCCTCATACGAATAATGACAAGTACTAAGTAAATGATGTATCAAATCCTAACACCTTGTTTGGATGGGGGTTAATGGATGGAAGTGAAATTTCAATTTCACCTTGTTTGGGAGTTTTTTTTTTTTGTGAGGGGTTAGAGGATGGAATGGAAGGTTAAATTTCCTTTCATTTTTCTCCCCTCCAATTTAGGGGTAGAGGATGGAATGAAAATCAATGTAAAATTTTATAATGTGATAAGATAATTATACCCTTATGACATTAAAATCAATGACTAAGATATACTATCATCCAATATGTAAGGATATTTATGTAACTTTGTATATATTCACTTCACTTCCCTCCTCTTTATTAGAACTCCCAAACAATGTAAAATAAATTTACTTCCATTCCCCTTACTAAACTCCCAAATAACATTTTATCTTTTCACTTCTATTCCCTATCATTCCTTTCTATTATTTAACTTTCCGTTCCTTTTCTTAGTAAACTCTCAAACAAAGCATAAGTCAGCATATTTAATTTGATAGTGATGCAAACCAAAAGTAACATTTATCCAACACAATGAGCAGCTAATTTCTACCATATCCAACTTCACTTTTGCTTCCATTGACTTTGAATTCTCCACTACAAAACTCCAGCTGATCAGTTCTCACAAAACGTCAAAACCCGTTGCTGATCTTTGAAGAATCTTCTAGTGTTCAAAGCCAAGCTATGATGGTTTGTTACCAAAACAGGATGTGAAACCTTAAGATTTCTTGATGCAACTCACAGCTGTTTGTTTCTGTTATCTCAGCTGAAACGCGGAATGACAACCTCTAAAATTTGTACTGTTAAAGTTAAACCTGGGAGAATTTTGTTGGGGTTGTCTCTATTTTGATTCATTGAATGAGGAGCCCTCTTTATTGACCTCTTTGTATTCCTCATGACTTCATGATTCCTTGGCTTTTACTTAGGATTTAGGAAAGTTCTAATACGAAAAATAATAGTATATTAGTACTCTTGATACAATGATGAATATGAGATTTGGAGCAACTTAGGGTAAATATTTTCACAAAACCCCATTCAAGTTTCACAGATTTTGGGATAACCCCCTAAGCTTTAAGAATGTCTCTCAAACCCTCAAGTTTGAGGCGTTTCAGAGAACATTTTCAATTTTTAAAAACTCACCCTCCTAACGGTATTAGATGAACAAGTAAGGAGACAAACATACTCTTTTCAAATTAACACTCTAGTTATTAAACTAGATTTAATTAATTAATCATTAATTGGAAATCCTTTATAAAGTTATGTACCTTTGCGAAAATTACTTCTAAAAATATTAAAAAGAGAACATGAAAGGATTTTTATCCATCAGGGGCCGTTTGTTCATTTGAACATACATGATCTTCTCGTACACAGTCGGAGATAAATGTATTAGTTAAGGGAGTTATCTGACAAAACTTAAGGGAATTAAGTGACATTTTTAAAGTATGAGGATTACCTCGATAACAACCTACAAATTTGTGATGAGAATTTTAATAATTTCGACCTACGATTTATTTTCTGAATAGATTTCTAAGATTTCATGAAAAGAAAGATACTATAGCAAAAATTGTGTGTACACAATCTAAATCTACTGATGACACCATCTAACTTTACGCTCATCAAATTTTTTAAAGAGGAGTATTATACTTAGCTACATATTGACTGATCATTTGACTCGTTTAGTCTTTTTCTCTTTTTTCCCCCTTTACAGCATCCAAGGCACTAATTAAGCTCAACATTTTGTTCAGAAGTAAAATAAAGTCACTATCATGATCAACACCAGATAACACCTCCAAAAAATAAAGACAAAATTACCTAAGTCATCTTAAATTAATCAGCACAAGTCTTTCATCAATTGTTAATTAATAACAGTCGGTCCCTTAGCACGTTTGTTCTTTATTTTATTTATTTTTTGTTATTATTTTTATTTTTTCAGTCTTCTCCTAGAAGGCTATGACCCTCTACAAGCTTTGAACTGACATTATTATTAATTTGTCTCTATCTTAATTATAGGATACTTTTCTTAATATACAGCTCTCGGTTAGGTGTTCAAACAATATATATAATACCTTTATTAAATGTTGACTCTGCAAGGACCGTGATGGCTAAGACTTTGGTCTCATATTTTCACAGGATCTTTTCAAGGTCTTATATGAGAAAATAAAATTTCTTAAATGATATGGGAGAAAAGTCATCCAACATTCTTATTTCTGACTTTAAAAATAAAATTTAAAAGGTTAGAATTAATTTACTAAATAATTTAACGCTATGCTATTGCCATTTCCCAAAAAAAAAACATTTAACCTTATTTAATTTGTATAATTATGTATATTTACGGTTACACTATCCAATAGCTAAAATGTATATGATCCGTGTACTTCTTTCTTTACGTCAAAATTTATAGTTCGTATTGTTTTACTTGTATACCCCTTGAATCCATAGTATTTTAAATTTGTTCTCCAAAATTTTATTTTAGCTAATTTATTTTGCAAATTTATTATGAGCCCCATTTAAACCCATCAGTTGGACGAGGCCGACGGCCAAAGAATCCAAACCCATACGTCATTTGGTAAACTTCCTAAATCGCTACATCCTTGTTGGGCTCACTAATAGCCATCTTAAATTTAAATGGGCTCAGCACTAGTTTATCTATTACTACTTATTAAAGGAAGCTGGACGTTCGGATCAATCTTTTGGTGTTATACCCCTTATTTGGTCATATTTTCTAAAATTCCAAAGGTGTCCAACAATTTAATAGGTTTTAAAAATTTATGCAAGGGGGCAAAGTTGGAAAATAAAAAAACTCATTTAAAAAATCTATTACTACTTATTAAAGGAAGCTGGACTTTTGGATCAATCTTTTGGTGTTATACCCTTATTTGGTCATATTTTCTAAAATTCCAAAGATGTCCAACAATTTAATAGGTTTTAAAATTTATGCAAGGGGCAAAGTTGGAAAATAAAAAAACTCATTAAAAAATCTATTACTACTTATTAAAGGAAGCTGGACTTTTGGATCAATCTTTTGGTGTTATACCCCTTATTTGGTCATATTTTCTAAAATTCCAAAGATGTCCAACAATTTAATAGGTTTTTAAAATTTATGCAAGGGGACAAAGTTGGAAAATAAAAAAACTCATTAAAAAAATTAACTCACATTTATCACAACTACCCACGTTCCCATCAAAATCAAAAACTAAATATGGATGACCAAAAAGAAAGGGGCACAAAAACTAATTATAGTTAACATAACTACCCACATCCCAATCTCACAAACACTACCCCTCCAAACATCCGCCTGAATCAAAATGTTACCTCATTCGTTCCTCAATCCACACCCATCATCAAGTAATTAAGGTAAACTTTTAAAATCATCATGCGATCAAAGAATGAATAACAGAGTTGAAATTCTTATAAAAAAGGGTAATTTCTTAATTTATACTGTTTTATAATTATTCATCTTCTTCGGTGAGTAAAATTTTTTATGACATTTTAGCACTTTTTATTTGCTATCGAATTTCTATGGTTGATATTTGTCTAAGGTCGATTATCAAAATTGCAATATATTCATTTTGATTTTGGAATATAATTTTTAAATAATCATCTATATTATCGTCAAATTTTATTTTTATTGATAAATTTTTATTCCGGACAAATGAGTACTGCTCATGCACGAATCGCGTGCATCAAGAGTACTTCTCAAATATCTCAACTAAAAATCCCACGATCTCCTCTTATCTACTGCTTCTTACAGTTTTTTTTAACCTTCTTGCTTTTCCTTCCTTATATAACCATCTTCTACCAAAAATAGAGATCAATGCTTCTCTCATCTTCTACCATCAACCTATATTTAAAAAAAAAAACTCCATAATATTTCTTCCTAGATCCATCCTCCTATTTTGCACTGCAACGGTCTCCACTGCAGCTAAAATAATCTTTTCATATCATGTTACTTAATCTTTTCATAACGTCTTCCATTCTTACAAATACGAACGAAGGTTACCGATGGCCGAAGATCAAAGAGCGTAATATCTAGCTAGACGTCGTGCAAGATATCGAGAAAGAATACTGGAAAATCAACACGCTAATGAAGGTCATATATATATATATATATATATATATATATATATATATATATATATATATATATATATATATATATATATATATATATATATATATATATATATATATATATATATATATATATATATATATATATATATATAGAGAGAGAGCTTCTATAAATTTAAGTTGATAGGAGGAGTGTCCACCAACTTTTATATTCATTGATCTTGCCTTGAGATGCGTGAAATCAAGATGCACACAAATCTCAAAGTGGACTTTATATATTTCACGGATCCCAAGGCAACATCAATGGATAAAAAAGTTGGTGGTTGACTATTCCCTATCAACTTAAGTTTATAGGAACCTTTATATATATATATATATATATATATATATATATATATATATTCACTATGCTTTTATAATAGCTTTTATCCTTAAATACACACTGACAATGTTTATCAGCAGCTCAATATATCTACATGAACCTTCACATGTGAACCAACGTTTAAGTAGACTACGTGCTCAACTACGTAGCAGCTCAAATGCTAGCGGTGGTCAGACATCTTTGCAAGGAGAAAACATCAGTCATGTTGAACAAGGTTATTATATGATATCAGGAAAATTCCATATTATTTCCCTTTATACTTATCTTTATTTGTTCTCCAGAAAATATAATTGTTCCCCAAATACATGAACATGATACAATATCAAACATAGCAACTCCAGCAGAGCGACAACGGGAACGTGTTAGCTAGCCAGGGGAGGTTAGCAATGTCAGAACGGCAACGATCACAACTTCTAGCTACACGCCGTGCTAGATATCGAGATTTATTCCTATTATATTTATAGCTTACCCTTAAACAAACATTAACAATAATTAACAGCAGCCGAAATGCATCGAGATGATTTTTTTACAAAGAGAAGAGCGTTTAGCAAGAAGACGCGCTCAATACAGAGAAAGGCGACGACGCCTACAACAAGTAATACCTAATTCAGGAGAGAGGCGGCGGGGACTTGCTAGGGAAAGAGCGATATCAATGTCAACACAAGAAAGAGAACGACAAATATCTAGCAGACGAACCATGAATCAAGAAAGATTGTCATCTGTTCAACAACTCTCTACTTGCCGACAACCACATCAAGCTTCTCAAATTCATTTTCGAAATGCAAGCACATCAGGTTACATCACAACATGTTTTATATTATCATTTACTTTTTTTAAACTCTTTACTTATAGTACAAATGCAATAATAATATTTCTTTGCTAATTTTCCATCTACATTTATCAAATCAAAGTGATTTTCGTACGTAGCTATATATTAAGCTTACACAATTAGTGCTGCAACATTTTATCTATTTGTTTTATTCCACACAATAACAGAATTATATACAAATTTACTAATTATGCAAAATCATCTATTTAATCTTTTTTAAACAGATACTTGTCAAAATGAAGCGATGGACGTGTCACCTCCTCGAATGCCTAACAGATCAGGTTATAATTCTGCCAGGGATTTCTATGGTCGTTGTAGAACACCGTCGTTTACCTTAACTCCCCCTCACTCATGTCAACATTGTGGTGCTAAATTGTTCAGTCTTGAATCAGTTGACTTCTGTTGCCTAAATGGTAAAATAGTTCTACCTCTAATATCATCTCCAGCAGAATTATTAGAACTCTACACTGATACTACAGCAAGGGGGAAACATTTTAGGCAACATATACGATCTTATAATCATGTCCACTCATTTACATCTATGGGAGTTACTGTTGATGAGAATCTTGCAAGCGGCAGAGGGGGTATCTACACATTTCGTGCTCAAGGTGCAATATATCACCAAATTGGTAATCTCCTGCCTATAGAAGGAGCCAGACCTAGGCTTTTATAGCTTTACATTTTTGACACACAGCATGAAATTCAGAATCGGTTGCTTGAAAATAATGGGTTGGACGTGGGGATTCTCCAAATATTAAAACAAAATTTAGATCAATGCAATCCATTTGTTAACAAGTTTAGGCATTTGGCATTGACGAGGACTGACATCCAAACTTGCAAACTAATAATCAAAGAGCAACCATCTTCAATGCCCCAATATAATCTACCAACTGTCTCACAAGTTGCAGCAATATTGGTGGACGGCGATGATGCTGCCTTGATAAATGGCAGAGATATTGTCATTGAGTCAACTTCTGGTCGTCTAATTAGAATTCAAGATATTGTTGGTTACTACGATCCCCTGCAATATCCTCTCCTACTTCCTTATGGATCTTATGGTTGGGATGTGAATACACGTAGTGTAAATGGCGGTCGTGTGACATGTCGAGACTTCTATGCATATATGTTGCAGGTATGTGAAAAAAATGAAATTGTCAAATAATTTAAAATAAAAATTGTATTTCCTATATGAATTCTATAAGGTAAATCAAATGCTTCTTTCTGCAGATTCGTCCTCATGATAGTTCAGTCCTTTTTTATGGAGGTCGACTCCTTCAACAATATATTGTGGATAACTATATCAAGATTGATGCCCATAAGCTTTAATGGGTTCAAAGTAATCAAGGCACTATTAGAGCAGAGAAGTAGCAAGGATTACAAGATTGCCTGAATGATGGACAAAACAATGCTGGTAAATAACATAATCTTGCTATAATCTTGCTATTATGTAAAAGGGTTACTTCTATATTAATTCCTCAAATGTTAAATAATTCCATTTTATGCCCTCGAATCTTTAAATTTGCTCATTACTCACTCAAGTATAAGAGGTCTTGCAAATTAACGGTTCCTAATGATATCTTCCTAAAAAAAACTAAATTTAATCTTTTTCAAATAGGAAATGTTGGCAGACGTACAATATTACCATCATCATTTGCTGGAAGCCCGCGTGACATGTACCAAAGATATCAAGATGCAATGGCTTTAGTACAAAAATTTGGAAAGCCCGGTTTTTATTACAATGACATGTAATCCTTCATGGAAGGAGATCAATGATGAACTACTTCCGGGTCAACAACCACAAGACCGTCCTGATTTACTTACCCGGATATTTCGTTCCAAGTATGAAGATTTGAAGAAGGATATTTATGATAGATCAGTGCTGGGGAGAGCTATTGCTCATGTGCATGTCATTGAATTCCAAAAAGGGCTTCCTCATTGTCACATGCTAATTATACTTGATGATAATGATAAACTCAATACACCAGAGGAATATGATAAGGTAGTGCGTGCAGAGGTGCCAATTAAAGAGGATGAGCCTGAACTAAATGCTGCAGTACTTAAGCATATGATTCACGGTCCATGCGGAATTCAAAATATAAGATCCCCTTGCATGAAACATGGAAGCTGTAAAAGAAAATATCCAAAGAAATTTTCACCAACCACTATCCAGGGCAATGATTCCTATCCAATATACCGAAGACGAGATGATGGAAGATCTATTGCTTTAGATGAGAACGGTGATAGAATGGTTAATAATAGATGGGTTGTCCCTTACAATCCATGGTTGTTACTAAAATATGATTGTCATGTAAATGTTGAGATATGCTGCAGCATAGTTAGTGTCAAATATTTGTATAAATATGTCTATAAGGGGCCTGATCGTGTTTCTCTTGAGGTACGACCTGGACCGAACTATAATGAAGTGCAATAATATGTTGATGCAAGATGGGTTTGCGCTCCAGAAGCATTATGGAGAATATGTAAATTTTCTTTAAACAAAATCTATTCATCTGTAGACAGGCTTCAAATACATCTACCAAATAGGCATCAAGTTCGGTACTATTATCATCAATCAGTAGAAGAGATATTGACCGATGATCGTAATTCAAAGACAATGCTAACAGAGTACTTTAGAACCAATCAAATAGACCCATCATCAAGACAATACTTATATCGAGAGTTTCCTGAGCATTATAGATGGTTTAAGAAAGAAAAGTTCTGGCAAAGGAGGCAAACTCGACAGAAAGTTATTGGAAGGGTATATACTGTGTCTCCAAATGAGGGGAACGATTTTACCTTCGTGTCCTTCTAAATCATACGCGTGGTGCTACATCATTTGATGATCTTCTAAGAGTTAATGGGATTACGTATCCAACATTTAAGCAGACAGCTCAAGGTCTAGGTTTGCTGGAAGATGATCAGAGTGTTCGACTATGCTTAAGAGAAGCAACATCAACACGCATGCCATCGACCATTAGAAGATTATTTGTTATAATCTTAGTTTATTGTTGTTATGGTCATAACCACTAATCAGTGATTAAAGAGAAAAACCAAGCGCTGATCTGAACGAACGCTTGTTTACCAATGAGGACCGACAAGAACCTCCGCACTTAACCCACCGACCGGCCCGCATGTACCAACCCAATCCCGGTCCATCAGACGACCATCGCCATGACCGACGCGAAAGGCGGTGCGAGTCGTCCATCGGCGATCCTCTCGGCGGCGGAAGGTGGTGTCGGTCGTCCTTCGCCAGCCAGCGTTCACGATCCCTTCCTACAGGTTGCCGACTTCTCCAAACAATGTGGAACAAATCCAGGCCTACCCTTCTCGGCCACTCATCCTCTAGGGCGACGCATAAGGCGCTCCCAATCGTCCCCCTCAGCAAACCATCCCAAGGGACGCCCTAAGAGGTCGTGCGAGTCGGCCACCGGCCTCAACTCCCTCTCTCATCCCATGTGGTTCCCTCCACTCGAGCAGCGGTTATCGATTTTCGAGCCCATCAACATCGCATTAAATGCAGCGGACCCCTTAATTCCCCATCTCTCACGATATTTAAGGCACCTCGGACCCATGCACTCTGAGCGCCGTAATCCCATCTCATTAATAGCGAATAGACCACACCAACCCTCGAATCACCCAGCGATTGGACGCAGTAAAGGCCAGCCACTCTAGCGGGCCAGAAGTATTGACCAATCAACGGCTCACCGCGTGGAGAGGAGGGCTGACTCACCGGTGGTTCCCAAACCCGGTGGAAAGACGGAAATGACCCCTTAACCCTAACTATAAAAGCAAGCGTGAGCAGCTAACAAGGTAAGCAATCTTCCCGGTGTGAATTCTGCTCCATTAAACTATCTCCCGCCGCTAACTTGACCGTCGGAGGAACCAGGAGATCCCAACTCCGCCTCTTCGCGGGTCCTTCTTTTGTTGTGGCCGAACCCTTTGGTTTGAGTCGTCATTTGGGCTTTAGGAGAAAGCGGACTCCACTCTCTTAAGAACTAAGCTTCGCTCGAGGTTAGTAGTGATTATATACATCAGCGGTTTGGCCCACCGTGGGGCCTCCTTTCTTCTTCTTGCGGCTATGTCTGGCGGCGATGATCTTTCGGTCGGGGAACCTACATGCGGGCTATGTCACCCGGGCCCAACTCGAGGAATCCACAGAAGATCACCCAAGCCATGCAAGCCACCATGCATGCCCAGTTCCAAGCTTTGCGGTGACCTCTTCACTTTCGCCTCCCGCCTTAACGGCGGCGGCCACCGCCGATTAACTGGCGGAGCCCGACCTTCCGCCCGGCCGCCATTCCACTTCAGGCGACCACGGCTGCGCCGAGCAAATCCCATTCGGAGACTCCCCACCTTGACAAGTCACGGAGGATCACCGGAAGCGCCACCTCACCCTGCCCGGCGGCCGCGTATGCGCCAGTTCTAGCGCCGCCCCTTGCTGACCTCACCGATGAAAGCCCTTCTCCCGGCCAAGGCGGTGAGCCGCTGCCGGCAGCGACCTCGGACCTCACACCGCCCGCGGCCACTCCCAACCACCCACCACCGTGCGTGACTACAATCAAGTATACCGGCCGGTCGCCCGGCGCCATCGGAGGGAGCACCTTCACCGACTCCATCATACTGGCCGGTCGAAGTTCAAGATGCCGACGATGGACAAGTATGCGATGACGGGGACCCATCCGAGCATGTGCAAGACTATTACAACACCATGATCATGATGCAAGCACCGAAGCGACTATCGTGGCTGCTTCCCGTTACTTTGGCGGGGAAGCGCTAAGCTTTGGTGGAACTCGTTGGAGAAGAAATCCATCCGGACTTTGGAGCCGTCCGGTTCATACACCACTTCTTGGCCAATGCAAGCCCAAGCTACCCTCGGTGTGCTCATTCAAACCAAGCGGGGCCGGGCGAGAGCCTGAGCCTACATTAAGAGGTTTGGTGAAGAGGCTAGAGGTCGAAGACGAACCAAGTCGCTATGGCGGCTCGGTGGCGGTGCGACACGGCGACTGTCCAAAGCCCTCAACAAGAAGCCCATCGGGGAGCTCTGAGCACTTGATGTCCAAAGCCCATGCTTACATGAACATGGAAGAAGCGGAAGCTTACAAGATCCCCAGGCCAGTAGAGTCAGCGGGGCGGCCACAACTGGCAAGTCCCCACCACCCGGTACCTCCTCATCCTCCTCGGCCGACCACCTATGCCTCTCCGGCTGACCCATCTCGCTAGGTGGGTTCGAGACCCTTCGGAGAGAAAGAGGCACATCCCGAAATCCTCCTCCCAAGAACAACCGCAATGGTGGGTTCGGCGGGAGGGAGGATAGAAGCGACGCTCCCCTCCGGTGTTCCACGGTCCTCAATACCTCCCTTTCGGGCCACGGACAAGGCCGGAGAGAGCTCCTCCACAAGCCCCGCCGCCCGATGAGGGCGGACCCGAGCAAGAGAGACTCACGGCTGCCGATACCAGAGACCCGACCCGCACGACACGAGAGTGCCATGTTCTCGAGAAGGACATTGAAGACCTCATCCGGAGAGGCTTCTTGAAGAATTTGATCCACAGAGCGGCAAGCGGGAGGGGCGACCACCGACCTCGATCTCGGTCCCCGGACCTCGACCCGACTGGGCCTTGAGAAACCGGCCAAGGGAGTGGGGAGTCATCAACACCATCACGGAGGTCCGACCTTAGGAGGGAGTCCAATAGCCGAAAAAGGTATGCTAGACATGCTGCGGTGAGCAGTGCGACAAGAGGAAGGCCGATGTGTCCATCTCTTTGTGGCGGACTTGGAAGGAGTCGAGGCGCCTCACGGCGACCCATCGTCATATCGGAGCATCCACGGCTTCAAGGTGAAGAGGATCATGATGCGACACGGGGGCTCGGTCGACATCTTGTTTTGGATGCATTCAACCGCATGGGCATCGACCGGTCAAGCTCCAGCCGTCCATAGGTCCCCGATTGGCTTCACGGGACACTCTCGGCAGGAAGGTCAGATCACCCTTCCACGGCTGGGGTCAACCACCATGCCAATCAACCGTCGGCGTCCGGTTAGTGGTGATGGACATCAAGTCGGCGCATAATGTCATCTTGGGCGAGCGTCTCTCCACCTCTTGCGGGCCATCCGTCCACCTACCATCGGATGATCAAATTCGGAGCACACCAGAGGGTGGGACGGTCAGCGACCGAAGGAAGGCTTAGAACCTGCCGCCCTCACCACAAAGGGAAAAGGAGTCGACCGCAATGCCCATTGAGAAGATGGCTCGCCAACTTCGAAGAAGGGCGGGCGAGAAAACGACTCAGTTGAAGATCTCCACGATATCCCCATTGACCACAAAGGCGAGAGGGCACTCGGGGATCGGGTCCAACCTCGGAACCATTAAGAGGTCGCGATAATTGCTTTTCTCTTAGCTAATCTTGATGTGTTTGCTTGGAGTCGGAAGGACATGCCGGCATTTCGCGGCGTCATTTGCCATGAGCTCTGTCGACCGACATGTCAAGCGGTTCGACAAAAGAACTCAGGCCCGGCGGCAAAAGCGGCAGCCGAGGAGGTCGGCGGCTCCGAGAGCCGACTTCATTCGGGAAGTCAATACCAGTGGGCTGTCAACGTCGTCTGGTGAAGAAGTCTAGCGGCAAGTGGAGGGCGTCGCGTCGACTTCACCGACCTCAACAAAGCATGCCCTAAGGATAGCTACCCCTTCCCGAATTGATCGGTTGGTGGGCGAAAGTCGCGGGGCATCAGTTGCTAAGTTTCTTAGATGCTTTTGAGGTTACAACCAGATCCGCATGGCGGCACGATCAGGAGAAGGCGTCCTTCATCACCGACCGAGGCACCTTTTGCTACAAAGTGATGCCCGCCGGTCTCAAGAATCTTGCCGCGACCTACCGAGGCCGGTCAACAAGATCTTCAAGGCCCGGCTTCGGCGCAATGTGGAGGCCTACGTGGGCGACATCTTGGTGAAGTCGGGATTGGCGTAGCCATCGCACCACTGGAGGAGACCTTCGCCACCCGCCGGCATTACGCATGAAGCTCAACCCGACCAAATGCGCTTTTGAGTCACGGTCGGGAAAATTTTGGGATTTATGATCACCCGAGAGAGGGATTGAAATCAACGGAGAAGATAGAAGCCATCGGCGACTTCGAGCAGCACCATGAAGGACATTGAAGCTCAATGGGAAGATAAGCCTGAGCTTCACGTCAAGTCGGCGAGAGAGAAGCCTCCCTTTTCAAAGTTCTCGGAGGGGCCAAAGATCCCAAGAAGAAGTTGGAGTGGACCGAAGAGTCTTTGCTTGCAGAGAACTCAAAGCATATCGAGCACCAAACGCTCTGAGCCAACCGGTGGAAGGGGAGACCACAGTACTGTACTTGGCGTCTCACACGAGCGATGAGCTCGGCGTTAGTTAGAAAGACCACATCCGAGCCGGTCTACTATGTCGGTAGGATCTTGAGGCGAGGAGTTGAACTACCCCTTAGTCGAAAAGCGACCGCCGCACTCATCACTACGGCTCGCGGATGCGTCCGTACTTCCAAGCGCATCCTATCATCGTGCGGACGAGCCTCCCGATAAAAATCCACAGGGGAGTCCCACCACATCCGGGAGGATGGTGGCGTGGTCGATCGAGCTCGTGAATATGATGTTGATTCGAGCCGGGACCACCATAAAAGCGCAAGCATTGGCCGACTTCCTCGTAGAGTCCACCTCGCCGGATGGCGAGTAGATGACCTAGCTACCCTGCTCAATCCATACCCCAAGTAGGGGCCGAGGCAGCACTTCCCCGTGTCCCGAACACGAAGCCGACTCCCACGAGTAAGCTGGCTTGTGGGAGTTGAAGGTGGACGGGTCCTCAAGTGGCGGGAAGCGGGCCGGCGTCGTCTGCTTGACCCAGGGGAGCGATCCGCGGGCGATCCATCGCCTTCAAGTTCCCGCCTCGAACAATGAGGCGAATCTGAAGCCCTCATAGGCGGCTGCGGGCGCCCTAGCGACCGAGCGAGAGTCTAATTGTCTTTGGCCGACTCTCGGTTGGTGGTTCATCGGGTTAACGGCAAGTCTGTGCAAAAGATAAAAGGATGGCTCAATACACGAAGATTGTCAAGGACTGCTCCCCGCCGCCAACTTCAAGATCATCCAAGTCCCTCGCGCCCATAGCGCCTGGCGGATGCCTTGTCAAAGCGGCATCAACCCGGTTCCTTGAGTAGCTCCGGACCCATCTTCGCCGACACACTTCCACACTCCGGCATCGCGAAGTCCCTTCGGATATCATGCGGACCGACCCTTGATCTTGTTAGGCGGACCCTTTCATCCAATTCTTGGCAGTAGGCTCCTTACCCACCGACCCGGCGAAGAGTTCGCGAGGGCAGCCCGCTACCTCATGATTGGCCGGCTCTATCGGTCGTCCTACCTAAGCGTGGGGTGGGGCCCTATCTCGGTGCCTCCAGGCACCGAAGCCGATTATGTTCTAAGGAAATCCACGAGGGCACTGCGAAACCACCCGGGGGCAAGAACTCTTGCCCGAGAAGATTATACGCCAAGGATATTACTGGCCGACCATCGTGGCCGACTCCCGGCTTTCGTCTCCAAATGCAAGAAGTGTCGGTTCTTGGCGGAAATCCCAAGAGCCGCCAGAGCTTACTTCTATCTTCAGCCCTCTTCCTTTCGCCCAATGGGGGCTGGATATCCTGGGGCCGCTTCCCATTGCTTCGGGGCAGCGTAAATTCTTGATAGTCGCCATTGACTACTTCACCAAATGGATCGAGGCCGAGCCTTTGGCGAAGATTGGGGAGACCAACATCACCAGCTTCGCTTGGAAGTCGATCGTATGCCGGTTTGGCGTCCCCCGCTCATTCATCACCGACAACGGCACCCGGTTGGCGGGGATTCAAGATTTTTGTGAAGAATGGGGATCAAGCTCAAGTTAGCGGTAGCCCAGTGCAACCGAAGTTTGAAGGCGCCAATAAATGCATCCTCAAGCTTTGAAGAAGAAGGTCGACCAAGCGCTTCGGCAATTGGGTTGAAGAAGCTGCCGAGCATCTTATGGTCGTCTGGGGCGACCCACAAGAGTTCAACCGGAAACCCCATTCATCTTGACTTATGGAGCGGCGGTGACCCGGTGGAGGTCGGCATGCCCACCATCCGACTCCAACACTTTGATGAAGAAACAAACTCGAGGGGCGTCGAGGACGGTGGACTTGATGGAGGAGATCCGGGCAACCGCTCTACACCGACAAGTCGTCAATCAACAGCGGATCGCCCGACATTACAACAGCAAAGTCCGACCGAGGAGATTCCAAGTCGGCGACCTAGTGCTGAGGAAGGCGGCCTTCGACAAGGACACCAGACGCGGCAAGTTGGCGCCTAATTGGGAAGGACCCTACACCGTCCTCGAAGAACCACGTCCCGGAACATATCGCCTCAGAAGTCCCGATGGGAGAGTCCTACCACATCCCTGGAACATAGAACACCTCAGGAAGTTTTTTCAATAAATTTGCATTGTAAATCTCGCTCAAAAGCCATCAATATAAATAGAATTTTGCCTGACAATCCTCCTTGTCTTAAATGGTGCAAGGAGCGTCTTAAATGTTCAGCTCGTCACGACAGATCAAATCGGCCTTCCATGGCGGTGTGAAGATCAATTTAGTCTATCAAGTCGGGACGGCTACTTTATTAGAGCGAGTTTAGGGGACCCTTCCATTTGGGATGAGTCAGTGCGTCCTTCTGCTAGCAGGCAGGAAATCCCACCCTCTTAGCTTGAGTGAGGTAATCTCCTTCTTGAGTAGTCGGTGACCCTTCCCTGCAGTCGAGTCAAGGAACCCTTCTGCCCGGCGGAGTCAAGGAACCCTTCTCACCTAGTTGAGGCAGTGACCCAACTTACCCGGTCAAGCGAACCTACCCTCACTAAGTGAGTTATGGTATTCCCTCTGCGCTTAGGACAAGTCAAGGAACCCTTCTCACCTAGTCGCGACGGTGATCCAACTTCGCTTCGATTAAATAGCGGCCCTACTCGCCAAGTCAAGACAAGCTGCCAAACCGGCGTTAAAAGTAGGGCAAGGGCGTATCAAGCGAGATCGGCTCTGCGAAAATTAAGACCTAGAAGCCCGCGTGAAGTCCTAGGCACCCGACCTCTGCGATGGGTCCCCTACAGTCGTCGGCTCCCGTGAGCCGACTTCGGGCTTGCTCTTGCCTCAAAGCGGAGATCGGCTCTGCGAAAATTAAGACCTAGAGCCCGCGTGAAGTCCTAGGCACCCGACCTCTGTGATGCGTCCCCTCTGGTCGTCGGCTCCCGTGAGCCGACTCGGGCTTGCTCTTTGCCTCAAAGCAGAGATCGGCTCGCGAAAATTAAGACCTAGAAGCCCGCGTGAAGTCCTAGGCACCCGACCTCTGCGATTAGTCCCCTCAGGTCGTCGGCTCCCGTGAGCCGACTCGGGCTTGCTCTTTGCCTCAAAGCGGAGATCGGCTCTGCAGAAATTAAGACCTGAAGCCACGTAAGTCCTAGGCACCCGACCTCTGCGATTAGTCCCCTCAGGTCGTCGGCTCCCGTGAGCCGACTTCGGGCTTGCTCTTTGCCTCAAAGCAGTCGGCTCTGCCAAGAATTAAGACCTGAAGCCACGTAAGTCCTAGGCACCCGACCTCTGTGATGGGTCCCCTACAGTCGTCGGCTCCCGTGAGCCGACTTCGGGCTTGCTCTTTGCCTCAAAGCGGAGATCGGCTCTGCGAAAATTAAGACCTAGAAGCCCGCGTGAAGTCCTAGGCACCCGACCTCTGTGATGCAGCCTCTGAAGATCTACCATACCGCCAGAGCGATGCGGTTAGCTCCGCGCGGAGCGGATGACCTTGACAAAGGCGCAGATAAAGGCGGGCCTTATCGTGACTAGCTAGTCGATGCGGGCCGAGCGACCGCCAGCGATTGGGCCAACTTCGGAAGTAAGCCCCACGAGGGGCCGACCGTTCGGTCTACTTATGTTTATTGTAAGCCCGAGGGGCGACCGTTCGGTCTACTTATGTTTATTATAAGCCCCACGAGGGGCCGACTCGTTACAAAAAAAAAAGAGGGAAATGAGTGAATCGAATGAACAACCATCCATGAAATCTGACTTTTCATTGATATTCCAAGCAAAGTTTTACAATAGTCACGCGTCACGAAATACCAAAATAAAAGAAAAATTAAAGCTACAAGCCTAGATATACATCCTAATAGTATTTGTCGTAACCGGTGTCTTCGACTTTTAAGTAGCCTCCTCTGCTCACCTCGGCGTCTAGGCGGCTCTTCCAACAAAAAGTACATAATTGTTACCGAAGTTAATGAAAGGGCACCAAGACGACCTAGAGGATATGAGCGAAGTACTGCCAAAGGATTTTGGGTGTTGCCCCCATGGTTCCATATCAGCACAATAAATCAGAATCCATGGATGTAAACAAAATATAAATCAGAATCCATGGATGTAAACAAAACAGCCTTCTTCGGAGATATACTCAACGCACCCACTATCCCTTACTAAAACAGACACAATGACGATCACAAACCGTGCCCCAATTCTTTGGATGCAAGCGAGGGTTTTCCCCTTCCTTCCTGAGCGAGCGGAACTACGCCCGGCACTCTGGTGAGAGAAACCCGAAGGTGGACTCGGGGAGAGGATCCACCCACGCCCAACCATCTCGGCAAAACTTCGCCGGTGCTCCCAATTTGAGACCTTAGATATGAATAAAGGAATTAACCACCAACCTAGCGAGAACCGATAAGTAATGGTCTCCCCACTATTTATAAGGGACCCATAAATGCTAAGCCCCTCGTGATCAGCGGAAAAAATTAAAGTGTGGAACTTCGAGGGGTCACCCGAAACTGAATCGCCATCTCGAAAATCACGAAGCGTCGTCTTAAATGAAGCCTACCGCCCACCCGGAACCCAAAAGCCAGCGATCAAGGGCGGTCCGATGGCGCTGTGCCCAAATCGAGAAGCGAATAGTCGCACCCCGACCCACAGCGACCCTATCACCCAGTGGCCGACCCAACTCATTTACGGTCGACCACAAATCAAACGCGAAATTCGGTCGAGGGCCGGCCAGGCGTGACCTGATCTCGACCATTTGCCATGTAAATGCGAAACATAGATGGCGGCCGGTCCGTAAAAGTCGCTATTACCACAAAGCCTAAGAAAGAGCGGCAAAAGGGGAAAGAGTTCGTGTAGAAAAGCAAAATTAAATTTTCATTCACCAGTAAAATATATTACAAATAAGGCAACTTTGTCGATGCAAAAACAAAAAGAACAAGATGCTTGGGCGACCTAATCTCCTCCCTCGCCGCCGTCTCCCTCCTCTCCATCTTCGTCCTCGTCCTCCCCGTCGTCCTCATCCTCATCAGGGTCGTCCTCGGCGCCAAGTTGTACTCCTGCTCCCCTGGCTTCCAGGCCTTGGAGAACGCGCAGAGAACCCTCCACTCTGGGGGGATACGTGAGCCTCAACGTCGAGAGAACTTCCGAAGGAAGTTGGGCTTTCAAATAATCATAGCCGGCCTTAACAGCTAAGGACAGCTCCACTTTCCCCATAGGTCCACACTTTGTACTCTTCAATGACCTCCTTCTTGCCCTCCTCGGCGTTGCGGACTTGAGCGAGCCTCGATCAATTTGGCGTCGTCCACAGTGATTGATGGGCGCCCGACTCATCGAGGCGACCACTTAAGTCCGACTCTCAACTCTCGGCCCCGGCTAAGCCCTCCGGCCTCTCAATGCAGGCCTTCCACTCCTCGATATCCCTCTGGAGCCTTCAACCGTCCTTTTCAATCGGACGACCTCCCCTTCAGCTCATCGATAACTACCGCTGCGAGTGATGAGTTTGGAGATCAGCGATGGTAGATCGCTTGGCCTCCAACTCAGTAGCGCCATTGGCAACCCGACTTCTCGCCTCAAGGCGGTCGCCCTCTTCTCCGCCTCCTCCGGCTCCTCTTTTCGCGACCAACCTCTCCGCCAAGTCGCTCCGCGGCATTCATGGCGCAAGATAGCCCGTGGTAAGCTCCTCCCTACCAAGGCCCTCGAGTGTGGTAACTCAAGAGGGCTTCTTGGGAGGCCAGTGGCGTCTCCTCCAGGAGATCCTTGTCGTGGGGGAGTGAAGCTCAGGCGGCGAAGCTGTCCCCACCACGAGGAGAAGCATTGTGCCCTCTCTAAGGAGGGAATGCTGGGGATGAATCTATCGCTGGGAAGGCTCCCCTTGCCGAGTACCCCTCCCACAGTTGCCAATGAGGGATCGGCGGCTCTCTCCACCTCAAGCGACCCACCTCGGCAATCGATGGCGGAAGGGAAGCTCTATGCCCAAGTCCTTGGCGGGCTGCCGCAGGAGTCGACTCGAAGCCGATCCTTACAAGCAGTGCCTCCTTCCACGACCTCAGTAGGCTCCTCGAGGCGTCTCCATCATTTGGTGGCAAGAGCCCCTCGGTCGCCCTGGCGACCTGCGCTAGCGGCTGGGAGTTTTACAGGCGGAACCCCCCTCGACGCAACCTCGCCGGGCCAGCGAGGGAGGACTTGCGAGGATGACTCTTCCCCAGCGGTCGGGGAGTTCCCGGTGGCGCCCTCGGCACCTTTCGGAGACCACCCTCGGCCGCCTCCCCAAGGTCGGCCCACTCGCCGCCTTTTCTTCTTCTTCTTGGTGGTCGGCCCGGGCGGAGGGAGAGCCCTCTTCACCTGCAGCCTAGCCGCCATTTCTTCAAACCTCTCCTCCACTGCTTTGCCTCCCGGCCGACAGCCCCTCCTGACTTTCTTCAGGGGTTGCGGTTGAAGCCTGGTGGGGCTAGAACCCCCACTCTTGGGATCTTCAACTCTTGGGGAGCCACCTCTAGCAACTCTTTCTCCCTTTCCTCGTCGGCCTCGATCGGGTCGAGCGAGCGATAGCCCGCTACCCTCAGCGGCGTTGTCGAACAAGTTGTGGCCCCTCGCGACCACGAATAGTGGCGGAACTTGTCGAGTCGCCTCTCATCCTTGAAGAGGAAGGTTCTTGAGCCGTCTTTGTTGATCTCCGGCCATGAGCGGCAAACCAATTGTCGGCGCGAAACCGAGGCAATTTGTTCTTCGGTCCTTATTGAGTGGAATGTCGACAAACCGACCACCCACATGCGAAGAAGAAATGGGCGTCCTTCTTGCCGCCCTCACCGTGGCGAAATGCAGAAGAGTTGAAGAGTCGGCACCACCTTAACGATGTGAGATCACCAAACGCCATTATCGTAGCGATGGCGTTAGGGGCAAAGCGCATCGGAGACACCGAGCCGTTAGCGCCACCTATCCGACATGGCGGGGAATCCATTGTCCAAATCGCCATGTACAGCGGTAGCTTATCCAGCGCCATGATCGACAATGGCTGTCTTTCTCTGGAAGAAAGCTGAACCCTGGGAAGATCGTTGCCGTTCGTGGATCCCCTCGGTCCTCTTCTCTCGCCGATTGCCAAGATTTGAGCTTGGCAATCCTATCAACGAGGCGGGGTAAAGCGACCATGGCGAAGACTCGTTTTGAGAAAGAAGAAGAGGATAGGTCTTTAGAAAGTGCAAAAAGAAATCCCCAAATGGAGTAAGGATATATATAGACGCGAATGCCCGTGTCCGTCCAGGCAGCGCGAACAGCGGTCGAGATTGATGCTCAGCGAACCGCCACTTGAAAATTGAAAAGCCGCCTTTATGGCCCGCTCTTAAGCTCGAAGTCGGCGTACGGCGGTGAAGCACGTGGCGTCAAGGCTTATCACCTGATGGCGCCCCTTGCCAAAAACTAAGCCGTCTTTTGTGCGGGGTGGATCGACTCGCCCGGTAGGCTGATGAACCAACAGAACAAGAACAAGTGACCCCAAAGGCCGACTCAACTAACGAGAGGCCGTCTCACGAGCGGCCGCTAATGGAAGACCGTCCGGCCATTCAAGACGCCAGCGTGACGAGATCATGTTAAGCCGGTCAATTCACCAAATAATCTCCGACCATAGAAGCGACACAAAACACAACTCTGAAAACAAACTCTTATTGCATTCATTCATTGGACAAGTACAAAATACACGCCGATTACATTACAAGCGAGTGCTTAAAACCTAAACTACGGACCGGGTCGGCGTAAACTGCGAGCCACCAGCTTGATGATCCGTCCTCCTCTTCCTCCTCGGCGTCGTTGTCGCCTGGAGTGCGTATCTGCACCCCTGCCTCAAATCTCGAGAGGAGATGCATGCGTAGGCTATACTTTCGGAGGATATCGGCACAGGACCACGATACTCGGACGGTAGTTGTTTAACTATGAAGTCACAACCCGCCTTACAGGCCAGAGCAACCTCGACCTTCCCCATCGTGCTTTGTCGGTATTCTTCGATGATGGCCGGCCGGTTTTGTTCTCTCAGGGATGACCGATAATCGAACGACTCAGATGTTTAGCCCTTTCCTCGCCAGCAAGGATTCCTTAAGTCGCACACACTCCCTTGCCGGTTGCTCACGGGCGACCGACTCCTCGCATGGCCGAGCCTTGGCGTCTTGGGCGACCTGCCTCTCCATAGCGACTGCTTGTGGTCGCCGGAGTCGCTCTCTCTGTCAGGCGACCGGTCGTCCCGTGATCTGGCGTCGTCGGAGATCTGCTATATCGACCAACATTCTCTCCCTGGACGCTTTGAGTTCCCTGATGACTTGGTCCTTAACCTCCATCTCCGCCGCCAATCATCAAGCTCGGCTGTTTAATTGAAAGCTCCTTGATAGCTTCGGTCTAGATCCTCGTTAGAGGCCTCGGTGGCGGATGCTTCTCGAAGCCTTTCATAGGCTTGATGGCCAGCGGCCGGTGAACGGCTCGTCCTCCACCAAACATCCACGGTCAAATAACTCCAGCGGGATGATGTGCGGTGACGTCGGGAATCGCCGTCAAAATCTCCGATCCAGCGGGCAAATGAAGCTGCTTTCTGCCTTTCCTTGTACATAGCTTCGACCTTAACACCGACGGCGAGCATCCGAGTACCATCGGCCTATGCGATGCTCGCATCCGGCTCCCCATCATAACGGCCGAGGGAGAGATAACCCCATCATCGGCCTACTTCGCTTTGTTCCAATCCTCACCCTCAACAGCGATAGGGGAGGGCCCTTGGCCCAGCAAAACCGCTCCACGATCACCCGTGGTTCTTTTCCTGTCGGTGATGAGCTATCCCGATGGTGGAGCCAGCGTCCGGCTCTCGTCGCTCACGCATGGAATACCGTCCCCATGGGAGCCTCCCGGCATGGGTCGAGGAGGCCGCCGGCACCAGGGGCCGACCTCCCTGCCTCGGTCGATGGTCGGTCGTCCTCCGCCCTTCCGACTCTAGCAACTCCTCTCCTATCGGATGCTCCATACTCTCTCACGCCCGTCTAGCACCTCGGGGACCATGGCTGGTTTTCTTTTGCGGGTCCTCCGGAAAACCGAGCCACCCGGCGACACTACGATATCGACCACTTCCCTTCTGATCGTCCCCGTCGGCCCTCTCACCTACTTCGGTGAGCGGAATTCCCCGAGGGGCGGCTCCGGCCTCGCCATTTGGGTAGCGAATAGCCGAGGGTTCCTCAGGAGCTCCTCATCCGAAGTGGGCTCGGCCCAGCTCTCCATTTGTCGAGAATCACGTTATGTGCCCTCGCCTCATCGAAGGGCGAGGAGGAGTGGGCGAAATCCCATGAAGCCGCAAAACCGACTGTCAAGCAAAGCGTCCATCGTCTTGACCCAGTGTAGTTAACGATCTGCTCCACTTCGCGTAGGTGCTCGGTAGACAAGGATGTAGGCTCTAGGGTTTCTCTCTAATCTCGGCGGGGCGCACACCCTAAGTTGAGTCATCCCGGTGACCCGACGAACTGTCTTTCCACCCTTTGATCGACTTAGGCGGATCAAGGATAACCTTGAACTCTCAGACATCACGGAGATATGTAAGTGTCTTGGGCTGTGGCCACGACCAAGTGGCTCGCTGCGCTCATCGTCGGCGAATCGAGAGCCAGCGAATAGCGGTGAAGCCGACCAATATGGCTATCGAGTTTGGCGTCATTTGCATTGGGGAGACACCTAACTCATCAAACACTTTTGAAGAAAGGGTGCAATAACAACCGGAGGCCGCATTCCAAGTGTTTGAGATCTGGGGGAGCCCTCACGCTTAGTGGTACGTATCTGGGAGATGATTTGTAGGAGCCTCCAACTTATGCGCCTCCGTTATGTCGAAATCGGCGCAAAGACCTCATTTGCGTCAGGTAACCGGCCGGAACTCATCGAGTTGCTTATGACGATCGGAATCCATCTTGGGATCTTTACCACCAGCAGGAAAATCGCTGAATTAGTGACGAGGGAAGAAGCGAATGCCTTCGCCGTCACCTCTCTCTATTGCTCACGGTGGGACCCAGCGCGGCGCTCCCTTCGCGATCAGCGGGGAGGATTAAAACCCCACTCGAGGCACGGCGAGAGGCAGATCGAGGGCCTCTACACCCGGCTGATGGCCAAGCTGCTTCGGCGTCGGCCCGTCCCATCGATGTAACAATTGAACCCCTTGAACCCCCTCGGGCCAAGGCAGCTACTCATTTCACTTGGACTCGTTCCCAGCCGAGCTCAGCGAAGGGCCAGCTGTTATGGTCATAACCACTAATCGGTGATTAAAGAAAAACCAAGCTATCGAGCGAGCGGCTTGTTTACCAATGAGGACCGACAAGAACCTCCGCGCCCAACCCGACCGGCCGCATGTACCAACCCGGTCGGTCCATCGGGCGACCATCGCCATGGCCAGGCGAAAGCGGTGCGAGTCGACCATCGACGATCCTCTCGAGGCGGCGGAAGCGGTGTCGGTCGTCCTTCCGACCGCCGCCCGTTCACGATCCCTTCCTATAGGTTGCCGACTTCTCCAAACAATGTGGAACAAATCGGGCCTACCCTTCACGGCCACTTTCGTCCTCTAGAGGCGGCGCATAAAGGCGCTCCCAATCGTCCCCTCGGCAAACCATCCCAGGGGCCCTAAGAGTAGTGCGAGAGTCGTACAGGCCTCAACTCCCTCTCTCTCATCCCGTGGTTCCCTCCACTCGAGCGGCGGTTATCACGATGCTTTCGAGCCCATCAACATCGCATTAAATGCAGCGGCCCTTAATTCCCCATCTCTCCACGGTATTTAAGGCACCTCGGACCCATGCACTCTGAGCGTAGCCAATCCCATCTCATTAATAGCGAATAGACCACACCAACCCTCGAATCACCGCGATTGGACGCAGTAAAGGCCAGCCACTCTAGCGGACCGAGAAGTGTTGACCAATCAGCGGCTCACCGTGGAGAGGAGACTCACGGTGGTTCCCAAACCGGTGGAAAGGCGGAAATGACCCCTTAACCCTAACTATAAAAGCAGCGTGAGCGACTAACAAGGTAAGCAATCTTCCCGTGTAATTCTGCTCCATTAAACTATCTCCCACTTAGCTAACTTGACCGTCGGAGGAGCCACGGAGATCCCAACTCCGCCTCTTCCGAGTCCTTCTTTGTTGTAGGCGAACCCTTTGGCTGGAGTCAGCGTCGCTGGGCTTTAGGAGAGAAAGTGGACTCCACTCTCTTAAGAACTAAACTCGCTCGAGGTTAGTGACTGTGATTATATACATCAACAATTGTGAACCCGTAGGAGTAAGAGCATTATGGAATGAGTTCCACCCTTATATGTTGGAAGACTATACCGGCTCATCAAATAGTAACAATCTTTTTATCATTAATCAACTACTTCATGAAATAGACTCTTTGTTGGGCCAACATAATAAGTGCATTACTCAATATGACCTTCCAAGCATCAGTCAACGGCTCAATCGACAATCAGGAATCTCAACCATTATTCAGGATGAATTATCAATTATGGTCCCAACAGAAGATCTTAGTTTGGAGGATAGTTTCAATGTTGATCAAAGAACAGCATTTGAACTAATTATGAGGACAATAAATTCAAATGACCATGCTATTTTTTTTATAGATGGTCTTGGAGGCACTGGAAAAATATTTTTGTACCGTGCACTTTTGGCTAGCCTACGTCATGATGGTCACATTGTGTTAGCTACCGTAACATCAGGAATAGCTGCAACAATGTTGTTAAGAGGAAGAACAGCACACTCTATGTTTAAGATACCGATAAATTGTGATTCACAATCATCCTGTTCAATCAGCAAGCAGTCAGATTTAGCCAAGCTGATACATCATACAACTGCGATCATAAGGGACGAGGCTACTATGGCACACCGATATGCTTTGGAAGCTTTGGATAGAATATTAAGAGATATCATGGATGTTGATTTACCTTTTGGAGGAAAAATCATTATTCTTGGAGGGGACTTTCACCAAGTTCTTCCAGTTGTACCACATGGAACCAAAGCTGAGACCATAAACTCCTCTATAGTGCGATCAGCATTGTGGCATCATGTGCGTGTTCTACACTTGAGGCAAAATATGAGAGCACAAAATGATCATGCATTTACGGAGTACCTATTACGTGTTGGTAATGGAGAAGAAGAGTCTACAAGTGATGATCTGATCAAAATTCCATCATCAATGGTATTACCATGGACAGGAGAGGACTCGATTAACTCACTCATTGATATCATTTTCTCAAATAAGGATACAAATATTGTCAACTCATCTTACATGGTTGAGAGAGCATTATTAACACCAAGAAATGAAGACGTTGACCGTCTAAATGATATAGTAATAAAGTGTTTTCCTGGAGAAGAGTAAGTTTACTATTCATTTGACGAAGTACAAGATGACTACCGTAATTTATATCAACCAGAGTTTCTAAATTCTATAGTCCTAGCTAGTTTGCCTCCTCACAAGTTGAAACTAAAAATTGGGGCTCCATTGATGCTTTTAAGTAACCTTGATCCAAGAATAGGGTTATGTAATGGAACAAGATTAATATGTCATGCTTTTCACAGAAATCTTATTGATGTTGAGATTATGACGGGTCAATCTAAGGGTACACGAGTTTTCTTGCCTAGAATCCCACTTAAGCCCTCAGAAGACGTGAAGCTCCCATTTGGAATGATAAGAAGACAATTCCCAATACGTTTAAGCTTTGCTCTCACAATTAACAAGTCACAAGGCCAAACAATAACCAATGTTGGGATCTATCTACCCGATCATGTATTTAGTCATGGACAGCTTTACGTGGCATTATCAAGAGGAGTTTCAAAAGAAACAACAAAAGTATTAATAAAAGGTGAACGAAATAAGGATGAAGCATACACTAAAAATATCGTGTACAAGGATGTTTTGCATGTTTTATAAACTTCGGTGAGTAACGTTATCCTTTTAATTGAATATTATTTAATAAGTGCTGCATAATAATTTTATTACTATAAAATTCTCAGTAATGTTAATAATGTGTCCGTTTAGGTTAACTTACGCTAACTCATTGCTTTATTGTATTTTACAGGTAAAAGGATATATTTTACAAAACCATATTTCTGGATGTCTATAAAGATCATATTGGTATGTCAAGTTTGATCAAACTTATCAAAAGCAGCTGAAAGGCACAATCTACATTTTAATGTTTACTAAATACTCAAATTTATTTGCCTTTGACAATGAAATAGATTAGATCATTGTCATCTTAACTGTGTGGAAGGATATTACTCATGAAACTTAGATCATTTCTTTAGCAATATCTTCTTCATGATGATATATACGCCATGGCATTTTAACAATTTTTACTTTCTATAAAACACATTCTTTAAAATTATTCTCATTTGTTCAAAATAATATATAGTATTGGAGGTCAATTATGACATTGTGTAGTAAGGGAAATTATTTATGGCATAATTGAATTTTATTTTATTTTATTTTATTTTATTTTTTGAGAAGAAAAAGATGGAACCCAAGAAAAGATATTAAATTATATACATCCTATATCCCAAACGAATAGACCAAAGAAATATTCAATTATATACATCCTACATCCCGAACAAATAGACCAAAATGAAAAAATTCAAATATATTTTTGGTATAATTCTTCGCTCAAATGTGTACTGTACATGCCGCATCTTCTTCATTGTAACAATTTTTATGGCATTTTAACGCTTTTTTGCTATCAATTTCTATGCTTGATATCTATCTAACGTCGATTCTCAAAATTGCAATATATTCATTTTGATTTTGGAATATAACTTTTATATAACTATCTATTTTATCGTCAAATATCAATTTTGTTGATGAAGTTTTTTCCGGACAAATAAGTCTTGCTCATGCATCGTGCACCGGAATACTAGTAAACATAATAAGTGCGGAGCCACGTTTTGTTGGGCCATTGCACAAAAATGTAAGATGGTTGTAGGCGTCAAAAATTGCCTATAAGTCCCCGAACATGACTCGTGACAATGAGTTGATAGTCGGCGAGGCGTTCAAGCCAGTGAAGCAATGAACCGCGTACGAATAATGGATAAATCGAATCGGACTCGAAACGGCGCGGGAAAAATGCCATTTAAGAACGCTTCGGTGGTGAGCCACCACTTGGTGGCTCGGCCCAAACCGAACCACCAAATGGTGGCTCGACCGAAGCCGAACCACCACTTAGCGGAGCCACCTAGTGGTGGCTCGTGCCGGCTCCAAGAGGTGGCTAGGCGATTTTGAACCGACCCATTTTACTCGCTTTGAGCCTATAAATAGAGGAGGGGGTCTCATTTTGAGGGATCTGGATTTTTGATAAGAAGCTGAAGCTCTGCCGGATTAAGATCTAAACTTCTGATAAAAAAAGAGGGACTTTTGGATGAGAGATCTGAACGTTTGCACGAGATCTGAGATTTTGGCGAACCCGTCGGCACAAAGTGAAGGAGTTCGAGAGATCTTAGATCCGATCTACACGTGATTCCTCCGGGTCAAACTTTATTTTGATCCCGAAAAGAATGGTGATCTTGCTTGGTCGATTTCACTCACTTCGGTGATTATTTCCTTCGTGAAATAATCCCCTTGATCGTGTAGATCTAAATCTTTTATCGGATCATATCACGCGGCGGTCCACGGATTAACCCCGGCACAGGCAAAGATCCCACGCAAGCAAGAGTCTGATAAACAGGGTCCTGCGTTTGTTTTAAGGAAAAGGTTATAATTTTATTTTAATTTTCATTGTAATCGAGTCTTATAAAAAGACGAAATTTCTTTTGAATTCATTTGTAAAAGCATAAAGGCGTAATGAGTTCACAATGAAGATCGAACCGACTTTTCAGCGAACAAGGCGACCCGATGAGACAACGATCTCTTGATGAGATCGATGTCATAACCATGGATATCGATCCCGGTCGAAGAGGAGGTCGAATAAGAGTTCGACCAACAAAAGTTTGAAGAGTATCTATCATCCTCGTCCAGATCGTCCTCCCCCCGCAAGTCCAGGAAGATCTCCTCTGCAAGGAAGATCCGCTGGTCCTCGGATCCGGAATCTCAAGGCGAGGATTCCAACCCATTCTTGGCGAAGTTGCGATGGCGGCATCCCTCAGGCATCAAAGATGGCGGATCTGCAGATCTAAACTCCTCCGTGCAGGAGATGACCGCTGATGGCGTGCCGACTCTCTCAAAGAGAGCCCGAGTGGCATGCTTGTCACAGCGTGATTCAGAAGGCCACAGAATCGGCCCGATGGGATCCGCTATGAGGCGGATCTCAAGCTCGAGAAAGAGGTCAAAGGCCTCAACAACGGATGGTTGGCGGCTCCCCAGCTGTTAACAAGTGAATGGGTCCGCGTCACACGGAACCGTTCAACGCCGAGGCGCATCCGAAGTGTCGCCTTTGCTGGCACACGGGCTCTAGTTCAAGAGGCCCGTATGTTGAAGAAAGAGGAAGTGGTCAAGAAGCCGCCAAAGATGCGCCATGTTTGGAGGCCGAAATTCGAAACGACGATTCGGCCAAAGGCGGAAACGTCAACTAAGGCTGATTCGACTAAGGCTCGGCCATCACGGGGTAATCTGAATCAAAGAAAGGTCACCCCAATACCGATTCCACCTCCGGCGATCACATCCAAGTCTCCGGTTAACTCTGTTCCCGCTTCGGTCGATTTCACTGACTCCCGAAGCAAGAAAACGGTGTTAGAGCGCCTCGGTCCGTTGCACGATGAGCGAGGCAAAATTCCGGTTAAGGAACGTTTGGGCCCGTTGAAGAGGTCCAAGTCAACTCACAATACTGGGGGTCGCATCCACCTCCACCACAACAGGAAGAGTCCCAGAGTCGCCACACCGGCCGCGGATTGAGGTTCAAGAGCCGTCAAAGCTTCACACCCGCAAGAGCTTAACGCTGAGACGAAAGTGACTTTTGAAAGCTCGATAGCGGTTCATCCTCGAGAAGGAAATGTTTTCGTTTGGCGAGCGATAACATTATACCGGAGAAGTCGTGCCAACACGCGATGGGTTGCTCCGGCATTCATGCCGATGAGTTGTACTATCGTGCTGGGGGTACGTGTAAATCTCAAAAAAGGAGTTTCCCAGAATTGAACACGCATTGTCAGTGTTCCAAGCTAATAAGGACGGTGTTGTCGGAATGCAACTGCACCAAGACAGCTCCGGAGAAGGTGTCGATCTTTGATAGACTTGGCACCAAAATGCCAAAACCCAGGTCGAGGCACTTCCGCAGAAGAAGATCGGTGCCTCAAGGCGATGAATTGTCGAAAGTCACCATTAACATGACTAGCAAAGGGGCGTCGTCACGTGCCATTCCCGGGGTATCTCAACGAATGACCCGGTTGCGGTCCGAGACTATCAGACGACCTAACTATGGCAGAGTTCAGAGGGGGTTACCCTCAGATGACGAAGTGTCGGACGCTGGCTCTACAATTGCTTCTGATGATACGGTTTCCAGCGCGGGACAACCCCGAGAGGCATTCATGATCAGTGCATAATAAGTGGGCAAGATGCTTGAAGAGGCTATGGCCAAGCAAAAGGATAATTTCAACTTCGAGATGGAGATGGCCATGCAGCAAATGAGAGGGATGCATGACCAGCAAATCCAAGCACTAATGAATCGCCAGGGTGAATCGAGTCGCCGCAATAACGCCAACCAGCGGTGACGACACGATGCGGGATGAAGACCGTAACGCCGATAATCCCGAGAACGCCAACGGTAACACCGTTGTCCCTCCTCAAAGTCACCCGAACGGAGATGTAGGTGAGAATGAAAAGATAAAGGACCTCGAGAGTAAGATCAACACTTTGATTTTCGCCCAAGAGGTAAAGAAGACGGGTATACCGCGGTCCGTACTCCAAGGAAATGGGAATCAATCCCGTATCCGTGAGTTCAATCTAATAAACTTTACCGTTCGACGGAAGGGTTCACCCACTCAAAGATTTGATCTACTTCAAGTCCCACCGGGTTATTTCCGGTAACGAGCCCTTGATGGTTCGGTCATTCGTTGGCACTCTTCGATGAGCCGCCTTCGATTGGTACCGCCGTCTCAAGCCGGGGAGCGTTAACAGCTGGGACGACATGGAGGCCATGTTCCTCGCTAATTTCTTCAATGACGATACCGAAATATCCATTGGGACGTCGTTAGATGAAAAATAGAAGAGCGGAGAGCGGTGACAACTTCACAAGGCCCAAACAAGGCAATGAATTGTCGGGACTCGATAAGCGAGGAGTTCATTCTCCGCACTGCCACAACAACCTTCGTTGGACGTCTTTGGAAGCAATAGGAGCGGCGCCGTCAAGACATGGAGATATTTGAGGGTGCGCGGGAGCAAGCCGAAGCATTCCTTAAGAGCGTTTGGGCCCGTTGAAGAGGTCCAAGTCAACTCTAATCGGGGTGCATCCACCTCCACCACAACAGAAGAGTCCTGGCCGCTCACCTGCGGCTGCGGATTGAGGTTCAAGAGCCCTCAAAGCTTCACACCCGCAAGAGGCGAGCGTTGAGACGAGTGACTTTTGAAAGCTCTGATAACGCGGTTCATCCTCAGAAGGAAATGTTTTCGTTTGACGACGATAACATTATACCTGAGAAGTCGTGCCAACACGCGATGGGTTGCTCCGGCATTCATGCCGATGAGTTGTACTATCGTCTGGGGGTACGTGTAAATCTCAAAAAGGAGTTTCCCGAATTGAACGCATTGTCGGTGTTCCAAGCTAATAAGGACGGTGTTGTCGGAATGCAAGCGCACAGGCGAAGCTCGGGAGAAGGTGTCGATCTTTGATAGACTTGGCACCAAAATGCCAAAACCCGTGTCGAGGCACTTCCGAAGAGAAGATCGGTGCCTCAAGGCGATGAATTGTCGAAGTCACCATTAACATGACTAGCAAAGGCGTGCCACGTGCCATTCGGGGTATCTCAACGAATGACCCGTTCTGATCCGAGACTATCGATCGACCTAACTATGGCGAGTTCGGGGTTACCCTCGATGACGAGTGTCGGATGGCTCTACAATTGCCGATGATCTCGGTTTCAGGGCGGGACAACCAGAGGCATTCATGATCGTGCATAATAAGTGGGCAAGATGCTTGAAGAGGCTATGGCCAAGCAAAAGGATAATTTCAACCGAGATGGAGATGGCCATGCAGCAAATGAGAGGGATGCATGACCACAAATCCAAGCACTAATGAATCGCCCGGGGTGAATCGAGCGTCGCAATAACGTCAACCAAGTAGACGGCGACACGGACGGGGATGAAGACCGTAACGCCGATAATAATCCGAGAGCATGCGGTAACACCGTTGTCCCTCCTCAAAGTCACCCGAACGGAGATGTAGGTGAGAATGAAAAGATAAAGGACCTCGAGTAAGATCAACACTTTGATTTTCGCCCGAAGAAACGGGTATACCGGTCCGTACCCAAGGAAATGGGAATCAATCCCGTATCGTAGTTCAATCTAATAAACTTTACCGTTCGGCGGAAGGGTTCACCCACTCGGCATTTGATCTACTTCAAGTCCCTGGGGTTATTTCGATGCGAGCCCTTGATGGTTCGGTCATTCGTTGGCACTCTTCGATGAGCGCCGATTGGTACCGCCGTCTCAGCCGGGCGTTAACGGTAGGGCGACATGGAGGCCATGTTCCTCGCTAATTTCTTCAATGCGATACGAAATATCCATTGGGCGTCGTTAGATGAAAATAGAAGAGCGGAGAGCGGTGACAACTTCACAAGCGATTCGAAACAAGGCAATGAATTGTCGGGACTCGATAAGCGAGGAGTTCATTCTCCGACACCGCCAACAACCTTTCGTTGGACGTCTTTGGAAGCAATGGGAGCGGCGTCAAGACATGGAGATATTTGAGGGTCTTGGAGGGAACAAGCGGCGATTCCTTAAGAGGAAAAAGCGAAAAGAGGCCAACAAACGGCAAATGCTCACAAATAGAATTTCCTCCCGCGCGGCAAAGCAGTGGATGCAAACCAAACATTCCAATCGCAGCCCCAATGGCAGCAACGACCTCAAAAACAGAAGTCGTCAGAACCAAGGTTCCTCAAAGTCTATTCTTTCAAGGAAGACAAGGTTCCCTGTATTTTCAAATACCTCATGGAGAATAATAAGATCCAGCTGCCACCAATCATGAATCAGGAGGAGGCAAATAAGGTCACAGACCCGAGGTACTGCGCATTCCACAGAACAGTTCACCATCCAACCAAGTCGTGCTACCATCTCAAGGATAAGATCCAGGCTTTGATTGATGTAGGGGTCATTACCCAAAAGCTGTCCAAAGAAAAGAAGATGGCGACAGGCAATTAATACCGATAAATGGGAAGTTCCTGAAAAAGTACTATCCTTAGTATATTTGGGATAACCCGTTTTGACTGGAAGTTCCTCGTGGAATATTTCACCCATTGTTCTTGAGGATAACCCTAAATCTGTCCTCCACCATAAATTTCCTCACTGATCAAATTCATTGGCGGTGAGTCCAAAAATAAAGATCTTTTTGGTCCTCCACCAGCAAAATCCCCTCTTGATTCCTTCCACGAATAAGAGGTCCACTTTTAATGTTAAGATCCCCTTGTGATAAACAAAAGGGCTCTATCCTTTCCTCTTGAGGTTCCCAAGGTTAGGCCTTAAATTTAGATAAGCTGAAAAAATTTTTTCATCAGAGGTTAATCCTATAAAAGTGAAAGTTACCGGATCTTTTCGATTCTCGGTGGAGATCCCACTCTTAGTTTCACCTCCTAAGATTCTCGAAGTGGAGATCCCACTTTTAGTTTCCTTTGCACTGGAGATAGAATATAAAATTCTTCCTCTTCAGGAACAAGAGATAGGATATAAAATTCTTCCTCTCTTATTTTGGGTTCGTCTTTCCCCTAAAAAGAAGACCTGGAGATAAGATATAAAATTCTTCCTCTCCAGCATCGGGAAACAGAATATAAAATTCTCCCTTTCTCACATCAATTTTATCTTTTCAATAATAAAAAATCCTTCAATCCAGTATTCATCCTAGGGAATTTTATCCCGAATCCTAAGTAGGGATAAGTCAACGCCTAACACACATTGTCGGTTTAGTCTTTTTCCGATTGAAGAAGACACCAGAATTCTAGTCTGGGGAATTTTATCCCGAAGCCTAAGTAGGGATAAGCCTGCATCTAATACATGCAGCTGGGTAGTCTATTCTCGTGAGAAAAACGAAGCCTATGTATTCAACATCATAGCACCAAGTCTAAAAGAGTTTCATTCTTTTAGCACAACGTTGTAGGTCAGAAAAATTAATCAAGACAACCAATATCCGCGAAACACTATCAATGAAGGTTACAAGCTGACGACTTTCACGACAACAAAGGAGAATCGGCTAATGTCTCCAGAGTACAAGGATTACAAGTTGACAATCCTTGTGAAAAGAGATCACAAGTATTGATCTCTTCAAAGCAAAATGCGGGCTCACCCCCGCTGCTTCAATTCAAAACGCGGAGCACATGGCCCGCGTTTCAATTCAAAACGCGAGCACATGGCCCGCGTTTCAATTCAAAATGCGGAGCACATGGCCCGCGTTTCAATTCAAAACGCGAGCACATGGCCAGCGTTGAAGCTAAAAGCGAAGCACATGGCCCGCTCGAAGCTTCCAAAACGCTGAGAGCACATGGCCCGCTCAAGCTCAAACGCTGGTTTCCAGCGCCCTAGTTAAAACGTAGACGCCGAGGTTCATCCCCTGTTCCTGCACTAAAATGCGACCGAGCTTGCTCGAAACGCGAACCCGTTTTGACTAATTCAAACATGAGTTGAACGGTTCCTCAACCGTTTGAGAGATTTAAGGGGGGGTGGTTACACCCCACTAAACCTCCAATATAGAGCAATTTAAGAGGGTAGTTACACCCCTTTAATCCCTATAAATGGAGGGTTTTCACAGCCAAATGGGGGCTGGTTGAAAGGGTTTGGCCGGAGCACTAAAAAACAAAGGAGAGAACAGCCACTTCTGCGCAGCTGTGATCAGCATGACGATCGGACTTTCATCCGTTGTCTGATCGGAGGGAAACTTGGAGAGAAGGCTCAACACTCATCGTGCCTAATTCTGAACGGTGGAGATTGATTTCTACAGGTTGGATCTGGAGATATCGAGATTTTACCGAAGCTAATTGTGCAGAGAACTGTTTCTTCTGCGCAGTTGTGATCGGCGTGACGATCGGACCTTCATCCGTCGTCTGATCAGAGTGAAACTTGGAGGGAAGCCTCAACACTCATCGTTACTAATTCTGAACGGTGGAGATTGATTTCTACCGGTTAGATTTGGAGATATTGAGATTTTACCGAAGATCTGCGTCTCTTTTTAAAGAAAGGATCAAACCTCCTTTGCTGGCATCAACTCTCCTAGAGAGTTCAACTCGATTACAGTTTTCAAACTTGCACGGCAAGTTCTTCTCCGCCATTCTTGGCTAAAAGGATTACTAATCCTTTTCTAAAATCAACTCTATTAAAGAGTTCTTAACTCGGCGAGTTCTAAACTTGCTCTATGAGTTATTTTTCAACCTCGTCCCACGAGTCAAGGCTGTCGGATCGTCAGCGGGATACAAGATTCAAGCTCCCACCGCCATCGTGAAGAACCCAAATTAAATAAAGGGAAGGGTCTCCGTTGATCCTTCTCTCTTTGTAAATCGAAACAGCGAGGGAATTTATAATTTCTTTTTATCTAAGTCGATTAGAGAGATTGCATTCGAGAAATATATTTATTATTCTTCAAATAGAATAGATTCAATTTTACATTTTCTCAAATTTTCCTCGCTAACAAAAGATGGCGACTCATTTGGGACAATCTCTTTCATCGATGAAGAGGTGGTGGCTATCCGAGCGTCAAGCTCATTGGGACGGTAGCTTCAAAGTCGAGTGATCAAGCCAAGTTCGAGGAGGTACTCTCCTCGGGATCCCTTAGCCCCAGGCTATCGCAAGATCCACAAAACCTCTAAGGAGACCAAAGTCCCTGGTTGTCGTGGCTAACCTCGATCAAAGATGGTAATGTCGTGTAAAGCCTCAAATCAGTGAAGGGCTGCGCCAAAGAACGACCGGATGGCCGGTCGATAACCGCCTGAACGCGTTTCGAGCAAGCGCGATCACGAGCTTCGTTTCTTTTCTGACGCAAGCCCGGCGTTTATGTGCCGAATCTGAGCCTCGCAAAAGCGGACCGAGCGCCAACCCTCAATGGCTCGTTTCACGGTCAAAATGCGGTCACAACGCGTTCAATTGCTCAAAGCGAGCTTCGCGTTCGGCGGTTACCCAGCGATCCTCGCGTCCCACTATAAAGCGGTCACAACCCCGTTCAAATGTTCAAACACGGACCTGCGCTTCGTGAGGGTTGCAGCGATCCTCGTCCCAATCCAGCGGGTCTCAACCTCGCGTTCAAGTGCTCAAGCGCGATCCTGCAAATGCCAACTCATCGGCTTCGTGCTGCTCCATCTGGCGAATCGGTGTTTGGCCGATTGGTCACTTGGTCCACCGAGCGGCGACATTCTCGGGAAGAAGACTTGAGTCGAATACCTTGGAGTCACTTCCAACATGATGGTATAGGGAGACCATCAATCTCTAACTCAGGAGTCGAGGCAAATCGGTCCCCCGCTTGAAAGAGGCTTTGAACGACTCGACGGAGTTTACCGACATACTGACTAACAGGGTCATATCCTCCGCCAACTATCAAAAGTTGGCTAAAGGAATTGAGTCCGATGATGAGCACTCACCACATTGCATTCTCAATCCTCTAGTTCTCTGTGGAGCATGTGAGCTGCTTCACACGACTCGAGAATGCCAAGATTTCAAGAAGAGGCTCAAGAGTATCGCTATGATGCAAGAAGCCCTCGCGATCACAACAAGAGTCCATCGATCAACTTCGAAATGGTAGCCCAACTTGTTGCAGATAGGGCTCAAGTTCACATGTTCGGCTCAACACCTCAACCAGAATCATCACAGAGGAGGAGTCAATCCCCAAAATGGAAAGAAAAAGTGAATGAAGCTCCAAATCAAGAAGCCCATCACGTAGAATCCTCCTCTAAAGAAGGGAGAGGCCAAAACTAGCAAAGTCCTCAATCGGCAAAAATACGAGAACTGGAAGCCCACCTCAATGCCATGGCTAATAGGTGCGAGCTCCAAGATCAGGGGGTTGTCAGACCGTATCCCGCAGAATGGGATACGATTCCTTATCCTCCAAAATGTAAAATCCCGACGCTACAAGCTGACGGCACGATCACCGAACCAACACATCTACCATTTTAGGTCACGATCGAATGTGATGGCAAATGATGCCATAGCAGCTTCGTTTGTTCATTGGCACCCTCAAGGGGTTGCCTTTGAATGGTTCATGAAACCGCCTCGCAGGATGTATTCAAATGGGCGATTTAGAGAGACTCTTCCTGCCACGATTCTTTGAAGATGACACGTAAATCACCGCCACTTCTCTCCTTGCCATTAAGCAAAAGGAGGAGAGCCTATCAAAGTCTTCGCCGAACGGTTCCGGCATGGCTCTTCGATGCTCGATGTATGACATACCGCTTCGATTGACACTGCCGGCACAATTTACAAACCAATCTCCTAGCTCGAATGGGGTTGCAAAATGTCGCTCCCGAAACAACTAGTCTCCTGTATTAACAGTCAAGCAAGTATTGCTAGGATTGAAGTCAAGAAGAAGAGACCGACTCAAGACTGCTATTGATGACCATTTAAATCGCGAGGTCAAGACTCGTTAGTATCAATCTAGAATAATTACAGATCGGGGTTGATTATCTGTTATTTTCCAGTAGAATAATAAATTCTAAATATTGTCAAGTTAACAAAATACTTTTGACAATGTAAGCACTTCAACGCGCAAGACTAACTAAAATCAACTTATCAATCCTTCCAATAGGATGATAAGTCTACAAAGTTGCTCAAATTGTAACACAATCGTCAGTTAACAATGCACCTCGATAACCAACTTATCAATCCTTCCAATAGGATGATAAGTCCACAAATTTACTCCAATCGCAACGCATCCTTGTTATGTTAACCTCACACCTCTCGACAATCAACTTATCAATCCTCTCCAATAGGATGATAAGCCCACAAAGTTGCTCACATCGCAACGCAATCCCCACAAAGTTAAGATTAGCTCGTCTCGTTATTAACAAGGCGACCTCTTCGACAATCAACTTATCGACTCTCTTCAATGGCGATAAGTCCTCAAAGTTGCTCCGATCCTTGTGTATCCTTGTCATGTTAACCTCACCTCGACAATCAACTTATCGACTCTCTTCAATAGAGCGATAAGTCCTCAAAGTTGCTCCGATCGCAATGTATCTTTGTCATGTTAACCTAACACCTCTGACAATCAACTTATCGACTCTCTTCAATAGAGCGATAAGTCCTCAAGGTTGTTATTAATAACACCACAATCCACGCCTCACACGTATGGGGAATTTTATCCCGAAACCTAAGCAGAGATAAGCCTGCATCTAATACATGCAGCCGGGTAGTCTATTCCCGTGAGAAAGACGAAGCCTACGTATTCAACATCGTAGCATTAAGCCTAAAAGAGTTTTATTCTTTTAGCACAACGTCACATGCAGAACGGATTTAGATAATCCGCATGCTAGCCCGATTCAAACGGTAATCGGTAAAGGCTCATCAAGTCCGTTGATGGCTGGGGGTTGGCCAATAACCCTAAAGTCAACGCCTAACACGCGTTGCCGGTTAGTCTCTTGCCCGTAAAAGACGACAAAGTCTACGTATTCAATATCGTAGCACAACGTCACGTGCGAGGCGAACTCCTCTAACATCAACTCATCGACTCTCTTCAATAAGAGCAATAAGTCCTCAAAGTTGTTCAAATCACATCTAAATCACGACAAACAACTTATCAATCCTCATCAATAGGATGATAAGTCCTCAAATTTGCTTAAATGCAATCAACTTATCAATCCTCCTCAATAGGATGATAAGTCCACAAATTACTCCAATCATAGCGTATCCTTGTTATGTTAACCTCACACCTCGACAATCAACTTATCAATCCTCCCCAGATAAGTTCCTCAAAATTGTTCAAATCACAACTAAACCTCGTCAATCAACTCATCATTCATTTCCAATAGAATGATAGATCCACAAAGTTGTTCAAATTCCAATACAATCCTATCAAAATCTGTACACATCCTCAGCAGAGTTTGATAACCAACTTATCAATCCTCCTCAATAGGATGATAAGTCCACAAAGTTGCTCACATTGCAATACAATCTTGTCATGTTAACCTCACACCTCTGACAGTCAACTTATCAATCCTCCTCAATAGGTTGATAAACCCCAAGCCTTGTTCACATTACAAGCCTAAAGCCTTGTTCACATTACAAGCCTAAAGCCTTGTTCACATTACAAGCCTAAGCCTCGTTCAAACCACAAGCCCCAAAAGCCTTGTTAACACCACAAGCCCAAAGCCTTGTTCAAACCACAAGCCCAAAGCCTTGTTAACACTACAAGTCCAAAGCCTTGTTCAAACCACAAGCCCAAAGCCTTGTTCACACCATAAGCCATGTAAGCCTTGTTCACATCACAGGCCTTAAACCTTGTTCAAATCACATGTTTCATATTTTGTCCCCCGACAAAATCTAAACTTATCGACTCTCATCAATAGAGCGATAGGTCCTCAAAATCTTGTTCAAACCACAAGTACCAAATTTTATCAAGTTAACTCCACACCTCTGATAAAATTAACTTATCGACTCTCTTCAATAGGCGATAGGTCCTCAAAATCTTGTTCAAACCACAAGTACCAAATTTTATCAAGTTAACTCCACACCTCGATAAAATTAACTTATCGACTCTCTTCAATAGGCGATAAGTCCTCAAAGTTGCTCGATCGCAACGTATCTTCATCAAGTCAACATTATACCTCGATGATATAATCAACTTATCAATCCTTCCAATAGGATGATAAGTCCACAAAGTTGCTCACATTGCAATACAATCTTGTCATGTTAACCTAACACCTCGACAATAACTTATCAATCCTCCTCAATAGGTTGATAAACCCCAAGCCTTGTTCACATTACAAGCCTAAAGCCTTGTTCACATTACAAGCCTAAAGCCTTGTTCACATTACAAGCCTAAGCCTCGCTCAAACCACAAGCCCCAAAAGCCTTGTTAACACCACAAGCCCAAAGCCTTGTTCAAACCACAAGCCCAAAGCCTTGTTCAAACCACAAGCCCAAAGCCTTGTTCACACCATAAGCCATGTAAGCCTTGTTCACATCACAGGCCTTAAACCTTGTTCAAATCACATGTTTCATATTTTGTCCCCCGACAAAATCTAAACTTATCGACTCTCATCAATAGAGCGATAGGTCCTCAAAATCTTGTTCAAACCACAAGTACCAAATTTTATCAAGTTAACTCCACACCTCTGATAAAATCAACTTATCGACTCTCTTCAATAGAGCGATAGGTCCTCAAAATCTTGTTCAAACCATTAAGTACCAAATTTTATCAAGTTAACTCCACACCTCTCGATAAAATCAACTTATCGACTCTCTTCAATAGAGCGATAGGTCCTCAAAATCTTGTTCAAACCACAAGTACCAAATTTTATCAAGTTAACTCCACACCTCTGATAAAATTAACTTATCGACTCTCTTCAATAGAGCGATAGGTCCTCAAAATCTTGTTCAAACCACAAATACCCAACTTTATCAAGTTAACCCCACACCTCTGATAAAATCAACTTATCGACTCTCTTCAATAGAGCGATAAGTCCTCAAAAATCATCATCAAGTTAAAAATTCCACCTCTGATGATAAAACCAATTTATCAACTCTTTACAATAGAGTGATAAGTCCCCAAAAGCTTGTTCAAACAACAAGTATGAAAGGCATGCCAAGTTAACACTATACTTTTGGCACCTTAAAGAAAAGTCTAAAAGACTTAGTTGGAAATGTGAGGTTCATCCTCGCGTTTTACTCATGAAACGCGAAGGACCACCCCCGCGTTTCAACACAAAACGTGAGGGTCGCGCCCGTGTTTCAACCTCAAATCACGAGGATCAGTCTCACGTAGCAAAGTTCAAAGCATGCGAGTCACTCGCATTTAAAAAGGAGTTCACCCATGCAAGACGAATGATTAGCGTGGACAAAAGCAGAACACAACTTCTTTGAAGACAGAATGAGGAGCAATACCTTCTCAGGATCAAGCAAAAGAAGATATCCAAAGTATTCCGAAAGCTCGTCCCAGTCAACCGCGAACTTTCAAAAAACTTTGGAGGGTTGTAGAACGTAAAAAATGCGAAGGCGACCAATATCCATGAAACACTATCAATGAAGGTTACAAGCTGACGACTTTCACGACAACAAAGGAGAATCAGAAGCTAATGTCTCCAGAGTACAAGGATTACAAGTTGACAATCCTTGTGAAAAGAGATCACAAGTATTGATCTCTTCAAAGCAAAATGCGGGGCTCACCCCCCGCGTTTCAATTCAAAATGCGGAGCACATGGCCCGTTTCAATTCAAAATGCGGAGCACATGGCCCGCGTTGAAGCCAGCAGGAGCACATGGCCCGCGTTTCAATTCAAAATGCGGAGCACATGGCCCGCGTTTCAATTCAAAATGCGGAGCACATGGCCCGCGTTCGAAGCCTAAAACGCGGAGCACATGGCCCGCGTTCGAAGCTCAAAACGCGGGCCTCCAACCCCGCGTCCTAGTTAAAACGTAGACGCGGAGGTTCATCCCCGTGTTCCTGCACTAAAATGCAGACGCGAGGCTTGCTCCAGAACGCGAACTTCGCGTTTTGACTAATTCAAACATGAGTTGAACGGTTCCTCAACCGTTTGAGAGATTTAAGGGGGGGTGGTTACACCCCACTAAACCTCCAATATAGAGCAATTTAAGGGGGTAGTTATACCCCTTTAATCCCTATAAATGGAGGGTTTTCACAGCCAAATGGGGGCTGGTTGAAAGGGTTTGGCCGGAGCACTAAAAAACAAAGGAGAGAACAGCCACTTCTGCGCAGCTGTGATCAGCATGACGATCGGACTTTCATCCGTTGTCTGATCGGAGGGAAACTTGGAGGGAAGGCTCAACACTCATCGTGCCTAATTCTGAACGGTGGAGATTGATTTCTACAGGTTGGATCTGGAGATATCGAGATTTTACCGAAGCTAATTGTGCAGAGAACTGTTTCTTCTGCGCAGTTGTGATCGGCGTGACGATCGGACCTTCATCCGTCGTCTGATCAGAGTGAAACTTGGAGGGCAGCCTCAACACTCATCGTTCCTAATTCTGAACGGTGGAGATTGATTTCTACTGGTTAGATTTGGAGATATTGAGATTTTACCGAAGATCTGCGTCTCTTTTTAAAGAAAGGATCAAACCTCCTTTGCTGGCATCAACTCTCCTAGAGAGTTCAACTCGATTACAGTTTTCAAACTTGCACGGCAAGTTCTTCTCCGCCATTCTTGGCTAAAAGGATTACTAATCCTTTTCTAAAATCAACTCTATTAAAGAGTTCTTAACTCGGCCAGAGTTCTAAACTTGCTCCTGCGAGTTATTTTTCAACCTCGTCCCACGAGTCAAGACGGTCGGATCATCAACGGGATACAAGATTCAAGCTCCCACCGCCATCGTGAAGAACCCAAATTAAATAAAGGGAAGGGTCTCCGTTGATCCTTCTCTCTTTTGTAAATCGGGCAACCGATCGAGGAATTTATAATTTCTTTTATCTAAGTCGGTTAGAGAGAGATTGCATTAGAAATTATATTTATTATTCTTCAAATAGAATAGGTCAATTTTACATTTTCTCAAATTTTCCTCGCGAACAAACGCCACGCGCGAACGGGTTTAGATACTCATGCTAGCGATTCAAATGGTAGTCGGTAAAGGCTCGTCAAATCCGTTGATGGTAGGGGTTGGCCAATAAAACCGCGGCTTATGCAGCTTGTTCTTAGGTTAGTTCTGCAAAATAAACAAGGATTATTCGCATCGCGAAATTAAGCCTAAAAGAGTTTCATTCTTTGCACAAGCGTCATTCGCGGAGGGTTTAATCGCATGCTAGCCCGATTCAAGCGGTATCGGTAAAGGCTCATCAAATGGTTAATGGTGAGGGTTTGCCAAAATCCCATGAGTATTGTGGTTGATTATTTCAAGCGAAATGAGAAATCATAATAAACAACAATAAAAGGAGGATGGAAATTTATTCGAGCCTTTCAACGAAGAAATTGCAGTTAAACATCAAAATTTGTTGTTCTAACTTGGACAACTCATCATTATAAGCTTGTTGGAGCTCCTTACCTTCTCACGAAAGACTCCTCATTGGCGTTCAATGTCTTCGCGACTTCTTCCTCAACTTCAGCTAGCTTTTGTTCGAGAGCTCCGGTTTCTTAGATATGGCGGTTTGAGCTTCCTCTTCATTAACCCTTGTCGGTTCCAAGACACTTAAGTTCTCTTCCTCCACTGAAGTTCCCGCTAAACACTATCTTGGCCTCACTTGGCCTTATACAAGAATGAATGTTACTGGGGATGTTGATTTCTGGCAAGTCGCGGTCTTAACCGATCTACCAGTCCATTGCATTTTGAACCTCGTCCCACGAGTCAAGGCGGTCGGATCATCAACGGGATACAAGATTCAAGCTCCCACCGCCATCGTGAAGAACCCAAATTAAATAAAGGGAAGGGTCTCCGCTGATCCTTCTCTCTTTGTAAATCGGCAACCGATCGAGGAATTTATAATTTCTTTTATCTAAGTCGCTTAGAGAGAGAGATTGCATTAGAAATTATATTTATTATTCTTCAAATAGAATAGGTCAATTTTACATTTTCTCAAATTTTCCTCGCGAACAAACGCCACGCGCGGAACGGGTTTAGATACTCATGCTAGCGATTCAAATGGTAGTCGGTAAAGGCTCATCAAATCCGTTAATGGTGAGGGTTTGCCAAAATCCCATGAGTATTGTGGTTGATTATTTCAAACGAAATGAGAAATCATAATAAACAACAATAAAAAGGAGGATGGAAATTTATTCGAGCCTTTCAACGAAGAAATTGCAGTTATTCAAACATCAAGTTTATGGTAAAAGATTTGTTGTTCTAACTTGGACAACTCATCATTATAAGCTTGTTGGAGCTCCTTCTGCAACTCAGCCCTGAAAGACTCCTCATTGGCGTTCAATGTCTTCGCAGCTTCTTCCTCAACTTCAGCTAGCTTTTGTTCCGAGAGCTCCAGTTTCTTAGATATGGCGGTTTGAGCTTCCTCTTCATTAACCCTTGTCAGCTCCAAGACACTTAAGTTCTCTTCCTCCACCTGAAGTTCCCGCCTAAGCTGCACTATCTTGGCCTCACTTGACGCAATACAAGAATGAATGTTACTCAGGGATGTTGATTTCTGCAAGCGGTCTTAACTCGATCTACCCAGCCCCACAGATTTGAACTCGATTATTTTCAAACTTGCACGGCAAGTTCTTCTCCGCCATTCTTGGCTAAAAGGATTACTAATCCTTTTCTAAAATCAACTCTATTAAAGAGTTCTTAACTCGCCGAGTTCTAAACTTGCTCCTCGCGAAGTTATTTTTCAACCTCGCCCCACGAGTCAAGACGGCGGATCATCAACGGGATACAAGATTCAAGCTCCCACCGCCATCGCGGAAGAACCCAAATTAAATAAAGGGAAGGGTCTCCGCTGATCCTTCTTTGTAAATCGGCAACCGATCGAGGAATTTATAATTTCTTTTTATCTAAGTCAGTTAGAGAGAGAGATTGCATTCGAGAAATTATATTTATTATTCTTCAAATAGAATAGGTCAATTTTACATTTTCTCAAATTTTCCTCGCGAACAAACGTCACGTGCGGAACGGGTTTAGATACTCCGCATGCTAGCCCGATTCAAATGGTAGTCGGTAAAGGCTCGTCAAATCCGTTGATGGCTGGGGGTTGGCCAATAACCGTAAAGCCAACGCCTAGCACGCGTTGCCGGTTAGTCTCTTGCCCGTAAAATAAGACAAGGTCTACGTATTCGACATCGTAGCGTTAAGCCTAAAAGAGTTTCATTCTTTTAGCACAACGTCACATGCGGAACGGGTTTAATCCGCATGCTAGCCCGATTCAAACGGTAATCGGTAAAGGCTCATCAAATCCGTTAATGGCTGAGGGTTTGCCAAAAATCCCATGAGTATTGTGGTTGATTATTTCAAACGAAATGAGAAATCATAATAAACAACAATAAAAAGGAGGATGGAAATTTATTCGAGCCTTTCAACGAAGAAATTGCAGTTATTCAAACATCAAGTTTATGGTAAAAGATTTGTTGTTCTAACTTGGACAACTCATCATTATAAGCTTGTTGGAGCTCCTTCTGCAACTCAGCCCTGAAAGACTCCTCATTGGCGTTCAATGTCTTCGCAGCTTCTTCCTCAACTTCAGCTAGCTTTTGTTCCGAGAGCTCCAGTTTCTTAGATATGGCGGTTTGAGCTTCCTCTTCATTAACCCTTGTCAGTTCCAAGACACTTAAGTTCTCTTCCTCCACCAGTTCCCGCTTGCCGCACTATCTTGGCCTCACTTGACGAATACAAGAATGAATGTTACTCGTGGATGTTGATTTCTGCAAGCGGTCTTAACTCGATCTACCCAGCCCCACAGATTTGAACCTCGAGTCTAGTAAAAACTCGAGCATCGCGCCATGCTTCCATACGAGATTCCACTAGACCGGCTATATACAAAGAAGCACCTGCTGCTTGCAACTCCTGTAATTTCTGAAGCTTGAGTTCCAGACGATCAAGATCATCAGCAATTACCTTGGCTAACTCGAGGGGCCACGATATTTATTCAATGGGGTTATCACCCATTGTAGGTCACTTTTCATCCTGTTCACCTTATTCTAACCTCATGATTACTCCAATAAGGTATACGAAGTCTAAACTGCTTCCTATTTTTATTGAGAAGTTTCTGGAGAATATTTTTATAAAATATTCTTAAGGATAACTCGACAACCCCAATTTTCTCCGCTGTGGTCAGTTCTACGACAAGCGTCGCAACGGAGAATTCACCGACTAAAGGAGAAATCTCAAGAAGTTTGATGGTCAGTTCTACGACAACTCACCGACACGAGCTAAAACAAAAATTTTAGTTACCAGCTCCGGTTCAAGATTTCGACAGCGGTCAGACAATAAATGCAACACCGTCACATTTTCACCATCCAACAAAGCACCGGATAACTGAAAGAATTGAAGAAATCAAGATTTGAAGTTGTTTTCGTGTCCTATTATGCCGATTGAAGGTTTGGGCCAATATATTCAAAGTATTTCGTGCTCCTCTATAAAAGAACGAGACCGAAATACTTTGGAGGGGTATCTCAGAGGGCCGAAAATTGCCTATAAGTCCCCGAACATGACTCGTGACAATGAGTTGATAGTCGGCGAGGAGTTCAAATAAGCGAATAACCAAGGCATCGCAATAACGGATAATCGACTCGAAATGGTGCGAAAAATGCCATTTACGCCGGTGGCCGAGCCACCAGAGGGGTTCGCCCAAACCGAGCCACCATTTGGTGGCTCCTTTGGTCGAAGAAACAGTGGTGGTTCTACCACCATTTTGTTGAAGCCACCTCTTGGTGGCTCGGCTTTAGCCGAGCCACCAAGAGGTGGCTAGGCGTTTTTTCGAACCCGACCCGCTTTACCCGCTTTGAGCCTATAAATAGAGGGCGGGGTCTCATTTTGAGGGATCCGATTTTGATAAGAAGTCGGCTCACGGATCAAGATCTATACTTCGATAAAAAGGAGGGACTTTTGGATGAGAGATCGAACTTTGCACGAGATTTGAGATTTTGGCGAACCCATCGGCACAAAGCGAAGGAGTTCGAGAGATCTTAGATCTGATCTACACGTGATTCCTCCGGATCAAACTTTATTTTGATCCCCAGAAGAGTGGTGATCTCGCTTGGTCGATTTCACTCACTTCGGCGATTATTTCCTTCGTGAAATAATTCCCTTGATCGTATAGATCTAAATCTTTCAACGGATCATATCACGCGGCGGTCCACGGATTAACCCCGGCACAACAAAGATCCCACGCAAGCAGGAGTCTGATAAACAGGGTCCTGCGTTTGTTTTAAGGAAAAGGTTGTAATTTTTATTTTGATTTTCATTGTAATCGAGTCTTATAAAAGACAAAATTTCTTTTGAATTTATTTGTAAAAGCATAAAGCTATAATGAGTTCAGCAATGAAGATCGAACTGACTTTTTCCCAACAATGGTAGAACATTTTAATAATGCTTGTTTGGATACCACGGTGTTTTCCTTGTTTCCATGGTGTTTTTGCTAAAATAAAATACTATGCATTTAAAAATCATGGTGTTTTGAGCTAAATCATCCTTAAAAACACAACACTTATTTCAAAACACCTTTTAGGTGTTTTAAATTTGGTGTTTTGGTTTTGAGTTTGACGAGGTGTTAGTATAATATCTAACATAATATATTAAATGTAATTAATATATAGTTATTATCGGCATGCTTATTATGTTATATTATATTATATGATACTCCAGCTTAGATATGGCGGTTTGAGCTTCCTCTTCATTAACCCTTGTCAGCCTCCAAGACACTTAAGTTCTCTTCCTCCACCTGAAGTTCCCGCCTAAGCTGCACTATCTTGGCCTCACTTGACGCAATACAAGAATGAATGTTACTCAGGGATGTTGATTTCTGCAAGCGGTCTTAACTCGATCTACCCAGCCTCACAGATTTGAACCTCGAGTCTAGTAAAAACTCGAGCATCGCGCCATGCTTCCATACGAGATTCCACTAGACCGGCTATATACAAAGAAGCACCTGCTGCTTGCAACTCCTGTAATTTCTGAAGCTTGAGTTCCAGACGATCAAGATCATCAGCAATTACCTTGGCTAACTCTGGAGGGGCCCTGGATATTTATTCAATGGGGTTATCACCCATTGTAGGTCACTTTTCATCCGGTTCAGCTTATTCTAACCTCATGATTACTCCAATAAGGTATACGAGTCTAAACTGTTTCCTATTTTTATTGAGAAGTTTGTGAAGAATATTTTTATAAAATATTCGTAAGGATAACTCGACAACCCCCAATTTTCTCCCGCAGTGGTCAGTTCTACGACAAGCGTCGTAACGGAGAATTCACCGACTAAAGGAGAAATCTCAAGAAGTTTGATGGTCAGTTCTACGACAACTCACCGACACGAGCTAAAACAAAAAATTTTAGTTACCAGCCTCGGTTCAAGATTTCGACAACGGTCAAACAATAAATGCAACACCGTCACATTTTCAGTCATCCAACAAAGCACCGGATAATCTGAAAGAATTGAAGAAATCAAGATTTGAAGTTGTTTTCAGGTCCTATTATGCCGATTGAAGGTTTGGGCCAATCATATCCAAAGTATTTCAGGCTCCTCTATAAAAGAACGAGACTGAAATACTTTGGAGGGGGTATCTGTAGGCGTCGAAAATTGCCTATAAGTCCCCGAACATGACTCGTGACAATGAGTTGATAGTCGGCGAGGAGTTCAAGCCAGCGAAGCGACGAACCGCGTACGAATAACGGATAAACCGAATCGGACTCGAAATGGTGCGGGAAAAATGCCATTTAAGGCGGCTCGAAAGCCATTAAGAGGTGTTCTACCAACGAGCCACCATTTGGTGGTTCTTTGGCCGAAGTTATTATGGTGGCTCGCCGGTAACACTTTGCCGAAGCACCTCTTGGTGGCTCGGCTTTAGCCGAGCCACCAAGAGGTGGCTAAGTTTCGAACCCGACCCGCTTTACCCGCTTTGAGCCTATAAATAGAGGACGGGGTCTCATTTTGAGGATCCGGATTTTGATAAGAAGTCGGCTCACGGATCAAGATCTATACTTCGATAAAAAAGGAGGGACTTTTGGATGAGAGATCGAACTTTGCACGAGATTTGAGATTTTGGCGAACCCATCGGCACAAAGCGAAGGAGTTCGAGAGATCTTAGATCTGATCTACACGTGATTCCTCCGGATCAAACTTTATTTTGATCCCCAGATAAGAGTGGTGATCTCGCTTGGTCGATTTCACTCACTTCGGCGATTATTTCCTTCGTGAAATAATTCCCTTGATCGTATAGATCTAAATCTTTCAACGGATCATATCACGCCGGTCCACCGGATTAACCCCAAGACAACAAAGATCCCACGCAAGGTGAGTCCGATAAACAGTGGTCCCGCTTGTTTTAAGGAAAAGGTTGTAATTTTTATTTTGATTTTCATTGTAATCGAGTCTTATAAAAAGACAAAATTTCTTTTGAATTTATTTGTAAAAGCATAAAGCTATAATGAGTTCAGCAATGAAGATCGAACCGACTTTTCCCGCGAACAATGGTAGAACATTTTAATACGGCCGCTTTGGATACCACTGTTTTCCTTGTTTCCATGGTGTTTTTGCTAAAAATAAAATACTATGCATTTAAAAATCATGGTGTTTTGAGCTAAATCATCCTTAAAAACACAACACTTATTTCAAAACACCTTTTAGGTGTTTTAAATTTAGTGTTTTGGTTTTGAGTTTGACGAGGTGTTAGTATAATATCTAACATAATATATTAAATGTAATTAATATATAGTTATTATCGGCATGCTTATTATGTTATATTATATTATATGATACTATATTATAGTTAATCTAATATATTAGTAATATTTATTAAATAATATAAAAATATAAATAATTAAAATATCTTATATAATAATATTATAACATATTAAATACTAATATTTAATATGTTGATAATGTATTATATAATAATAAAATAATAATAAAATATAAATAAACTAGTAAAAATAATAAAAAGTTATTTATAATAAATAATAATATAATAATGATATAATAATATACTATACAATATTATAATCACTATAATATTATTAACTTTTAATAGATAAATTGTAATAAATTAATAATTATAAAATATTATATAATAGTAACATGTTTAATGATAAAACAATAATAGAATAATAATATAATAATATTATTATAATAATGTATTGTATAGTTAATGTAATATAGTATATAAAATATTAATACATTATATACTAGATAATGTAATATATTATAAAGTAAAATAATTTTAATACTAAACTAATTTATTGCTAACAAATGTTAATGTAAAAATAAAATATTCATAATATAATAATAATTATTTATATCATTAATTATTAATATATTATTAAAGTATAATTAATAAACTCTAACATATTAGAAACTATAATATATTATATAATATTAAAATAATTATAATATATTAATTTATTGATAATATACTAGTAATAACATAATATTATCATTATTAATAATATTATATTATATTCATAATAGTATAATATTATATTAATAATAAAATAATATTATTTTAAAAATATTATATAATACATATAACAATAACAAATTGATGTACCAAAATAATTAAATATATTGTTATTTGAAAATAATATGTAATAATTATATTATAATATAACACATTAAAGTATAATATAATATTATAATATAGTATACAATATTATATTGTATTATATTTAATATTTATAATACTATAATAATGTAAACTAAATATTGTAACATTTTATTTATAATATATTTTATTATAATTAATATATAATATATTAATAATATGTTTAATATTAATGTTGTAACGGGTCAAACTAGTGTTGACCAAAAATACTCAACATGGTGTTTTGAAAACACTTTAAGGGAAAATACAACACCATGATGTTTTTACAAAAACACAACAAGGAAAACACCATAGTATCCCAACGAACATATAACTACGATATTTTGAGCCGATTAGGATTAATCCTTGTTAGGATTCGAGCTAGGCTCATAGACTTTAGAAGTCATCCCTCGTCAATCCAATTTGAAAGAGTAATAGTAATTACGTTATGAGCCCTTTATTAGCTTGGTACAACAATACTCAAATCTCGCATGAATTACAATACTTTATAATTTTTCTTGTAAAGTAATTGAACTTTTTTTTATATAACAGGTAATCTTGGACATGCGAGTGTAGGCGTTAAAAATTGCCTATAAGTCCCCAAACGTAGCTCGTGACGATGAGATAACGATCGACGGGCCATACGACGACATAATAACGAACCGTTGACAACACGACAAGTGACCGCGACGCAAACGCATAAAGCGAAACGTCCAAGTCAGATAAGTGAGTCGACAAAACGCATGAAGCGAGTCGGCGAGGCATTCAAGTCAGCGAAGCGAAATGGTGTCCCGGCCACGCGGAACTCGAAAGAGGAGCGGAGAAAAGCCACGCGGAACTCAGCCGAAACCGAGACACCAAATGGTGTCTCGGCCAAATGCCAAGACACCAAATGGTGTCTCGGTGGCCGAGACACCAAGAGGTGTCTCGGTCGGCCGAGACACCTCGGCCATAGCCGAGACACCTAGGTTTACTGGGCCTTTGGGCCCAGTTCTGATCCGCATTCACTTTTCAATCCTATAAATAAGAGGTGGGGGTCTCATTTGAGAGGATCTGGGGATTTTTGCAAGAAGCCGAAGCTCTGCCAAATTGAAATCAAACTTCAGATCTAGATCTCGGGAGAAAGGGAGGACTTTTCGGTGATCATCTTCGACAACCAGATCTTAGCGAACCCCAGGGCTGTTATCCTCCTTCGTGAGATAATATCCTGCGAACGTTCGAGAGATCTCGGTCAGATCTACACCATTTCCTCCGGATCAAAACTTCGTTTTTGATCTCGAGAAGAGCTTTGATCTCGCTTAGTCGATTTCATTCGCTTTGGGCTATTATTTCCTTCGTGAAATAACCCCTTTTTACCGTGTAGATCTTTCTTCGGATCGGATCACGCGGCGGTCCACGGACGGAAAAGAAGTCCCCGGCACAGGCAAAGACACCCACGCAAGCGAGGAGCCGATAAACGGATCCCGCGTTTGTTTAGGGATAAAGTTGTAATCTTTATTTGATTTTCGTTTTAATCAGCCTTATAAAAAGGCGATCTTTTTATTTTTGAATTCGTTTGTAAACCCATAAAGGTGTAATGAGTTCATCGGCAATAAAAATTAAGGAACCAACTTTCCCCGCGAACAGCGAGTCCTGTGCTCGAGGAGGAGTCCGAGTTCGAGTTTTCAAACCATAGGAAAACTTAAACTTTTCAAGAAAACCCTCAAGATTATAGTCCATCCTAAAATCATCTTAATTTAGGGGTTGTTTGGTTCACTAAAATTTATAGGTTGAGATGAAAAAAGAATTTTAGGATGAAAAAATGGTACTTTTGACCTAATAAGATTTCATATCCTTTGTTTGTTAAAAAAATTCGGATAAGGTTTCTACCAAACTCAAAATACAACTAATTTTTGGGATATCCTAAATTCTATCTTTTGGAGAGGATTTGGGTGGATACCTGACAAAACTCTCTCTACATTAGAGCCCACTCAATTTCTATAGGTTTGAACTAAATTAGAGATTACAAATTTTAAAATTTACTTTCTTAGAATCCTGTTGAACCGAACACTAAATTAGAAATTCTAAGATATATATACAGAGCTAAGGGGGGGTTATTGGTTGTGGATTGTTGATTCGGACTCGGACTTTTATTGGATTTCAATTTAGGGTGTTATTCGTTTTAGGACTAAAATTTAGATTTAAATTTAAGGTGTTATTGGTTTAGGACTAGGATTGATTTGAAATTAATGTGTTATTAGTTTAGGGCTAGGATTTGGACTTGAATTTAACGTGTTATTGGTTTAAGACTAGGATTTGGATTATAATTTAAGGTGTTCTTGGTTTATGCAGGATTGTTATCGGGACTAGGATTTCAAAATCCACACCATTCCAACTCTATAGTTTTTAATGAAATGTTTTTAATAGAAAGTCCAAGTTACAATTGATGGATTATGATGTTACTATATGGATTTCCTCTCTCCTCTTCTCTTTATTTATTTAATATTTAATATATTTTAAATTAAATATATTTAATTTTACAATATTCCATATTACTAATAAGTTATTATATACTAACATTGAATGTATTTAATTTTAAAATATTTTAATCAACTTCTATAAATTTATTTAATTCATTTAAAATGAAATATATTTAATACTACTTAATCACTTCATATATTTAATATTTAATATTAACTTAGACATGTTCATTATTTAACATTTCTTAAATATACAAATATTTTAAATATTTAATATTATATTACATACATTTTGTTTAAACTGTTTAAATGAATTACAAGATGTATTTAATTTTATTCTTTGTCATCCGCTAATTGAAATGAAGGTGATTTTTAAATTAATACTTTTGTTAATGATTATTATTCAACATAATAATTTAATTTGAAACTCCTAATGTAAATAATCCACAAATCTAAAATTTACTCGAGAATCCAATCATCACCTATGAATCCAAAGCAAAGTTCGAGAATCCAAACCAAAAGTTCAAGAATTCTACTCACAAAAATCAAAATCTAATCTAAGAATACAGGGCTCTAACCATAAATTTCGAGTCAATGTCCCAATTCAAGAATGTCGGATTCATGAACAATTGTCCGAGTCCAAATCAACAATTCAGAACGAATAACACCCCCGAATTTATTATCTTGATGGAGATTCCATATTCTATATTTTTTGGATTTGAACCGCACAGCACCTCAAAGATAACCGACAGAATATTCGAATCTAGGACCACTGTGCAGAGGCGTATCCACGTAACTATCCCGGCAAATTCATACGGGTTAAAATACTTTTAACTTTATTAAACGAAAATAATAAAATATAACAATGCACATTAATCAATTTGAAAACGGCTAATAACTCAAGAAATTATCCATCACTGGATCGGGTGGGCCACACCTGACAGGATCCTCACCCTGGTGGGCCCACACGTCTCCCAACAACAACAGGTAGCAATTGCGCCGCGCACTCTATCTCGATCAGAGTCCCCAAACGCACGCTTCCCAAGTTTTTTTCTTTTAAATTTTTTTTAAATAATCAACCTCATCACTGCACGCAAATATATCTTGTCTTGGCCCCTTCTTTGCGTAAGGTTGCAAAATTTTGGCTTAATTTTAGAAAACCCCCTCAACTTGGAGGGGCCTCACAAAACACCCTTGAACTATTTTCACTTGAGAAAACTTCTCTTATAGTTTCTTGGGTGTTGTAGCTAACCCCTCAACTTAAAAAATTTAACTTAACTCCCCTCATCTATGAAGTGTCTCACAAAACCCTCATGATCTTTACACTTTTCTCAGAAAAATCCCTTTAATGTTGTTACTTCAAAATGTGAAATGACTTGAATATTTTTCTGAGAAAACTCCATCTCAGTTAAAATATACTTTCTAACCAGTATAAGAAGCCCTTGAGTTTTACCCCCTCACTCACCTCACTGCTCACTTTCTAATAATCCCCTAACTTTCTATATTTTGACAAAGAAACCCCTATGTTTTATCACTCTCTTCTAAGAAGTTCTCAATTTTCTGTTTTTTAACAATCAAGCCTCTAAGTTTTATCCCTCTTTTGTAAAAAGCTCCCACCATTTTTTTTGGCTACAAAATTCGTAAGTGTTGATGCCACGAATCACACATTCGATTAATTATGTTGAGGAAGGTTAAGGGCTCGCTATCTCCTTTCGATATCCGGTCCGGTATCCCCTAGATCAAACCGCACATGATACAACTCGTGAGAGGTTGGGGTTGGGTTCCCCGGTGATTCCTCCAACGGTCAAGTTAGTACGTTGGATGAGGAGGTGTTTAAAAGAAATTGAATATTCTTTTTATTGAGTTCTTAGTGTAATAGAATTGCTTACCTAAATCGTGGAGGCCCCCATTTATAGTAGTAGCCGGGGCAATTTGGGAACTTCAATTATGCGAGTCGGTGAGATGATTTGTGTTTGACAGTGTCACCGCCTAATAGCAGAGGAGGATGAGTCATCCCAATTCTCCGTGATGTGACTCGGGCCGGACGCTGTATGACGTGGTCCGATGTGTCATAAAGATCTTCAGGCATGGAGAATCAATGGCTCAGATCTTGCATTTAATGCGAGGGTGACTCATCATTGGTGGGGAATTGGGGATTCGTTGTTTGTCAATCCTAGGTGGCAAGGCCAAGAAGCACCGCTTTGAGTCTGTTTCACAAGATGCCGTGGAGCCTGGAGGGAGCGACCGCATCGAAGTTCTCCAAGGAGTTGACATATGGCGCTCCTCGAGTCGACCATGCAGGATGTCGAACACTCTTGGTGTCGACTCATCCCGTCTCTTGAGTCAACCTCGCAAGATGTCGACTCAAGGGGTCGCCACTGTAGATCTCAGGCGTTGCGGAGTGACGAATGGACTTATTTATCTCTTAATGCGGGAACTTGTCTGCTAATCAAATGGGAATTGATATACTGTTGAAGAAGGGCTATAATAGTAAGTTAACAAGAAACCATGAGGGTTTCTTATAAGAGAGTAACAAAACTCACGAGTTCCATTGTCATAAAAAGAAAGTTAAGCTTCTTAGATGGGATTTTTTAAGTCATGTGCTTGTCACATGACATGTTAGACTTAACTCTATTAATTAGAGGGCTTAAGTGAGAAACTTTAAGGAATTTTCTCAAATTTCCAAATTTAAGAGAGGTTAGCTACACCACCCCAAACTTAAGGAGAGTTTACTCAAATTAAACTAGTTGAGGGGCGTTCTCAAATTAACCTAAATCTCAGCTTTTATGCGAAAGCTCGCATAGAATATACTTTCTAACCAAGATAAGAAGCCCTTGAGTTTTACCCCCTCACTCACCCACAGCTCACTTTCTAATAATCCCCTAACTTTCTATATTTTGACAAAGAAACCCACATGTTTTATCACTCTCTTCTAAGAAGTTCTCAATTTTCGTTTTTAACAATCAAGCCTCTAAGTTTTATCCCTCTTTTGTAAAAAGCTCCCACCATTTTTTTTGGCTACAAAATTCGTAAGTGTTGATGCCACGAATCACACATTCAGATTAATTATGTTGAGGAAGGTTAAGGGCTCGCTATCTCCTTTCAGATATCTGGTCTGAGTATCCCCTAGATCAAACTGCACATGATACAACTCGTGAGAGGTTGGGGTTGGGTTCCCCGGTGATTCCTCCAACGGTCAAGTTAGTACGTTGGATGAGGAGGTGTTTAAAAGAAATTGAATATTCTTTTTATTGAGTTCTTAGTGTAATAGAATTGCTTACCTAAATCTGTGAGCAGTTCCCCTATTTATAGTAGTAGCTGGGGGCAATTTGGGAACTTCAATTATCGTGGTGGTGAGATGATTTGTGTTTGACAGTGTCACCGCCTAATAGCGAGAGGAGGATGAGTCATCCCAATTCTCCGTGATGTGACACTTGGGCGTAGTCGGCGTGGTCGTGTGTCATAAAGATCTTCGCATGGAGAATCAATGGCTCGATCTTGCATTTAATGCGAGGGTGACTCATCATTGGTGGGGAATGGGGATTCGTTGTTTGTCAATCCTAGGTGGCAAGGCCAAGAAGCACCGCTTTTGAGTCTGTTTCACAAGATGCCGGTGGGAGCACGTAGGAGGCGGCCAGTTAGGCGAAGTTCTCCAAGGAGTTGACATATGGCTCCTCGAGTCGACCATGCGGGATGTCGAACACTCTTGGTGTCGACTCATCCCGTCTCTTGAGTCAACCTGCAAGATGTCGACTCAAGGGGTGCATTGTAGATCTCGAGTTGGGGTGTGAATGGACTTATTTATCTCTTAATGCGAACTTGTCGCTAATCAAATGGGAATTGATATACTGTTGAAGAAGGGCTATAATAGTAAGTTAACAAGAAACCATGAGGGTTTCTTATAAGAGAGTAACAAAACTCACGAGTTCCATTGTCATAAAAAGAAAGTTAAGCTTCTTAGATGGGATTTTTAAGTCATGTGCTTGTCACATGACATGTTAGACTTAACTCTATTAATTAGAGGGCTTAAGTGAGAAACTTTAAGGAATTTTCTCAAATTTCCAAATTTAAGAGAGGTTAGCTACACCACCCCAAACTTAAGGAGAGTTTACTCAAATTAAACTAGTTGAGGGGGCGTTCTCAAATTAACCTAAATCTCAGCTTTTATGCGAAAGCTCGCATAGAATATCTTCCCCTGTATCTTTCGGTGCGCGCCTTCTTTCTCCTTTTGCCGTTGGCGTTGAGAACTAACCCCCAACCAAAAACTCCTCTTCCTATTTTATACTCTTTTTTAATATATTTTTTTCTTTTAAATTTTAATTTTGTTTCTAGCCTTCGACGATCTCTCTCTCTCTCTCTCTCTCTCTCTCGGTCGAAAGTCACGCGCTTTGAAGGTTACAGAGACGAAAGCTTCAAACTTCTTACTCTATTTCTTTAATTAATCCCTCGCTTCTTTATAACTTCTCGAAGTTGACCTTGATCTCATTCTGCAGATTGTTTCTTCGTTTCTTCATCGATCCCCGATTCGCGAATTTAATCGGATTTTTTGCTGCTGGTATGATCTGTTCTTTTCCTTTTTATCGCTGCTTGTATTGTAATTGAGCAATTTTGATGGAAATTTCGGTCGTTTTTGGTTGAATTGCATCCACGGTAGCTACTGAATTGATTGGCGATGGAAATTAGGGTTTTGTGATTAGGAGGTGGATTTTGTTGATTATGCTGCATTTGCTTGATTGGAATTGGGCAATTTTGATGGTGTTTCTTTTTCTTTTTCTTTTTTTTGTTTTTTTGGGCTTGATTGCATCTGTAAGGATTATCGGATTGATTGGCGATAGGAAAGTATTTAGAGTTTTGTGGATTAGTTTGGTTACAACTAAGTTTGGTAATTTGATGAATATTGAGCCTGAAAAAAGCCTTGATGGCTTAACCCTCGTCATGCGATTCTATGAAATAAATTAGTTGGCCTTGTATGTCTATCATTTATTTGTATCATGCATTTGAATTGAACCTTTCCTTTTAAAGTAAAAGTGAGAGAAACTTGGCAACATTGTGCAGAAATTTGCAACTGCAACCATTTGACAGCAATATATTAATTGAAGTGGTAACTTTTGAAACTTTTTATAGTTGCGAAAGTAATATAGATCCAGTGGAACAAGTAGTTGCACTTTGCAACTTTAGTTGTTGGAATTCTTTAGAATTTGGTTGATAATAGTTTGAGATTCGGGATTTATGTGAATGATAGGTGCTCAAGTATATTATCAATTGTGGTTGCGTTCTTTCTGTTATTCTGAGTTACACACAACAAATTGCTTAATTGCGAGATTGCAACCCCTTCTGCAATAGGCCTGTAGTTTCTACTTGTTTATGTATGAGCTTTGATGTAAGAAGTGGCTTTGACATTCTAGTTCATCTACAGGGAGCATACAGCACGGGGTTGTCAAGAAAAGGGGCACCCAGTAATCTTCCGGCCAGCACCATGACAAATGTAATTCATTATGAAGCTGGCAGTTCTAGCTCTACTTCTGTTAGCAGCCAAGGGAATGAGACCAATGATGATAAGATGATTGCAGAAATTCTCTCTGAGGAATATGCTAATTTAGATGGTGCGGTTGGAAGACGTCTTTCAAGCCTGTCATCTATTCCTGTGAGATTTTAGTCTTTTATCAATATTATTTGCATTTTGATGGTCAAGAATGGTGCTTTTGCAGTTTTTATTGTCATTTAGGACGAATAATGCTTGGTGATATAGATATCTGTTTGGATTTTCTAATTTGATGCTTTCATGGGTGGATCTATGTGGATTCTTTGGGGGGCAGTTGCACCCCTATGAACTTGAAATGACATTATAAAGCTCTGTAAAGTTGTAATCTGCCCCTCATACTATAACAAATTTTGCACCGCACCAAATTATAAAGTGCACTGAGTGCAGTGGAAAGCAATCAAGTAGTTGAAATAGTTTTAAAGTATGCTACAATGAAGCTGATTAAATGTACTGAGTGCATTCTCATCTGATACTATAGTTTTATAATAGGGTTAATTTCACATAAACCCCCTAACTTTAGGGGGTGTTGCACATAACCCCCCGAACTTTGTTTATCTCATTTAACCCCACCAAACTTTGGGGTGTTTCACAAAACCCCCATAAACTTTGAACTTTTCTTGTCACACCCCCCTACATGTAATTTACAAATAACTAAAGTTTTATTGAAAGAAAAAAAACCAGAATTTACGAGAGAGACGGTATATTACCTGCAAATAAGAAATAACAAAGTTTAAAATTTTGTTCTCTTAAGAAAATTTTAGTTATTTGTATATTACATGTAGGGGGTTTGATGAAAAAGGTGGAAGTTCGGGGGTTTTGTGAGACACCCCAAGGTAAGGGGTTATGTAGATAAACAAAGTTCGTGGGGTTATTGAAGAAAATAAAGGAGGAGGGAAGTTTTTTATTTTTGGGGCTCCGGTAAGAGGGTATTCTTTCTCTCTTTTTTCTGTATATTTTCTGAGAGAAATCATTTCAATTTATAGAGGCTTTTCACCCAATCATCTCTACCCCAAAATCAGCCTCCAAATAAATACAATTAAAGGCCATTTATCACTCTAATTCAAATTCGATAATGACCCATTAATTCTCCATTAATGGCCAATTATCACTCATTAAACATGTGGATTATTTGGTTGATTTGGTTAACCATTTCTAACATCTCCCACTTGGCCAAATTAACCAAATGATATACCTCCCACTATCCGTGAGATTAGATATCTTATTCTTATCATTACTCCCACTATTCATGAAGAGTAACTCACATTTCATTATTCATGAAATTTACTTGGACTTATTTATTTCTAAGTCCCATCAAACTTACATGTTTAATAAAGAATTCATTGGTATACCTTTTGTTAAAGGATCATCAATCATATCCGTAGTAGATGTAAGTCACTTTAACTTCTCCTTTCTACAATATCTCGAATATAGTGATACCGATCTCAATGTGTTTTCCTTTGGAACTATTAGCTCCACTATTGATCAAGCTAATCACGCTTGATTATCACAATAAATATCAATAGGCCCTTTTAACAAATTGAGATCTAGATCAATCAAAAATCGTCTCATCCGCATAAAGATGTGTAGTTGCCATACTACAAGCTATATATTGACTTCTTATGTATATCTAGCAATACAACCTTGTTTCTTGCTACTCCAAGAAACAGCCTCCTCCAAAGATGAACAAGTGTCCCGGTGGACTTTTCATCATCTTTATCACCCCGAAATCAAGATCGAGTAGCCGAGATTTCAAGTGAACTCGCTGATAAACCAATCTATGAGTCAATGTGCCTCGATATACTTCATAATCCTTTTAATGACTTCCCAAGGCTGGTCCTGGATTACTTTGATATCGGCTAACCGGACTTATAACATAAGCTAAATTAGGTGCGGTGCATAGCATTGCATATATCAAGCTTCCAACCGCTTGAGCATAAGGAACATCTAATGATTTACGCCTTCGGGACTTTGCTCTTTACACAATCTCTTTCCTATAACCAACGGAGTCAGTGGGATTGGAATCCTCCATTCCAAACCTTTTAAGAATTGATCTTAAATACTTTTCTTGGTTTAAACTTAACTTCCGACTTTGTTTATCTCATTTAACCCACCAAACTTTGGGGTGTTTCACAAAACCCCATAAACTTTGAACTTTTCTTGTCACACCCCTACATGTAATTTACAAATAACTAAAGTTTTATTGAAAGAAAAAACCGTAATTTACGAGAGAGACGGATATTACCTGCAAATAAGAAATAACAAAGTTTAAAATTTTGTTCTCTTAAGAAAATTTTAGTTATTTGTATATTACATGTAGGGGGTTTGATGAAAAAAGGTGGAAGTTCAGGGGGGTTTTGTGAGACACCCCAAGGTAAGGGGGGTTATGTAGATAAACAAAGTTCAGGGGGGTTATTGAAGAAAATAAAGGAGGAGGGAAGTTTTTTATTTTTGGGGCTCCGGTAAGAGGGTATTCTTTCTCTCTTTTTCTCAGATATTTTTCGAGAGAAATCATTTCAATTTATAGAGGCTTTTCACCCAATCATCTCTACCCCAAAATCACCTCCAAATAAATACAATTAAAGGCCATTTATCAGCCCTAATTCAAATTCTGATAATGACCCATTAATTCTCCATTAATGGCCAATTATCACTCATTAAACATGTGGATTATTTGGTTGATTTGGTTAACCATTTCTAACATCTCCCACTTGGCCAAATTAACCAAATGATATACCTCCCACTATCCGTGAGATTAGATATCTTATTCTTATCATTACTCCCACTATTCATGAAGAGTAACTCACATTTCATTATTCATGAAATTTACTTGGACTTATTTATTTCTAAGTCCCATCAAACTTACATGTTTAATAAAGAATTCCGCTGGTATACCTTTTGTTAAAGGATCATCAATCATATCTGTAGTAGAGATGTAAGTCACTTTAACTTCTCCCTTTTCTACAATATCTCGAATATAGTGATACTGGATCTCAATGTGTTTTCCTTTGGAACTATTAGCTCCACTATTGATCAAGCTAATCGCTGCTTGATTATCACAATAAATATCAATAGGCCCTTTTAACAAATTGAGATCTAGATCAATCAAAAATCGTCTCATCCAGACAGCATGTGTAGTTGCCATACTACAAGCTATATATTCAGCTTCTTATGTATATCTAGCAATACAACCTTGTTTCTTGCTACTCCAAGAAACAGCTCCTCCTCCAAAGATGAACAAGTGTCCTGAAGTGGACTTTTCATCATCTTTATCACCCCCGAAATCAGCATCGGAGTAGCCGAGGATTTCAAGTGAACTCGCTTGATAAACCAATCTATGAGTCAATGTGCCTCTGATATACTTCATAATCCTTTTAACAGCTTCCCAGTGTGCTGGTCCTGGATTACTTTGATATCGGCTAACCGGACTTATAACATAAGCTAAATTAGGTGCGGTGCATAGCATTGCATATATCAAGCTTCCAACTGCTGAGCATAAGGAACATCTAATGATTTACGCCCTTCGGGACTTTGCTCTTTACACAATCTCTTTCCTATAACCAACGGAGTTAGTGCGGGATTGAATCCTCCATTCCAAACCTTTTAGAATTGATCTTAAATACTTTTCTTGGTTTAAACTTAACATTCTAGACTTTCTATCTCAATTATTTGAATTCCAAGAATATATGATGCATCACCCATGTCTTTCATCTCAAACTTTTATTGAGATCGCCTTGATTTTATTCAACATATCTATGTCATTCGTGAGCAATAAATCATCTACATATAATGATAATATAGTAAATTTGCTCCCACTTTTCAAGACATATACACAATTATCTAATTTATTTTGAATAAAATCAAATTTAGTGATCGATCATGAAATTTGAGATACCATTGTCTAGAAGATTGTTTTAAATCATATAGAGATTTTATTAACTTATAAACTTTATGTTCTGTTCTTTTACCTGAAAACCTTCAGGTTGTTGCATATATATCACTTCCTTCAACTCTCCGTTAAGGAATGCTGTTTTAATATCTATTTGGAATAACTCCAAATCAAGATATGCAACAATAGCCAAAATGATTCTAATGGATGCAATTTAGCTCTGAGGAGAATACGTCTCTGAAAATCTATTCCAATATTCAGTTTGTAACCTTTGGCAACTAACCGTGCTTTGAATTTATCAATAGACCCATCAACACGGTATTTCTTTTGAGCACCCATTTGCATCCATGGCTTTTCTATTTTACGGTAGATCACTAAGCTCCCAAACTTTATTCTTTTCTATAGAATCAAGTTCTTCTCTTATGGCTTCCACCATAGATCGACTCATGCGATTTCATCGCTTGAGAAGTTTAAGGGATCTTGTTCTTCTATATTTGTATCTACCGAGAAACAAGATGGCTCACATGAATATAAATAGTAATCATCCATCCATGAAGGTTGTGTTCTTGGCCTTTTATTGTCTACAACGGTTGATGAGGTACATCATTTTCTATAGGTATTTTATCATTTTCAAGGTTAGGTTCATTCATAATATCTGGATCATTAGTAGGAACAACACTGTAATAATCATCATCTATTACAGTTAGAGGTTCTATTTCCTCTTGAACTTGTTCCTCTTCCTCTAGATTCTCTAAAAATGTATCATCTCTGCTTTCAATGACCCCCTTTTCTTTATTATAGAATTTATAACCTTTTGATTTTTCTGAATACCCTATAAATCTACACTTTAATGTTTTAAAGTCTAACTTATCTCAAAGTTGACTTGGAATGAGAACATAGGCTATACATTCCTATTTTCTGAGATGACTTAGATCTGGTTTTCGCTCATTCCATAACTCATAAGGTGTAGATGCAACTGATTTGACGGGAATTCTATTTAAAATGTAGTTTACAGTTAACAATGCTTCTCCCCAAAATTTATTGGAGAGACCTGAATGAGACAACATGCATCTAACTACATTTAACAATGGTCTATTCTTTCTTTCAGCAACACCATTCGGTTGTGGTGTATACGGCATTGTTGTATGCCTTTTAATTCCATGCTGAATACAATAACTCTCAAATTCTTTAGAGTTATATTCTCCACCTCTATCAGTTCTTAATATTTTGATATTTCTTTCAAGTTGGTTTTCAACTTCTGTCTTATATCTTTTAAAGCATTCAAAAGCTTCTAATTTTCTAGATATAAGATAGACGTGTGCAAACTTGGAATAATCATCTATAAAAGTAATAAAATATTTCTTATTACTATGAGTTTTGACACTTAGGGGACCACAAATATCCGAGTGTATCAACCCTAAAAGTTCATTGGCTCTTTGTCCGCCAATAAAAGATTTCCTGGTCATTTTACCAGTTAAACAATGTTCACATGGTGGTAATTGAATATTAGATAGTGCAGGCAATAAGTTCATTCTGATAATTTCTTTTATTTTTGAAATACTAGCATGTCCTAGTCTAGAATGCCACAATTCAGACTCAGAAATATAACAGGACAAGTAGTTCAAATTGAAAATTTTATTATCAGAATTATTACAAACTACTGGAAGAATGCATAATTCATGCTCGTACATATTTTCCCATAGCATACACTTTATTATTTTTGCCTATAGAAACCGGTTATTGTAGAACCTAACTTCAAGTCCTTTCTTCATCAAGCTTGGAGCAGTCAGTTGCACAGATTCTGGCATAGAACATCTTTGAGGACAAGAACACTATCCCCAAGATCCAATCTATATGAACCAATACCTTCTACATTGAGATAGATATTGTTTCCCATATAGATCCTCGTTCTCCTTTCTTCATTTCGGTGAATTCGTGACTCCATTCTTGTCCTTTGCGATATGTCCGGTCGCGACCGGAGTCGATCCACCAACCATTGATGTCGTCATCCGCGACGTGCACTCAGTCCCGCCAGGCAAATTCTCTCTTGCTAGTACTTCACGGCTTATAGCCTCCATTGTTCTCTTGCTTTTCTCCTTGTGGGCGGTTGGATCCGAAATGTCCAAACTTTCCACGAGTGTAGCAAGCGCCACGGGGGTACCTTCTTCTTAAATTGCTGTGATTTTGGACCTCTAAGTTGTGGTTTAGTAGGGTCGGGGTTTCTATTTCTTCCAGTTTGTTGCCTCTGGTGCACATAGTTCATTTCCTATTGTACCATGTTTAGTTCTGGTTCCTTCCTACTGACTATTAAATCTTGTTCTATAGCTAAGTGCATTGACAAATCCGTAACTGATTTAATGGCAAGATTCATTCTTAATGTAGTGGCAGCCACAAAGAAGGGAAGGTGGAAGACTATTGATATAGTTGCCACTTGCATTCTTCTCGAATTTCGGTCCCTAGATAAGTCATTAGCCATGACAATCATTTTATTTATATGTTCTCGACATTGTCTCCCTCTTGCATTCGAGAAGAATTATACTTATGCAAGAGTAGTTGAATATTAACTTCGAGGCGATTAATGATTTTTATCTTTATTGATTGCTACATGCCCATGGAAGTTTTACAAGTTTCAAAACTTTAATTAAATTATCTTCCATGAACATTAGCATAAGGCTTTTCGCCTTTTTGTCTTTCGACTTTCACTGCTCGAACCCCTTCTTTTCCTCAACAGTAGAGGTATCAGTTAAGGTAGGAGCACTAGTTTCGATGACTTCATCTATATTATCATGTATAAGGCCATATCTTATTTTTCTATGCCACATATCATAATTACTACCATTAAATTTTTCGATCTTTGTCAATTCACTTAGAACCAATTTACTAGCCATTTGGTAGAGAACTAAAACTGAATTTTTCAATTAAAAAATTTAGATATGTGTACTATTAATTAATGCTAAGATTCATATATATACTATGTGAGCAAAAAATTGAAATAAATTAAAATGAACTCGATTTTTGTGAGTTGAGAAAGGAAACTCCACTTTGAGCGAGATCGTCACTTAATGGTGTTGATTGAATATTAGATAGTGCAGGCAATAAGTTCATTCGATAATTTCTTTTATTTTTGAAATACTAGCATGTCCTAGTCTAGAATGCCACAATTCGGACTTCGAAATATAGGGACAAGTAGTTCAAATTGAAAATTTTATTATCGAATTATTACAAACTCTTGGAAGAATGCATAATTCATGCTCTGTACATATTTTCCCATAGCATACACTTTATTATTTTTGCCTATAGAAACCGGTTATTGTAGAACCTAACTTCAAGTCCTTTCTTCATCAAGCTTGGAGCAGTCGATTGCAGAATTCACGGCGCATAGAACACATCTTTGAGGACAAGAACACTATCCCCAAGATCCAATCTATATGAACCAATACCTTCTACATTGAGATAGATATTGTTTCCCATATAGATCCTCTGTTCTCCTTTCTTCAGCTCGGTGAATTCCGTGACTCCATTCTTGTCCTTTGCGATATGTCTGGTCGCACCGGAGTCGATCCACCAACCATTGATGTCCGTCATCACAGCATTGCACTCCGTCACACCGACAAATTCTCTCTTGCTAGTACTTCCTGGCTTATAGCCTCCATTGTTCTCTTGCTTTTCTCCTTGTGGACAGTTGGATCTGAAATGTCCAAACTTTCCACGAGTGTAGCAAGCGCCACGGGGTACCTTCTTCTTAAATTGCTGTGATTTTGGACCTCTAAGTTGTGGTTTAGTAGGGTCGGGGTTTCTATTTCTTCCAGTTTGTTGCCTCTGGTGCACATAGTTCATTTCCTATTGTACCATGTTTAGTTCTGGTTCCTTCCTACTGACTATTAAATCTTGTTCTATAGCTAAGTGCATTGACAAACCGTAATGATTTAATGGCAAGATTCATTCTTAATGTAGTGGCGACATGAGGGGAAGGTGGAAGACTATTGATATAGTTGCCACTTGCATTCTTTCGGAATTTCGGTCCCTAGATAAGTCATTAGCCATGACAATCATTTTATTTATATGTTCTCGACATTGTCTCCCTCTTGCATTCGAGAAGAATTATACTTATGCAAGAGTAGTTGAATATTAACTTCGAAGGTCGTATTTATCTTTATTGATTGCTACATGCCCATGGAAGTTTTACAAGTTTCAAAACTTTAATTAAATTATCTTCCATGAACATTAGCATAAGGCTTTTCGCCTTTTGTCTTTCGACTTTCATCGCCGAACCCCTTCTTTTCCTCAACAGTAGAGGTATCAGTTAAGGTAGGAGCACTAGTTTCGATGACTTCATCTATATTATCATGTATAAGGCCATATCTTATTTTTCTATGCCACATATCATAATTACTACCATTAAATTTTTCGATCTTTGTCAATTCACTTAGAACCAATTTACTAGCCATTTGGTAGAGAACTAAAACTGAATTTTTCAATAAAAAAAATTTAGATATGTGTACTATTAATTAATGCTAAGATTCATATATATACTATGTGAGCAAAAAAATTGAAATAAATTAAAATGAACCTGATTTTTGTGAGTTGAGAAAGGAAACTCCACTTTGAACGAGATCGTCACTTAATGGTGTTGATTGAAGAAGTAGATGTTGAAGTCGAGTCAAGACAGGCAACTCCGTCTTTGATCAAATTAGTTGTGTTCGTCAAGACGCAAATTGCAACAAAATAAAGTCTCGGATCGGACAAAACAAGCGTTGCTCGAGGTGCGTCGGATCTGCAATAAGTATTGGCGGCGCCAACGAAAACTCCAAGGGCTTAAATGATACTCGGATTGATGTTGAAATCGGTGACAAACTAAGGACGGGGTTCTTTGAAAAGCTCTTTATGTGGAGGGGCTTTGGGGAAAAGGAAAACCACAAACTTCCTAAAAAAAATGGTTAATGATAGAGGATGAAGGATGTTCACGTGGGCTCACAAAAAAGTAATAATGGCAAGTTGGATGTGACTATTGCTCAAGAAAGTTGGACTTGCTTGCTCGGAAAACAACTAAGTCGCAGCGAGTTCACGTGATGGGTCTTCGAATAAAGGAGCTTGACGAGACTTGCTTGTCTCGAGAACTAGGAAAGAGAGAGAACGAAGACTTCTTCTTCTTCTCTCGCTTCAAAAAAATGACAATGGAGTGGAGCTTCTTCTTCTTCTCTCGCTTCAAAAAAAATGGTAGCGAGGAGTAGAGAGGTTGTTAGCTCGATACCAATGAAAAATTTAGAGGAGGGAAGTTTTTGTTTTGGGGCTCGATAAGAGGGTATTCTTTCTCTCTTTTTACGTATATTTTCCGAGAGAAATCATTTCAATTTATAGAGGCTTTTCACCCAGTCATCTCTACCCCAAAATCAGCCTCCAAATAAATATAATTAAAGGCCATTTATCAGCCCTAATTCAAATTCTGATAATTACCCATTAATTCTCCATTAATGGCCAATTATCACCCATTAAACATGTGGATTATTTGGTTGATTTGGTCAACCATTTCTAACAGTTATGTGCAACACCCCTCAATGTTCAGGAGGGGTTAGGTGACATTAACCCATTATTATATTATCTCTTTAGTTTTAGTTCAATAGATATTTATCGTCCGCCCCAAGCATTTCCTGGATCCACTAATGGATGCCTTCATTTGTTGAAAGTATTTTCCTGAGCCACTCATTAAGTGTTCTACAAAATTCTATTTCTAATGCAATTTTTCTTCCCATGTTTTTTTAATCGTGTTTTCCGTATGGCTTTGCTTCTTTAATTTGTACACACACTCACTAAGCCCACCACCCACACCACAGATATATATACATTTAGAGACACACACACACACACACACACACATATATATATATAGATTAATGGGTATCATTGACATGAGAGGATTTTTTCATATCTACAGGTGTCACAATTACTACCATTAAATTTTTCGATCTTTGTCAATTCACTTAGAACCAATTTACTAGCCATTTGGTAGAGAACTAAACTGAATTTTTCAATTAAAAAATTTAGATATGTGTACTATTAATTAATGCTAAGATTCATATATATACTATGTGAGCAAAAAAAAAATTGAAATAAATTAAAATGAACCTGATTTTTGTGAGTTGAGAAAGGAAACTCCACTTTGAGCGAGATCGTCACTTAATGGTGTTGATTGAAGAAGTAGATGTTGAAGTCGAGTCAAGACAGGCAACTCCGTCTTTGATCAAATTAGTTGTGTTCGTCAAGACGCAAATTGCAACAAAATAAAGTCTCGGATCGGACAAAACAAGCGTTGCTCGAGGTGCGTCGGATCTGCAATAAGTATTGGGCGGCGCCAAAGAACAGAAACTCCAAGGGCTTAAATGATACTCGGATTGATGTTGAAATCGGTGACAAACTAAGGACAGGGGTTCTTTTGAAAAGCTCTTTATGTGGAGGGGCTTTGGGGAAAAGGAAAACCACAAACTTCCTAAAAAAAATGGTTAATGATAGAGGATGAAGGATGTTCACGTGGGCTCACAAAAAAGTAATAATGGCAAGTTGGATGTGACTATTGCTCAAGAAAGCTGGACTTGCTTGCTCGGAAAACAACTAAGTCGCAGCGAGTTCACGTGATGGGTCTTGAATAAAGGAGCTTGTGAGACTTGCTTGTCTCGAGAACTAGGAAAGAGAGAGAACAGAGAAGACTTCTTCTTCTTCTCTGCTTCAAAAAAAATGACAGCGGGAGTGGAGCTTCTTCTTCTTCTCTGCTTCAAAAAAAAAAATGGTAGCAGGAGTAGAGAGGTTGTTAGCTCTGATACCAATGAAAAATTTAGAGGAGGGAAGTTTTTTGTTTTTGGGGCTCCGATAAGAGGGTATTCTTTCTCTCTTTTTTCTGTATATTTTCTGAGAGAAATCATTTCAATTTATAGAGGCTTTTCACCCAGTCATCTCTACCCCAAAATCAGCCTCCAAATAAATATAATTAAAGGCCATTTATCAGCCCTAATTCAAATTCTGATAATTACCCATTAATTCTCCATTAATGGCCAATTATCACCCATTAAACATGTGGATTATTTGGTTGATTTGGTCAACCATTTCTAACAGATTATGTGCAACACCCTCAAAGTTCAAGGGGTTAAGTGACATTAACCATTTATTATGTTATATCTTTAGTTTTAGTTCAATAGATATTTATCGTCCGCCCCAAGCATTTCCTGGATCCACTAATGGATGCCTTCATTTGTTGAAAGTATTTTCCTGAGTCACTCATTAAGTATTCTAAAAATTGCATTAGAATTTCTAATGCAATTTTTCTTCCCATGTTTTTTAATCGTGTTTTACCGTATGGCTTTGCTTCTTTAATTTGTACACACACTCACTAAACGCCAGTCACCACCCCACACACACAGATATATACATTTAGAGACACACACACACACACACACACACATATATATATATAGATTAATGGGTATCATTGACATATGAGAGGATTTTCCTCATATACGCTTAGGTGTCACAATCTCCACCAAGTGTAGGAGAGAGAATAAAGTAGGAGAGAGAATACCTCTTATTTTATTACAATTATACTTGGTGGAGATTGTACACGTCAACAGATATGAGGAATCCCTCATATGTCAATGATACCATTAATCTCATATATATATATATATATATATATATATATATATATATATATAGAGTAAGGCTCATGAACTTAAGTTCATAATGAATAGTAGTGCACCAACTTTCTAACCACTCATTTTGCTTTGGGATCCGTGAAAGATATAAAGCCCACTTTGAGATTTGTGCATCACAAATCTCAAGACAAGATGAGTGGATAAAAAGTTGGTGCACCACTATTCATTATGAACTTAAGTTCATAGGAGCCTTACTCTATATATATATATATATATATATATATATATATATATATATATATATATATATATATATATATATATATGAGAGAGAGAGATGTACATGTATGCCACCCTACTATTCACATCAAAGCATGTGAACTTCTTATCTCTTGTTTCTTGGCAACTCATACCCGATATTCGTGTTTCTGTGCATGCGCACATGCGTGCGCGCGTGCGTGTTCTTCTTGAAGATTGTATCCATTCATCATGGACATGTTATTTTATTGTCTGCATTGTTTCTTTTACTTATGTTCTTCCTGATAGGTAAGGTAATTTTAATCTTCTTCACATTATTTTCCAAAATATTGCAGCATGTTCCTCGGATCAACACATATTTTCCAACGGTGAATGATGCAAGTCTAGATCACCAGCGTTTATTTCAGAGGTAACTACTGTTCTTTGGCAGTTATCTAATGAGGCATGGAAATGTTATTCTTGCAATAATTTCATTTCATGCACTTATTTCCTAATTCACTTTCTTCTCATCATTCATTCTGCATTTTAATCACCAAAGTTTGTTCATTGCTAACCACTTGTGGACTTCTTTACTTGATATTACATGTTGCCCCCTTCCCCTCATATATATGCCCCATTTTATCTTTTTGGCCTTTCATGTCATTTCTTGAATCTCAATCATGGTGTATTAATAATAGTTTTATTAATCTAATTCTGGACTTCTTTGGACCAGACTTGTCTTTGCCTGTTCTCTATGTAAGTGTCATTTTGTGAATTTTATCTTTTCTTATTACTTATGCTATATCTATCATCATACGACTGTATATATAAAGTGTTAAATAAACTGTGTGTGTTCTCCCTTAAAGTAATGCCACATGCGAACCATATTCATTTCACATCTATGCTGGCAAGACCATGCACCGATCATGCCTTACATACTTCTTTCACATGTTTTTTTTACTGATAGTTTAAGTGCCTGTATATTTAACTTTTCTTATAGGTTAAATGCTTATGGCTTATTTGAAGTAAAGGTTTCTGGTGATGGAAATTGCCAGGTATGTTTGCTGGTTTATAATTAGTCAATAATTATATAAGATGCCTATTTTAGGAATCGGGATTCTGAAGCTTTTGATTGTAATTTTTCTTGCATATGGCAGTTCCGGGCAATCTCAGACCAGCTGTACAGATCACCAGAACATCATAAACATGTTCGAAAAGAAGTCGTGAAGCAGGTATCTGTTAGACATTCTACTCATTTTCAGTCTTTTTGTCTTCTTTCAGTAAGCTTGTTGCAAGGACTATATGCTATGTTTAATGAAATATCAGGTTTTTTCATCAATATTGGTTTCTACAATGTCTTGACACCCTCTCTTTGTGTTTTGTTTTTGTTGCTTTTCTTTACTCGAACAAGAGTTACGGAAATTGAAACATTTTTACTCTTTTCATATGAATTCAATAACGAATGGTAATTTTTGTAATAATAGATTGTAGCACTAGTTTCACGTCCTTTTGTTTTCTTACTCATTACTTATGTTCATTGAGACTGATTGCAAGATATCTTCTTTTTCGAGTTGCTGACCTATCAGCCTGTTTGCCTTGTCACTTGAAATTCTGATCTCCCTCCTATGTTATTGGGCTTGTATGTGGTGGGTGCTCGGTGGCTACTTGTTTGGCAAAGTGATGGAGATAGGGGTGAACCAAATCTTACACCAATTTTTTGGCTTTAGATCTTTAAAATCATATTGAAAAGCTTATTGCATAGTGTATGGAACATAGAAAAGTCTAATTCCTTATGGGAACATTGAAGATTTGAGCTATGGATTCTTTAGGATCCAATCCAGATAATCCTGTAAATGAGCATTGAACTATTTATGTAGACGAATTCAACCTTTTTTGCTAATAGTACATAGATTAACTAAACTAGTTCTACGCTTCTATTTAACTCAATTCCATTCTTGCTAAATATGAATTTTGAAAGTTTTATTTTTCACACTTAAATGTGATAATTATTGCTAAAACTAAAGGGAAAGCAACTCCTGCAAACTTATGAGTAGAAATTGTGAGATAGATACTGCCATTGGATATCTTGTAATTCAAACTCCACCCAATAAATTATTGGGCTTGGATCCCCTAGCAGATTTGAGATTTCTTAATGGATTTGAATACGTAATGGATCACACAAATTTGTTGTAGACCCTCAAGTAGATGTTGTAGGACCCTATCCATCTCTAGGTCGTCATGGTGGAGAGTGGATGTGAATGCAAGTGGATCCTATAAATTTATAGTGGGTCCACGAATGGGTATTGTAGGATCCAATTTGTTGCCACCCATGTTAGATGGGTATTTCTATTTGAAGCCATACCCGTACCCAAACTTCTTGGACACTTCTTGAATATATGCATAAGTTTACTTGGGTCTGTCTCAATTATGTAATGCATATTTAATTTAAAACACTCCTCATACACTTCTTGGATGTATATTCTACACTTCACATCCACTTCTCGGAAATCGTCGGACATGGGTCGGGTCATTTTTGCCATACCCAGTTCAGAACTATGATTTTAAAGGCCTGTTTGGATGTCTAATTAAAAATCGAGCGACTTTCCAATTTATAATATGCATAAATAGAAACATAAAAATGTTATTAGGAATTTTAATTCTCATAACATGTGAATTAAAAACAAGATTGATCTCTTGTAAATTATTAATTTTAATACATATAAATATACGTATACATACATATATATGGCCGTCTCCCTGTACCCTACAAATTTGCCTTCTCCCTTGCCAGTACTAGTACCTGCACCCATTTCTATGCAATTTGGGTTGCCACTAGGTTGTTTTTGTAGCTGGTTTTGAGGGGTAGGCTGCAGGGAAGATTAGCTGAGTAAATTTTAATGCTTTTCCTGCAGTCAATACATTCCTCTTTTGATGCTGATATCGTAGTTTCCCCCTTTTTCTCTTTTTTTATATATTTCTTTTCATAAGTAGGATGTTTTTGGGATTTGCTTAGGATCTCGTGGGTTATTCAGCAAATGACAATGCATTTCTTCTTATCAATTTCTCCTTTTCTTCCACCTTGTCCAGCTTAAAGAGTTCCGTTCTCTATATGAAGGTTATGTTCCCATGAAGTATAAGAGCTACTGCAAGAAAATGCGGAAGTAGGTCTTCTTGTTCTGAAATTAATTTTCTGTTATTTTTTTCTTGAGGAAAACCTCCCTTTACTGGCACATGACAGTCTAAATTACATTCCACAGGTCAGGTGAATGGGGTGATCATGTTACATTACAAGCAGCAGCTGATAAGGTGGGTATTCAGAACTAAGTTTAGCAAATGTTGTTAGACTTACAGAGTCATCATCTACCTAATTTAGCATATAATTTATTATTTTGTGATGATATTGAGTGCCTATTTATATTTTAATCTAGATTTATTGGCTTATTCGAAAAGTACATTTCTGAACTTGTTTAAAGATGATTTGGTTTACTGGAAGCTGTACCATCCTACTGTTACATTTATGTGACAGTTCTGTTATAGGTAGTCTTGACAGAAGTGATTAGTTCAGGATGGAAGGGGGAGAGCCTTAGTTTTCATATCATCTCTCTTCTTTGGGTTGATTTCGCAATGTCTTCGTAACTGTTGATATAGAATCTTCAATATATTTGTTGCTGGCTGGTTGCCATTGCTTTCTTATATTTCATTTGAATTAAGATCTCTCCTATGCTCTAGTTTTATTCTCTATTTTATTTGCAGTTTGGAGCAATGATTTGTCTGCTTACTACGTTTAGAGATATCTCTTCTGTATGTGAATAAAGATATCTCCCTATTCACTAATGTTATTTACTATTTTATTTGCAGTTTGGGGCAAAGATTTGTCTGCTTACTTCATTTAGAGATACCTGTTTTGTCGAAATTGTTCCACGAAACCAGGCACCTCAGAGAGGTAATAATGCAACTTTATACTCAAGCTTCATAAATATTATGCAGAGAAGTTTAATAGATTTCGAGTTCGAATTTTCTATTACGTCAACAATAAATATGGATGTCACCCGAAGCAAGAGCAGACCCGTTATACATTTTGCATAAATGCATGGAAATTTTTGAAGCTGAGAAGAACCATTAGCTTTCATATGTAAGGCCAGAAGAAATCCCATGCTCTGGTACCATGTCAGATAGCAACTTTACACAAAAACTGAAGTCTATGGATTATGGGAAAACAATGTGAATCAATCTTCAAACTTAAATAATACCAATATTCATCAGTCATTTTAATTCTGTTATATCTTTTTTTATATTGAATGCATATAAGTGTATCATATGATTTTTTTCTTTTCCCTATTGTAGAGCTATGGCTGAGTTTCTGGTCTGAAGTACATTATAACTCACTTTATGAACTCCAAGGTCAGTTATTCTTATCAGCTCTCCTGAATGTAGTTTTTTACTTGATGGCTTCTACAGCATGGTCAGCTTATTTACCTTCAGAGAGTTTCTTCTTCCCACATTAAACTGTTGATAATTGTTTCTTGTGGTATCTTGCAGATATGAAAGTCAAGTACAAGCCAAGAAAGAAGCATTGGTTATTTTGAAGCGCTACGTATATCTATAGCATTGATACTGAGGTTACTTCACCATTTGTGCATATATAATTTTATTTTTCCTGCTGAAGTCCGATTTTGTTGGCATTATTTTGGTATTGTATATTTTAGAATAATTATATGTATTATTTTGCATATTGATATTGAAGTCATCTATCTTATTCTTTAATTCTGTTCAACTTTATTTCCTTTTCCTGCATAGTTTATAAATTTAAATTATTTATTGAACTGTTTAGGTTGTTCAGCATAATAATCTTAAATCCATACTCATAAATAAAATTGGTGGCCTACCACTCATCACGAAGCAGTAAAGAGGGAAGATGTAGTAAATGACACTAAAGGTTGGATAAATAGGTAAATTACGAGAAACTTCACCTATACCCAGTTTCTCAAGAAACCCCCTCATCAACCGAGTTCAATAAAAGCCTCCTCATCTATTAATTACCGCGTACATTTGTAACGTAATGCATCTCCCCTCGTCTAAGAAGAAGAGGAAAGAAGTTATGAAATAAAAACAACACAGATAGTTGTAGAATTTAAATTAATCCTTTCATTTGCATCACAAGTTTACCATGAAGCTATTTAATAAGAAACAATAACAATTTTAATAACCATTATAGAGCGGCGTTTTTTTGTTGGGCTTAATAAGTGAAGGGTTTTCAGAAATCTTGGAACAGATGAAGGGGATATAGAAATTTTAATAACATGGACACCTATTATTTGAGACATAGGGATATTACATAGGTATACCTTAAGCAACCTAAAGTTTATATGCAAATCAACTCAAACTCCTGTAATTTAGCCAGATTAGATTTTGCAGCAGACACATACTAGATGATACAAAGGAAAACAAGGAACAAAACCCCATCTCACACAACGATTAACGGTTGTCTTGATTTCCAGTGATGCATGACATTTACGTCCACAATGATGATAAAACACAAGTCCCTGAGAATGGGATAAGTTCTGTCTGATCACGCTGTAAAATGTAAACGTATATTGTTTTGTAATTTAGTAAATTATTTATGTAAAAGGAAGTTGCCCAAGAAATTAGGGGGAAAAAAGAAATAAAGGGTAACTCGACAATAAGATGTGGTAATAAAACTTTTGTTATTTTAGGGGTAATAATCGTCGAAACCTTGTTTTTGTTTTTGAGGTTTTGTCCAACCAGGAGCTCAAGTGATATAAAAATAGTAGTGGCAATTTAACAAATAAAATTTAGGATTTTTTTCTCTCTGGATTTTTTTAAAGCCAAGTTGAATTTAAGATTTTGTTCTCTCAAGATTTTCTTATGTTTAGCCAAGTTAACAGACATGCTATGAGTTCCTGAAATAATGTAGAAGAATACTTAATTGTTACCAAACAAAGAAAACAATGAATAGTTAAAAATTTCAAGTGGGGTCAATAAGATCATGGACAGTCCAGTAGTGGTTGAAGACCTCTCTTGTGCAGTGGGAATTTTTTTGCTAACTCTTTAAGGACAAATTGTCTCCGACCCTTTGAGTTCTAAAAAATATGCTTCCCAAATTTTGTCATGCTTCCACCCTTTGCACATGAAAACCCATATGTTTTCTTTTTGAAAATTCCTAATCTACTTGAGCCTTTTCCCTCTTCATTCTCTCTTATCTCTTTCATAAACCTGCCATGAGCCAATGAACCTATGTTAATTGGGCAATTCGAATATGAAGCCATACTCGACATGTACATGTACCTAGGGGTGTCCAAACGGATTGGGCAGGCCTGGCCCGGGCCGAACCATCGGGCCCAGGCGGGGCAAAGGCCCTTGCCCAAGTTTGGACCCGGTTAGACAAGGCTAGATCCGGTCCGGGCTCGGGTTGATCGGGCACCGGGTAGCCTAGGCCCAGGTCAAATTTTTTATTATTATCTTTTTAAGAAGTTTCAGAAAAATAGAAAAAAATTTGAGAAATTTGGTAAAAAAAAGTTTTTTCTTATTATTAGTCACTTAGAATTACAACTTGCAAATTCATAGAATTTCAAAATTCAGAAAAAGTTCTATCTTATTATTAATCACTCAGAATTACAACATGTTTGGAAATTTATCGCATCACAATAGTATGGATACATTCTAACTAGTTTGGCACTTATCCATCTATATCAATATCATTTGCAACTCTTTACAAAAAGAATAAAATTACATATTTACAATTAAAAACTAAAATTTACAAATGATTCACTATTCTTTTTCTGCCATCACCAAATCTTTAAGTGCTTCAAGAGCAGTTGCCCGTTCGATGTGTTGACGTCTCTTTTGGACCTTCACCAATCTTGTAAGCACATTATTGCCTATATGATATTGGATCTAGCAACATTTTGTGATCATTAATCAACCATCCTAATACGAAGGCTAACAGTCGGGTCGGTTCGGGTAACTCGCTGACTCGGTTTCTTCACCTGTTCCCAACCCCGTCCCTGGCCGAGTCGGGCAGGGTTTTGCCCGAAGCTCCTGTGTCCATGCTAGGTTGTGGTGGTGCGGGCGGGCCAGTCCCGTGAGCTTTGGGCACCTACCCATACCCAAACTCCTTGGACACTCCTTGCATATATGCATACATTAATTCGAACATGCACTCAATTATACAATACTTGTTTTAATTAAAAACACTTATCATACATTTTTTGGACATATGTCATACACTTCACACCCGCTTCTTGAAACTCATTGGACATATGTCAAGTTCCGAATTATGATTTTGAAGGGTCACTTGGATGCCTTGTTCAAAACCTAGTGATTTTCCAATTTATAATCCACACAATAATAGAAAATTTATAATCCACATAATAATAATAATAACATAAAAATTTTATAGGAATTTTAATTCTCATCCTTGTTCTCATATAAATTATTAGTTACAATATATGATATATATGTTTATAAATATTTATATCGATGTGTCCCTGTATCCTACCTTTTACAAATTTGTTGTGTTCCGGTACCCGTACCGGTACCCATACCCGTACCCGTATCTGTGCAACAAAGCCATGAACCCGTTCCTCATGAGGAGGTGATAGGGAAGAGACTGGCGGCGAGGCGAGAGGTGGTGGTTGAGGAAGGAGGAGAAAGAAAAAGAGAGAATGAAGAGAGAAGATATGAGTATTTTAGGAATTTCATGTGGGGACAAGGGGGTGGAAGACGTGTATAGATTTTCTCAGAATACCGGCATTCAATAGAGTGATCTATCCTTTCTCATGGGTGATAGAGGATTTTCTCAGAAATTTGGCTATTATGTACATGATGCAAAGCCCATCTCTTAATGGGGTTGATTCTGATAGGATTTGTATTTGTAGAAGCATGATTCTTTGGGTAAATGTGGTAAAGACTTCTGACCTTTTTCTTGGAGGGAGGAAGCATGTTATTAAAGATCAAAGGGGGTGGAAGCAAATTTCCCAATTTTAATGAAGAAACTACTCTCCAATAGAAGAAGGACGGTGTCCTTTTCCTTTAGGCTGTTTAGATACTGACCGGTTATTGTTCCTTAATTATAGGAGGACATGCATGTGAGATGTTCCTACGTGTGGTTTGAAAAATATAACCTTTTCTTGTTCAAATTAGCCCAGGTCTAAACCTTATGTCCAATCTTAGGACTAATGATTTCTTCGTTTCATGAAGGTTGTTAGTTTTTTATTATCTCTCATCTCTATTGTCGGTCAGGTCCTAGTTTTAGTATATATCTAATTTTTATCTCACAGTAAAGATTCAAGTTTAGAAATGTTTTATATAATATATGGTAATTTTTTTCCCAATATATGAATGTCCATGCTCCCTCTTGTGTGCTTCTCACTATTGTATATCTGGCCAGAACTAGGAATGTTATATGAAAACACTGGAAGAACAAAGTTAACATGAAAAATTCAATTCAAATTTGTGACATTTTTGCCAATATTTGTTCTTTGCTTGATAAATTGCTTCTTAATTGTCTAAAAATCTGATGAAAACGCGTAGCTGGTCCAATAGCTGTCTTATAAGATGTTTCCTTGGAGTTATGGGCATTCTACATATTGCTCTGCATTCTTTTGACGGAATTTTCTACTTAATCTTGCTTTATAAAACCGATAAACCGTGGTTGATCCAGATATGAATTCAATTTATATGATATTTACAGAACTTGGAAGAAAAATTTATGGCAGGTCGTTGACCATTAACAGAGATTTACTGTAATTTCTTCTTGATTTGGATTCTAAATTTGTATCCTACCAGTTTCTCATCATTTTGACGTTAGAGTTTTCTTATTTGTTATTTTTAGACAACTGCTTCCTCGCATTGCCTTCAGGCTTAACCTTAGGTACTGTGATAAATGTTGAAGTAAAAGTTATATTAGGGAAACAGTAAAATCTGTTAATGTTATTTGTTTACCATGCCATAGTAAAAAATCAATGACATGTCTTTTCTTTTCTTTTTTTTTCGGTTTTATCTGGGGTAAAACAGATAATGTTTTAATAACTCTTCTTGATGGATACTTTCCGCACAACAATACCACAATATTCTACTATGTTTTCTTTACAAGTGTCATGCTCTACTTATGAGGCATTCTGAAAAATCTTGTAAAATTCAAATGTCCTCCTAGTAACACAGAGTATAGTTGTTTTAACCTTGAATATGTTGAAGTGTAGATACACTTGATTGTATAAGATCAATTTTAGCAATTTCCTTCTTGCTACAGCACATGTGCATGCTTAAATTTCATGGATGATGTTGATTTTAGAAGGTGCTGCATAAATGCTTTGAACCATGCCATATTCTTTCCTTGATGTTTCAGTTATGACTAGACTTGGGTCCTCTCCACTCTTCTGAACCACTCGATGTCATGATAAAATCCTTTTGAAGAAGGGAACCCCCTTGTTAATTCTTAGCAGTGAAAGTTAAGGAACCGAATAACCTATTTATTAACAGTGAAAGAACAGAATATTTTAAATTTCAACCATTTGGAACAATTTATTCCTTCTGTCATTGTTTCTACTTGTTCTTGACATGGTACATTCTCCTAGGTTTCATGTAATACCTAATAATTTAATAATGCACTCTACTGTGAGTTTGTGACTAATGAAGTTAGAATAAACTTGTGTTTCATTAGTTAAGTTGCCGTATCTCCGAACTCCATTGTATCTTACGTATAGAATTCTACACAGAGGTAGTTAGTTAAGACTTAATTCCAGAGGGTCATGAGAGGTGCTAATATGAAGTTTGATGATCTTTGAAATGATAAATAGTAACATTCTATCTGTAGCATTTATAGAATTCTATAGTATCTTATTTATAGAATTCTATAGTCTTTCTTTATCATAATAGCACTAAAGAAGACCTCTTTTTCCCTTGAAAATTATGGTGTCCTTAGACTTCATACTCAAATTCAATCTAGACAAACATGCTATATTCCCTTTCTCTACTTGGGGATGAGTTTTAAATACTTACATATAAAGAATTGGATCAGTGAGATCTCAAGTGGGGTACATAGATTTGGGAGAAAAAGTCCAGGTGCAGGATCTCAAGTTTGGTAGCTGGGGATTTTGACACAAAAGAGTATGGATGTAGTCACTCACAACTTCCTGTTGAAGTTTGTGTTGAGTCATTTTCTTTCAGGTTTTCTTAAATTCTGTTACCCAATTTTGTTTTCATACAGATGAGGACAGTTGAGATGCATGTGAGGTGTTTCTCAATGAGGCCCCTCTATGAGAATTGATGTCATGTCCAGCTTAAATCCAGCCAAAATCCATATCCTTACCATTAATTATCCAGCCAAATCATTCTATTCCTTCACGATTGGGTGAATAAATCTGGTAATCTTGTACACACCAGTTCTTTTATAACACATGACCATGATCTCTACCGTTTAAGACAAAGTGCTCTATCAATGGTGATGCATGTTCTTCTATTTTTACGTGTTAAAATGTAACTTTAAAGTTTTAGTATAATAAAAGAGAGGCTTGAGATGAAATCAACAATTCCAATTCCAATTCCGTTAAGCACATAGTTAAAGCAGATTTAAAAAATCTGCGCGAACATGTTAGAATATAAAAGTATACGCTTCTAACCCTAATCAAGATGAGCAAACTTTATTGTTTGTATCTTATTGTTTAGACTATTGGCGGAAATAAAATCTGTAGGTTAGACGGTAATCAAGTTGCATATCGAGTAATCTTAATTATTGATATTCATAGGTTAGGTTTTCTTGCAGGTAGATCTTACTGATAATCAACACCCCACGTGTAATAAGACATTCAAATTGGTTGTTATTTGTTGAATGATTCATTGTGGAGTGGGCACTTATGGAGCATTAATGAAGTTACTTGATTTTAACTAGTAAGGACTAGTTGCATGTGGATAGGTTTGAGAGTTAGGGTGTGAGATGTGTGCATGGGACTTTGATGGTGACAGTGCAAAGCCTACATGCTCTGTATTTAGAGCTTTTCTGATATTGTTCATTCAGAGTGTATAGATTTTGACTCCTAAAATACTGTTATACAGCTTTGTATCTTGATTGAAATAGATAATTATAAATAAAATCTATTAGTTTAACCGCAAATGAAGTTTGCGGTAGCTATAATTTCATGTTTTCTTCATGCATATATGTTTCCTTATTCTGACCTCCAACAGGTTTATTCTCCACCTCAAACATCATTCTGCACTCGTTAACTAGAATTGGATCAATTTAATTGGATTGTTAACTTGATTACATTACACAGAATTTGGATGGCATGTAATAGTAGCGGAGACCTATTTGAAGCAACTAATGAAATTTGGAGGATCAATTTCAATTTTCATGTATTTTGGAGTACCGACATTAGTAAGATCTTTTTGATTTGAGCATAAGATATGCAAACAGTTGGCAGTGGCCCCATTACTATTTTGGTATTACTTTTAATCAAAATATAAGTGAGATGTGTTATTGTAGACTATGTGCACATGTGGCATCATTATTGTTGCTTAGCTTTGGGATTTGCTTAATGAAGGAAAACAGGGTGCACATGGGGCTTTAGATGCAATATTAGTTGAGATTTGATAGGATTTAATTAAACTGCAAGTTTTTGCAGATAAAGTTCTCAATAATATATGTGTAGATTACATTAATTTTGAAGGGAATAATCCGTTACAGTAGAGTCTTTCAATTTTTTGTATCTTAATATGATTGCATGAATGGCACCTAGAAGCTTTTATTTATTTATTTATTTAAGAGGATGCTTCTGACAATTTTATTAAACTAGAAGTTGACATCATGTTGCGTTTGTTTGGACTAAAGTCTTGGGCTATTTGAGGTTCCCCTTAATTAGTGGGATTTTTGGGAGGCCTAGTGCTAATTGGAGAAAGATGGGCTTGAACACTTAAATTATTCAGTAATGACTCTTGAGTAGTATATTGACAATAATAGATGAACTTTCAAAGGTTGGTAGGTCATATGATTTGAAACTAGAAGATACAAGGTACAAAATATAACTCTAATTTTATAGAGAGAGAAATTCTATGGGGAAAAATCACAGAATTAAATTACAAAAGAAATGGCATCCTTAGTAGTTGCATTTCATGTTCTAACAATAAACATTATTATTGATTTTATATGCCTCTTGTGTTGATGAATTGGGATGATCATTTTTCCTGTGAAAGTGAGTTACGGGAAACCAAAGATCAGGGATAATGCTATCTTAACCAATTTTTAGAAAATGATTAAGAGTAATCTAGCGGCTTCCGAGATTGTATTCTACTGTTTTATTAAGGATGGTCCTAGTTCATTCAAAAATATACATCCATTTGATGAATTAATGATTGACTACAATCATTTACATTTTTGTTGTTTAGATTGAATTATCGAAAAAGAACCCTATAAACTTCCTCTATAAGAAATCATATATATAGAGAGAAAAGAGTGTGAAGCATTTTGGCAGCACAAAGGTTAAAGTTGATGGTTAATTAACCATCAAACTTGACGTCTTTATTAGAACATATATAGCCTTCAGATTTATTTTAACTAAGACACCCATTGTCATTTCCTGTAAGATTTTCTATAGGATTAATTACAATCTGATACTTTGATGTATGATGTAATTATACGGGTGATCCTGAAGTTTGCGTATCTACATAGGTAATTCTGATTACAAATTATAATTACAAGGCGACCCTAGAGCTCAGATGACAAGTAACTCTCAGGATTATCAGTATAACTATAATCAGTTACTTTATGGCTAACCATGTAGATAGAGAAATTTTAGAATTACCCATGTAATTATATTATATCTCAGGTTGCTGGATTGTAAGTAATCCTTTCCTATAAGCCTGGATAGACTCTTCTTCCCCCGTAGAATTCAACTTGAGCTAGTTTAAAGAATAAATAAAGAATGAAATGACATTTATTTGGTTGATTGTATCTCAACTTTTAACACAATGATAATTGTAACTATAGTGTAGAGCCACCAATGGCTCAAACACTTTAATGTTGACTAAGTATTGACTCTGCTAGCCATCCAATCAGACTCACCGAGATCCCTCTGAGCCTCTATCTCTCTCTCTCCAATCACTTTTCATATAAGGGCTTGTTTGGTTCCTTTCCGCCATTTTCCCCCAAAATCGGGGTTTTTAGTCCGGAAAATTTTCCGGAAAAAAAACCAATGTTTCACCCTCACTTTCCGGAAAATTTTTGCAAACAAACACACGAATGTGAAGGAAAATGTAAAAATACCTACTTTCCTCACTTTCCTCATTTTCTGCGTTTTTGCCCAACCAAAATTTCTAAAAGCAAATCCTTCGATAGTCTCAGAATGCAGCATTACTACTAAGAATACGAAAAGTAAATCTCCCGTGATGCTCTAAATTTTAAAAATGACTATAGTAACTACAGTAAAATTCACATTCAAACTCTCCCGTGCTTTGCACGGGTTGAATACTCTTTTCAGTAAAGTTCCAAACTGACCCAAACAAGAGTGCAGAGCGAGAAATAATTGATGCATAGCTGTGATCTATCAATCTTTTTAATAGCTGTCCCATAATATTTTTTATACCCCCCATGCCTTCAAATCAAGCATTTTGACTCCTCTATTATAAGTTTTCCCTATATAAACCCTTGCAGTTCTCTCTTCTCCTCACTCACTTAAACCCCACTCCCCTTTTCTCATGGCTTCTTCACTTTTAGTATGCTTTTGCTTACTTGGGCTGATCATTTTTCCTGTGAAAGTGAGTTACGGGAAACCAAAGATCAGGGATAATGCTATCTTAACCAATTTTTAGAAAATGATTAAGAGTAATCTAGCGGCTTCCGAGATTGTATTCTACTGTTTTATTAAGGATGGTCCTAGTTCATTCAAAAATATACATCCATTTGATGAATTAATGATTGACTACAATCATTTACATTTTGTTGTTTAGATTGAATTATCGAAAAAGAACCCTATAAACTTCCTCTATAAGAAATCATATATATAGAGAGAAAAGAGTGTGAAGCATTTTGGCAGCACAAAGGTTAAAGTTGATGGTTAATTAACCATCAAACTTGACGTCTTTATTAGAACATATATAGCCTTCAGATTTATTTTAACTAAGACACCCATTGTCATTTCCTGTAAGATTTTCTATAGGATTAATTACAATCGATACTTTGATGTATGATGTAATTATACGGGTGATCCCTAAGTTTATGATCTACATAGGTAATTCGATTACAAATTATAATTACAAGGCGACCCTAGAGCTCGGATGACAAGTAACTCTCGGGATTATCGGTATAACTATAATCGGTTACTTTATGGCTAACCATGTAGATAGAGAAATTTTAGAATTACCCATGTAATTATATTATATCTCAGGTTGCTGGATTGTAAGTAATCCTTTCCTATAAGCCTGGATAGACTCTTCTTCCCCGTAGAATTCAACTTGAGCTAGTTTAAAGAATAAATAAAGAATGAAATGACATTTATTTGGTTGATTGTATCTCAACTTTTAACACAATGATAATTGTAACTATAGTGTAGAGCCACCAATGGCTCAAACACTTTAATGTTGACTAAGTATTGACTCTGCTAGCCATCCAATCAGACTCACCGAGATCCCTCTGAGCCTCTATCTCTCTCTCTCAATCACTTTTCATATAGGGCTTGTTTGGTTCCTTTCCGCCATTTTCCCCAAAATCCATTTTTTTGGAAAATTTTCCTAAAACCAATGTTTCACCCTCACTTTCAGGAAAATTTTGCAAACAAACACACGAATGTGAAGGAAAATGTAAAAATACCCTACTTTCCCTCACTTTCCTCATTTTCATTTTTGCCCAACCAAACACTCTAAAAGCAAATCCTTCGATAGTCCAGAATGCTACAGAATACTACAAGAATAATGAGTAAATCTCCCGTGATGCTCTAAATTTTAAAATGACTATAGTAACTACAGTAAAATTCACATTCAAACTCTCCCGTGCTTTGCACGGGTTGAATACTCTTTTCAGTAAAGTTCCAAACTGACCCAAACAAGAGTGCAGAGCGAGAAATAATTGATGCATAGCTGTGATCTATCAATCTTTTTAATAGCTGTCCCATAATATTTTTTATACCCCCCATGCCTTCAAATCAAGCATTTTGACTCCTCTATTATAAGTTTTCCCTATATAAACCCTTGCAGTTCTCTCTTCTCCTCACTCACTTAAACCCCACTCCCCTTTTCTCATGGCTTCTTCACTTTTAGTATGCTTTTGCTTACTTGGGCTGAGCTCAGTGGCCATGGCTGCCAGCCCAAGAAAGCCCATTGATGTTCCCTTTCAAAGGAACTATGTGCCCACTTGGGCTAATGATCACATCAAGTACATCAATGGTGGTAATGAGATCACTCTCTCTTTGGATAAGTACACAGGTATACAGAAATCAAAAATTTTGTAGCTTATTTTGTATACCTCATTGTGTTTTTGCTCATTTTATTTTGATTTGTTGTTGTATTTTGGTTAGGAACTGGGTTTCAATCAAAGGGTTCTTACTTGTTCGGGCATTTCAGTATGCAAATAAAGATGGTTCCTGGGGACTCTGCAGGAACTGTGACTGCTTTCTATGTAAGTATTGGATCAAACTATTTTTCTCTACATATCAAAAAATCCAAAGTGACGATGAAGTTAATTGCACGTTTTATACTCTAATTTATCTTCGGAGGTTGAATAGTTTTCATATGTTAAAATGTAAACTATTTTACAAGGAAACGGATTTGTTGATGTGTTGTTACTGTGATACATATTCAGAACGGTCACATTCATGATGCGGTTGTATGTCACGTCAACAACACTTTAATCAATAGCGTAGAATAACACACTAATTAAAAGTGTGCAATTACTCTAATATAACTTAAATTGTGCGTCTAATAAGATTTGAACATCGTTGTTCTTGTTAATGTGGACACATAGGGGTGATAATTGTTCTTCTAGATTTGCTTTCAAAGTGTGGGAAATAACATCCCTCATTTTAAGTTTACCTCCACTTCAATTTTCACACCCTTACATTTTGTATGGTTTTTATATTTGCAGCTGTCTTCACAAAACTCAGAGCATGATGAGATAGATTTTGAGTTTTTGGGCAACAGGACAGGGCAGCCATACATACTTCAGACCAATGTGTTCACTGGGGGGAAGGGGAATAGAGAGCAGAGAATATATCTCTGGTTTGATCCAACCAAGGGCTACCATGCCTACTCAGTTCTTTGGAACATGTATATAATTGTGTAAGTCCTTTGTTCCAATTTACTTGTTTTTTAATTGAATATTGTAACTTGGACTATGTTTTATTATAGGAAATTTATAATGAGGTAAATACACATGCTTGTTACCAATTTTAACTTAGTATAACATTATATAGAATTAGTACACACATGATAAATTAGGACAAACGGATAAAAGACATCACTATAAACAATAGAAGAGCATCTTTTATCTCACAAGCTATAATTAATGTTAATCTTTTTTTTAATGCTTAATAATGCTTTAGTGGGTAAAATCTGCCCTCCACTATTCCTTTACTCTAGTGTTATTGAGAAACCCAAGAGCACATAGAAAAAACTATAGTATAAAAGAGCATGTGAACTGTAATCTATCAAGCGCCCACTTGCTTAGACTTTAAAGCATTTTCACATGCATTGAGGACAGAACATTAGTACGTAAGTTTTTTAAATGCCTGAAAAGGTTTTTGATGATGATGCTTCATTGATCTGAATTCTGATCCTGGCCTTGATCAATCGCTTGTTGGCAGCTGTGTACTAGCCATTTGTTCATTTTTTTTGGGCTCAACGTGTCTTGTTCTTTTGCCATTTGTTCCTTTGCTCCTATCCTCTCTCTCTCTCTGACTGTCATTATTCCCAACTTTTCAGGCATTTATTTACAAAAGGTTAAACATTAATTTCTGGAAAAAAAACAGAAGAAATGCTAAGATTATCTTTCTTGATGCATAAGCGTTATCTGCTTAGTGTGCGTAAATTGCAATCGTATTTATAATTTGTGCAATACATTGGCAGTCATACTTGTTTGTTTCAGGTGTAACTAAGTTTTGGATGATTGTCACTGTAGTATTCCAAATTTTCTCTATTTTTCATTTTACTATGAAAATTTCATCTATTTTTTCTCTTAAGAATATTTTAGTTATTTATTTATTTACAGGTATTTAGTTATCTTATATTTATGTACATTTTAGTTACTTACAAGTAGGTAGGGGTCTGTGGGAAAATTTTAAAAATTTAGGAGGTTATGTGAGACAAGCTCAGAGGTGTTTTGTGGGGGAAAAAATTAGAGTGTTTTCACGGAAAATTCCTCAAGTTGAGGATTTTATGCGATTTACCCCTTTTGTGCTAGCCAAGTCTTTTAGCTATATCTAGCAATTGACAAAGTCTGAAGAAATCTATCAAATAACTGGGCTATCATAAAGCTAGACACAATGGGCTTTAACTGAATATTAACCCCATATTGATACACACACGAAGCAAGCGCATGCAACCACAACTGCATTTACAAAGCGTGAAATTTTAAAATTGAAACAATCAATTACTACTACATTTGACATCTATTACAGCAACTGCAGTTACATACAACCGATACTTGCATGCCATCGACAAGTGCTTCAATGATTAACTAGACCCAATGGGCTTCTTACAGTGAATACTAACCACATTTTCCTTCTCGATTTAAAACCAGTTTCTTCGTCGACGACGTCCCAATCCGAGTATTCAAAAATAGCAAAGACCTCGGAGTTCGATTCCCCTTCAACCAGCCCATGAAGATCTACTCAAGCCTATGGAACGCCGACGACTGGGCCACAAGAGGTGGGCTCGAAAAAACCAACTGGGCCAACGCCCCATTCATCGCGGCCTACAAAGGGTTCCATATCGACGGATGTGAGGCCTCGGTCGAGGCCAAGTTTTGTGCAACCCAAGGGAAAAGGTGGTGGGATCAGAGAGAGTTTCAGGATCTCGATGGCGTGCAGTACCGCAAGCTCAACTGGGTCCGGCAGAAGTATACCATCTATAACTACTGTACTGACCGGGCTCGGATCGCGACGATGCCGCCGGAGTGCAAGAGAGATAGAGATGTTTGAGTTACGTAATGTAATGTGCGTGTGAAGGGAGACATGTTGCTGCTCTCTTTTGTATAAGTTGAATTGCTTGTGATCTCAAGTGCTTGTATTTGTATTAATGTTATGGTTTGTGGTGATAATGGAAATACGCAATGATGAGTGATTATGTGAATGTTATTGTTACAGTAAAGTGAGAATGTCCAAAACTACTTGGTAACCAATAAATATTAAGCTCTAATCTAGTACGTAATTAATTTATAATTTGTGCTCCGTACGTGCAAAATCTTGAAGACAACAAAGAAGCAAAAGTGGTCCTAGTACACGCCAAGGGATGTCTCTACGTTTCTCTCTGTCCGAAAATCTTTTTGGTCGGTTTTGTTGTGAGCTCTCGGTTGGAAAGTGGGAGATGAAGGGAATCAACATGAATAAACAAATAATCACAAGGTTAACCAAGATTAGTGGGTCGCATCTCCCGATGCAACTGCACGCTTAGCAAAAGGAGAAGTATTGGACCATTTGCATGGGTTAAAGGGAGGACGGATCCGGAATTTTTTTCCTATTGGGGCACATATACGATTATATATATAAATTAAAAACTTATATAATAAAATTTCTAATGGTAGAAAATCTTAGTCATATAATAATCACAAAGATCTCAATATGTAAAGCTTTCATGATCATTTTCATGTTAATACATGATCCTTTACATTTTCACATGGATTGATGAAATAAACATGGGTTGTAATGAGTTTGGCTTCAATATTGGCTGAAAATTGAAATGATTGGGGGCACCTTGCATAATTGAATGGGGGCACTAATGAAAATTAGAGTGAATGTCTAAAAATATTAATGAAATATGTGGGGTCACGTGCCCCCAAAGGATTTACTTTTTGCATCTGTGCTTGGTTAAATGTGTTTATCTCAATTAAGCCAGTGGTTTAAGCAATCCAGTATGACAAATCTTATTAAAACTTTCCATATTTAGTTCATCTTTCGGAGCCATATCACATTCTGAACTTTTTCTCTTCAGTGAGCAGAGAAAATACCCACCAGAGATGGCATGTGGCAATAAATGTGCATCCAAATAATAATATCAACTTTTCAGGTCATTGAACTTTGTGATTTTTACACTTATATAAAGATTGATATCTCTTAAGTCTATATTTATTGCCATGAGCTATCTCATTCGATACTTTCTCGAGCAAGCACATGAGTTCAAATCTTTCGTATGTGTCGTTTGTGAGCACGAGGAGTAATATCTTGTCTTGGAGGCGTCAAAATAGTTATAGGAGATTGCTTTGTTTTGAAGCCTTGTTTGGCAACCCCAACTTAAACTAATTTAATGAAACAAAACATGTTTAAGTCCTTTCTTTTTTAATTTAATTGTTACAGCATGAAATGCACCTAGTCATTTGTTGTTTAATTTAATTTGGGTTTTGTTCAACCAAAAAAAAAATCTCTTAGAAACATAGATGTAGAGGATCTATGTCGTCGTTGTTTGGCTCAGAAGCCTGCTTCAACCAGTCACGATGCTCCTTCTCGTGTGCACCACCAAGGACACAAGGGGAGAAAGCAACTCAGTCTCTCACAAAGAAAGAGGGGATCGTACAAACCAATGGACGGGAAACTGAAGAGAAACTGAAGTGGTAAATCACACTCTCGGTAACCTTCTTAGATCCATCTTTGGCGATCGTCCGAAACAGTGGGATCTTGCTCTGGCACATGCTGAATTTGTTTATAACTGTATGGAGAGTCGAACTACGGGCAAGGCTCCCTTTGTGATTGTATATGGAAGGCTTCTGAACCATTATCTTGATCTAGCCCCATTGCCTAAGCTTCCAGGACAGAGTATTGCTGCAGATCATATGGCTGAAAAGATATGTGCTATCCAGCAGGAAGTGAAAAAGAAGATAGAGAAATCAAATGCTAAATATAAGGCTGATACTGATCAACACAGGAGGAAGAAGGTGTTTGAGGAGGGAGACATGATTGTTCGCGAGGAAAATTAAAGCTGTAAAAGATTATCCCTTCCAATTGATTTTAAAGAAAGAATAAATACAACTCTCGAATGCAATCTCTCTCTCTAACTGACTTAGATAAAAAAAGATTACAAATTCCTCGATCGGTCGCCCGATTTACAAAAGAGAGAAAGGTCAACGGAGACCCTTCCCTTTATTTAATCTGGGTTCTTCACGGTAGCGGTGGGAGCTTGAATCTTGTATCCCGTTGACGATCCGACCGTCTTGACTCGTGGGACGAGGTTGAAAAATAACTTCGCAGAGCAAGTTTAGAACTCGGGCGAGTTAAGAACTCTTTGATAGAGTTGATTTTAGAAAAGGATTAGTAATCCTTTTAGCCAAGAATGGCGGAGAAGAACTTGCCGTGCAAGTTTGAAAACTCTAATCGAGTTGAACTCTCTAGGAGAGTTGATTCCAGCAAAGGAGGTCTTCGGTAAAACCTCAATATCTCTAAATCCAACCGGTAGAAATCAATCTCCACCGTTCCGAATTAAGAACGATGAGTGTTGAGGCTGCCCTCCAAGTTTCACTCCGATCAGACCACGGATGAAGGTCCGATCGTCACGCCGATCACAGCTGCACAGAAGAAACCGTTCTTTGCACAATTGGCTTCGGTAAAACCTCAATATCTCCAAATCCAACCGGTAGAAATCAATCTCCACCGTTCCGAATTAGGAACGATGAGTGTTGAGGCTTCCCTCCAAGTTTTACTCCGATCAGACCACGGATGAAGGTCCGATCGTCACGCCGATCACAGCTGCGCAGAGGAAACTGGTTCTCTCCCCTTTGTTAGTTCTCCGGCCAAAAACCTTTCCACCTCCCCCATTTGGCTGTGAAAACCCCTCATTTATAGGGGTTAAAGGGGTGTAACTGCCCCCTTGAATTGCTCCTCAATGGGGGTTTAGTGGGGTGTAACCACCCCCCTTAAATCTCTCAAACGGTTTATGAACCGTTCAACTCATGTTTGAATGAGTCAAAGCGAAGTTAGTTCGAGCAAGCTCGCGTCCGCGTTTTGAGCTTGAGCGCGGGCCATGTGAGCCGCGTTTTGAGCTTGAGCGGGCCATGTGAGCCGCGTTTTGAGCTTGAGCGCGGGCCATGTGAGCCGCGTTTTGAGCTTGAGCGCGGGCCATGTGAGCCGCGTTTTGAGCTTGAGCGCGGGCCATGTGAGCCGCGTTTTGAGCTTGAGCGCGGGCCATGTGAGCCGCGTTTTGAGCTTGAGCGCGGGCCATGTGAGCCGCGTTTTGAGCTTGAGCGGGCCATGTGCTCCGCGTTTTGAATTGAAGCGGGGATGAGCCCGCATTTTGAATGAAGAGATCAAAACTTGTGATCTCTTTTCACAAGGATTGTCAACTTGTAATCCTTGTACTCGGAGACATTAACCGATTCTCCTTTGTCATCGTGAAAGTCGTCGACTTGTAACCTTCATCGATAGTGTTTAGCGGATATTGGTGCCTTTCAATTTTACACTTTCATAACCCCCTCCAAAGTTTTGAAAGTTTGCGGTTGGTGGGCGAGCTTTGAAATACTTTGATATCTTCTTTGTTTGATCACGAGAAGGTATTGCTCCTCATTCTGTCTTCAACGAAGTTGTGTCCTGCTTTTGCCCACGCTAGTCATTCGTCTTGCATGGATGAACTCTGGCGTTTTTTGCCTTTTGAAATGCAGGAGTGACCGTAGCGTCTTGAACTTTGCTACGTGAGACTGATCCTCGCGATTTGAGGTTGAAACACGGAGATGGCCATCGCGTTCTTTGTTTAAAACGTGGGCGCAACCCTCGCGTGGGTGGTCCTTCGTTTCATGAGTAAAGCGTGGGGATGAACCCACGTTCCAACTAAGTCTTTTAGACTTTTCTTTAAGGTGCCAAAAGTATAGTGTTAACTTGGCATGCCTTTCATACTTGTTGTTTGAACAAGCTTTTGGGGACCTATCACTCTATTGTAAAGAGTTGATAAATTGGTTTTATCATCAGAGGTGAAATTTTTAACTTGATGATGATTTTTGAGGACTTATCGCTCTATTGATGAGAGTCGATAAGTTGATTTTATCAGAGGTGTGGGGTTAACTTGATAAAGTTGGGTATTTGTGATTTGAACAAGATTTTGAGGACCTATCGCTCTATTGATGAGAGTCGATAAGTTTAGGTTTTATCGGGGGATAAAATATGAAATCAAGGTTTAAGGCACGTGATGTGAACAAGGCTTTGGGCTTGTGGTGTTAACAAGGCTTTGGGCTTGTGGTGTTAACAAGGCTTTGGGCTTGTGGTTTGAACAAGGATTTGGGCTTGTGGTTTAAACAAGGCCTTTGGGTTTGTGGTTTGAACAAGGCTTTGGGCTTGTGGTTTAAACAAGGCCTTTGGGTTTGTGGTTTGAACAAGGCTTTGGGCTTGTGGTTTAAACAAGGCCTTTGGGTTTATCATCCTATTGAGGAGGATTGATAAGTTGATTGTCAGAGGTGTGAGGTTAACATGACAAGGATACGTTGCGATTGGAGCAACTTTGTGGACTTATCATCCTATTGGAGAGGATTGATAAGTTGGTTATCAAACTCTGCTGAGGATGTGTACAAATTTTGATAGGATTGTGTTGTAATTTGAACAACTTTGTGAATCTATCATTTTATTGGAAAGGAATGATGAGTGATTTGAACAATTTTGAGGAACTTATCTGCCGGGGAGGATTGATAAGTTGATTATATCATCAGAGGTATAGTGTCGACTTGATAAAGATACGTTGCGATCGGAGCAACTTTGAGGACCTATCATCCTATTGAGGAGGATTGATAAGTTGATTGCGATTTAAGCAAATTTGAGGAGTTCGCCGCGACGGCGTTGTGCTACGATGTTGAATCGTAGACTTTGTCGTCTTTTACGGCAAGAGACTAACCCAAGCGCTGTTAGGCGTTGACTTTAGGGTTATTGGCCAACCCCCAGCCATCAACGGACTTGATGAGCCTTTACCGATTACCGTTTGAATCGGGCTAGCATGCAGATTATCTAAATCCGTTCTGCATGTGACGTTGTGCTAAAAGAATAAAACTCTTTTAGGCTTAATGCTACGATGTTGAATACGTAGGCTTCGTCTTTCTCACGGGAATAGACTACCCGGCTGCATGTATTAGATGCAGGCTTATCTCTGCTTAGGTGTCGAGATAAAATTCCCCAGATTTGAATTCTGGTGTCTTCTTCGATCGGTAAAAGACTAAACCGGCAACGTGTGTTAGACGTTGACTTATCCCTACTTAGGATTCGGGATAAAATTCCCCAGATTTGAATTCTGGTGTCTTCTTTGATCGGTCAAAGACTAAACCGGCAACGTGTGTTAGACGTTGACTTATCCCTACTTAGGATTCGGGATAAAATTTCCCAGCCCTGTGAGGCGTGGATTGTGGTGTTATTAATAACAACCTGGAGGATTTATCGCTCTATTGAAGAGAGTCGATAAGGTGATTGTCAGAGGTGTTAGGTTAACATGACAAGGATTGTGTTACGATTTGAGCAACTTTGTAGACTTATCATCCTATTGGAGAGGATTGATAAGTTGATTTTGGTGGTGGTGCTGCATGCTGAAGTGCTTACATTGTCAAAAGTATTTTGTTAACTTGACAACATTTGGAATTTATTATTTTACTCGGAAAATAACAGATAATCAACCCCCAGTCTGTAATTATTCTAGGTTGATACTAACCGAGTCTTGACCTCATCGATTTAGAGATTCGGCTAATAGCCAGTCTTGAGTCGACCTCCTCTTCTTGACTTCAATCCTAGCAATAATTGCTTGACTGTTAATACAGGAGACTAGTTGTTTCCAGAACGACATTTTGCAACCCCATTCGAGCTAGGAGATTGGTTTGTAAATTGTGGCGGCAGTGTCAATCGAAGCGGTGTGTCATACACGTCGAGCATCGAAGAGCCATGCCGGAACCGTTCGGCGAAGACTTTGATAGGCTCTCCTCCTTTTGGTTAATGGCAAGAAGAGAAGTGGCGGTGATTTCCGTGTCATCTTCAAAGAATCGTGACAGAAGAGTCTCTCTAAATCGCCCATTTGGATACATCCCCGCGGTTCATGAACCATTCAAAGGCAACCCCTTGAGGGTGCCAATGAACAAACGAGATGCTATGACATCGTTTGCCATCACATTTCGATCGTGACCTAAAATGGTAGATGTGTTGGTTCGGTGATCCGTCTTGTCAGCTTGTAGCGTCGGGACTTTGAATTTTGGAGGATAAGGAACCGTATCCCATTCTGCAGGATACGCTCTGACAACCCCCTGATCTTGGAGCTCGCACCTATTAGCCATGGCATTGAGGCGGGCTTCCAGTTCTTGCATTTTTGCCGATTGAGGACTTTGCTCGTTTTCGGCCTCTCTTCCTTCTTTAGAGGAGGATTCTACGTGATGGGCTTCTTGATCGGGAGCTTCATTCACGTTTTCATTCCGCTTTGAGGATCGACCCCTCCTTCGTGATGATTCCGGCTGAGGTGTTGAGTCGGCTATCTGAAGTTGAGCTCTATCCGCGATAAGTTGGGCTACCATTTCTCGAAGTTGATCGATGGACTCTTGTTGTGATCGCAGGGCTTCTTGCATCATAGCCTGATGCTCTTCGAGCCTCTTCTTGAAATCTTCAGCATTCTCCGTCATGTAGACAGCGCTCACGTGCTCCAAGAAAGAACTAGAGGATTGAGATTCTGCGATGGCTGAATGCTCATCATCAGACTCAATTCCTTTAGCCAACTTTTGGTAGTTGACAGGGGGTATGACCCTGTTGAGTCAGTATGTCGGTAAACTCCGTCGGAGTCATTCAAAGCCTCTTTCAAGCCGGAGGACCGATTTGCCTCTGGCTCATTGGAGCTAGAGATTGACGGTCTGCCTACTCCGATCATATTAGAAGTGACTCCAAGGTATTCAACCTCTGAAGCCTCCTTCCTGTGAGAATGCCGTCGTTCGGCGGACCAAATGATATTTGTCAATTGGTCAAACACCGGCGGCTTGGCATGTGGCGGCGTCGATATGCCGATGATTTGGCACTTGGAACGCGAAGATCGCGTTTGAGCATTTGAACGCGAGGTTCAGACCCGCGTTTTAGATTGTGAACGCTAGGTCCGCGTTTGAATGCTTGGACGCGGGGTTGAGACCCGCGTCTCAGGATAGGGGCGTGAAAGCTTCGCGAACCAACGCCAGGTTCGCTTGAAATTGAACGCCGGGTTGTGACCCGCGTTTTATAGTGGGGACGCTGATCGCGGTATCCCAACAACGCCAGTTCGCGCTTGAGCAATTGAACGCCGGGTTGGGACCCGCTTTGACCGTGAAACGCCTTTGAGGGTTGCGCTCACCGGTTTCGCGAGGCTCGTGTTCGTGCAATACAAACGCCGGCTTGCTTCCGAAAAGAAACGCCAAGCTCGTGATCGCGCTTTTCCGGGCAACGAAGCTCTGGTCCATCGGCCATTCTGGGTCAGCTTCGGGCGGCAGCCCTTTCACCGACGGAAGCCGACATCACCATCTTCACCGATCAGGTTAGCCACGACAACCGAATGGGCTTTGGCCTCCTTAGAGGCTTTGTGGATCTTGGCATAGCCTTGGGGCTAAGGGATCCGGAGGAGAGTGCCTCCTCGAACTTGGCTTGATCGAACTCTACGGTCGAGTTTCATGATCGTCCCAATGAGCTTGACGTCGGATGCGCCACCACCTCTTCATCGATGAAAGAGATCTTCCCAGTAGAGTCGCCATCTTTTGTTCGCGAGGAAAATTAAAGGCGTAAAGATTATCCCTTCCAATTGATTTTAAAGAAAGAATAAATACAACTCTCGAATGCAATCTCTCTCTCTAACTGACTTAGATAAAAAAAGATTACAAATTCCTCGATCGGTCGCCCGATTTACAAAAGAGAGAAAGGTCAACGGAGACCCTTCCCTTTATTTAATCTGGGTTCTTCACGGTAGCGGTGGGAGCTTGAATCTTGTATCCCGTTGACGATCCGACCGCCTTGACTCGTGGGGCGAGGTTGAAAAATAACTCGCAGGAGCAAGTTTAGAACTCTGGACGAGTTAAGAACTCTTTGATAGAGTTGATTTTAGAAAAGGATTAGTAATCCTTTTAGCCAAGAATGGCGGAGAAGAACTTGCCGTGCAAGTTTGAAAACTCTAATCGAGTTGAACTCTCTAGGAGAGTTGATTCCAGCAAAGGAGGTCTTCGGTAAAACCTCAATATCTCTAAATCCAACCAGTAGAAATCAATCTCCACCGTTCAGAATTAAGAACGATGAGTGGTGAGGCTGCCCTCCAAGTTTCACTCCGATCAGACCACGGATGAAGGTCCGATCGTCACGCCGATCACAGCTGCACAGAAGAAACCGTTCTTTGCACAATTGGCTTCGGTAAAACCTCAATATCTCCAAATCCAACCGGTAGAAATCAATCTCCACCGTTCAGAATTAGGAACGATGAGTGTTGAGGCTTCCCTCCAAGTTTTACTCCGATCAGACCACGGATGAAGGTCCGATCGTCACGCCGATCACAGCTGCGCAGAGGAAACTGGTTCTCTCCCCTTTGTTAGTTCTCCGGCCAAAAACCTTTCCACCTCCCCCATTTGGCTGTGAAAACCCCTCATTTATAGGGGTTAAAGGGGTGTAACTGCCCCCTTGAATTGCTCCTCAATGGGGGTTTAGTGGGGTGTAACCACCCCCCTTAAATCTCTCAAACGGTTTATGAACCGTTCAACTCATGTTTGAATGAGTCAAAACGCGAAGTTCGCGTTCTGGAGCAAGCCTCGCGTCTGCGTTTTGAGCTTCGAACGCGGGCCATGTGAGCCGCGTTTTGAGCTTCGAACGCGGGCCATGTGTGCCGCGTTTTAGGCTTCGAACGCGGGCCGTGTGCTCTGCGTTTTGGGTTGAGCAATGGCCCGTGCTCCGCATTTTAAAAATGAAGCGGGCCATGTGCTCCGCGTTTTGGGCTTCGAGCGGGCGTGTGCTCGCGTTTTGGAGGACCGGACGGGCCGCAGGCCATGTGCTCCGTTTGGGAGCTTCAGACGGGCCATGTGCTCCGTTTTTGAATTGAAGCGGGGATGAGCCGCATTTTGAATTGAAGAGATCAAAACTTGTGATCTCTTTTCACAAGGATTGTCAACTTGTAATCCTTGTACTCAGGAACATTAACCGATTCTCCTTTGTCATCGTGAAAGTCGTCGGCTTGTAACCTTCATCGATAGTGTTTCGCGGATATTGGCTGTCTTCAGTAATTTTTTTACAGCCTACAATGATGATGGTATTTCTGCGAAAGGAGCGTTTTCCAGTGGGCACCTACAACAAGCTGAAGAACAAAAAGTATGGTCCGTACAAAATACTGAAGAAGATTAGTGACAATGCTTATGTCGTTGACCTTCCTGCAGATTTGGCGATTTCTCCTAGTTTCAATGTTGCAAATTTGTTTGAATATTATCCGCCAGAAGGAATAACTCTTCATGCGAATATAAGCTCGGGGACGAGCTCTTTTCAAGCAGGGGAGACTGATGTAGAACGCATGGCGGACATATTCATGGAGAAACGGGACCGACTCAAGCCCAAACGCGGACCCGGTCGAGGAAAATAGCTTACGACGAAGAACAGGTCGTAACTTTCAATCCGAAAGTCGGATTTGGACGATTTTTTTTTAAAATCGCGTATTTTTTCGAGACGGAGCCAACCAAACCCACCTACATTTGGTTTGCCACCATCTGTTTTGCCAAATTCCTTACGGATTGAGAGATATCGGGGTTTTCGTCAGTTTTTTACTATTTTTAGTAATGTTTTAGGAGTCTGTTTTGATTAGGAAGCAAATCCGGTTTGATTCTAAATTTGACCGAATTACTTCCCTAATCATAGGGAGTCGTTTGAGGGTAGTTTTCCTTATTTCTATTTTTGATAAAGTTCGGGTCAATTAGAAGTCTTGTTTCTATTTTTAGTAGAGTTTGAGTTATAATAGGAGTCTTATTTATTTTCTATTTAAACAGAATCTTGTAAGCCCTAGAGGCATATCTTTTCATCAATAAAATTTCGTTTATTATATTTTCTTCGTGGATTCGGAGATCAACCCTCGGTGGATTCCGAGATTTCAACTTCCGCGCTGCGTCACACCACCACCCATGAACATGGCTCCTTCACCCAGTGCTTGTTGATGATCATAATTTACATTCTATTATGTTATATGATCAAAGATGCTTGTTTCAGGAAAGGATGGTGAGAAGCAACTGGGGCTGAATTTTGACAGGGTGAAGTAAGTTTCTTCCTTGTTTAACTTGATTATTTTCTTCGAAAACTTGATTTTTTTTTTCTTCGAAAACTTGATTTCATTATGTTGTTTAAGTTACTATTCAACATGCCTTGTCTTTTAACCAAAAATGTATCGTATATGGAACAAAAGATCAGATTATCCGTGAGAATGGAAATGCTCATTTTATTCCAAATGATCCTAGAAAGATAATGTCACCCTTCCACTTCATTGTCCATTATATGTCTGAAGTTGTCGTCGTAGGGCTCACAACCATGTCAATTAATATGTTGACAAATCAAATTAAACTATGGAACCAATAATTTCATGGTTCTTCATTACATAAAGACTTAGCATACATATCTACAGTATCACAAATTTTGAAGGATCAATGTAGTATACATCTGTTTATCGAATATGAAATATGATCTTTTAGATTACTAAAATCAGTGGGATGGGAAATATGTAAAATTAACCATAAGAAAAAGAGAGAATTACTAACAAAGATCATCAAAGGCGACGTAAACCCCTAGAGTTCCTGATATGGCTCAAATTGTAAGCAGAAAAGGCAACTGTTATCATAATTTTGATATAAAAATCTTAACTTCTCCACATATGCCTCACATCTACTCACAACCATTCACAAATTCCTATAAAAAAACCATGTTCTTTCCAGAAAATCAATGGCATTAGAAACCTCACCAGACAATCAACAAAATCTAGAATTGAGCATGAAATTAACAAAAAACTTTAAATTACCTAAATGTTGCCGCTAGAGGAGGAGGGGCTGGATTCAACGGTTATGGATGTGTTTGAGGAGCGAATTTGCTGTTGGAGGAGAAAAACTAGGGTTAGATGGTGAAATTAGGGGTTAGGGTTATGAGGAGAGAGAGGAGAGTACTTACATGTCAAATTAGGGGTTAGGGGTTAGGGTTATGAGAAAAACTAGGGTTAGATGGTCGATGGTGGTTGTCGGAGCCGCGGTGGCGGAAGACGACATGGAGGACGCGGTGGTAGCGACGGAGCACGAGGACGAGGAGGACGATGATGAGGATGAGGACTCGGTGCCCGACGATGACGAGGAGAGACGAGGATGAGGACTAGGCGCTCGATGACGACGACGAGAGATCGGAGGAGTTTTGATCAATTTGGGATTTAATTTGGGCGTTTGGCGATTTTATTAAACATAATTGTTAATAACTTCGGCCAAACGGTTATACCCGTTTGGGATTAACCGTTTGGGCGCTTTTTTTTTAATTTTTTGGACCCAAACGGTTTAAACCGTTTGGATTAATCATATCCCAAACTGTTTAAACCACTTGGGATTTTCGCGTTGGTTTGTACTAGTGAAGTGTCAAAATTTGAAATGAGAATTTTAAAAATTGAAACTTCACCCTATCAAAAGAAACTCAAACCTCAAATTCCAAAACTATTAGCCAACAATAACCATCAGTAGAATCACCTCTTTTTTGCATGAAGATGCTTGCAACCCTCTGTGGTCTCTTCCGTGTGGCCATCAACTTAGCTAATGTAACGGTACACCCAATCGAAGTTATACTTCTCGCTAAAAAATCCTATTCTTAATTCCAACAACCCTCATCCACAGAGCTTGCTCTGCACCCATCACCATTTGAAGTACCATCAAAATTAATTTTTGTTTTTCAACCAACCTATTTGTGGATGTTCGCAGGTCAATATAGTAAGCCATTGTACTTTACTTGAACGGAAATAAAAGGCATAAATTGCATACTACCGGCTTATATATATAACTTCTCGAAGCTCAAATACCTAACCAATTACTGAGCTAGCAATTATTTTAGGTCATTGTGCATTATTTGTTATAACTTTCTTGACCTCGCTTTGCATAACAACCAAAGTGTTTTAGCACACGTTGACAAAAAATATTTAGCACACTGCATAGTATCTTATATAATAACGTCTACATAGAGAAAAGATATATAAGACTGCTATTGGCATGTATATGTAAGGAACCATACATGTGTATGTGTGGAAGACCAACTTCTACATGTGAACAAGATAAGCCATCAAATATCTTAATTAACATCAAACCAAAATACCAAAAAAAAAAAAAGTAATTCGAACAAGTATCTGAAAACATGAACAAGATAAGCCATCACATGATTGAAGTAGTTATATAAGGCTGTACTTAATTGAAGTAGTTACATCTGGAAAACAAATTAAGTATGTAACTCCTACCGCAACAAACTAATTGAAGAGCTCTTATTACCCAACTAGGAGATATGGGATATCAAATAGAAGTGATTGAAGAGGTATTTGAAACATGAAAAACATCATAAGGAGTTACATAATTGTAATAAATAGTTACAGGCAAAAAACAAAAGTGTAAGCATGCGGGATTAAAATCATTATAACATTCGAACGCCTTTGCACAGGTTGTATTTTTAACCATGACTTTTGTGGCAACAACATATATTCACCCTGACTAGCACGCCAAGTAAAAAATTAACATGCAAAGTTGAAACTAAGATAGAGCTAAGCTAATTAGACCAGCACCATTAATGAAACTAACACTATATTCATGTGTGTAAAGACATGATACAATTAGCATCAAAGGTCTACCAGCGCCATTAATGAAACTTAACACTATGTGTATGTGTGTAAAGACATGATGCAATTGCCATCAAGGTTCTACATTAGCATCAATATGAATTTCCCAGCAAATAGTCAAACTGATTTTAAAAACCTGAAACTTTAACCAACGGAAAGGAATGCAAACCTCGAATCAAGACTAACATAAGCTGGGAACAAATAGCCACCAATCACCATTCCTAATCTGGGAACAAATAGCCACCAATATCAACACCAATATCAAGTCCATCAGCTCAAAGTAACGAGGAGTAGGAGGCGTAGCAAGAGCACCAACCATTAATAAATAATGAGAAGAGTGTCTTAAATTCAGTCCCTCTAACCATTAGACCAAAACTCCGAAGTTATGGTGAGGGTCGAGGATTATAGTTTTATATTAATTCTAACAGAGTGCTCACTAGCAAGCATTAAAAGTAATGCTTCCCTCTGCAAGATACCATATTTTTCCATGGTTCCCCTCCGGGCACTGGCTTTAGTTTGATCTAGATGGATCGAACCAACGAAGAAGCAAAGAGATGGCCGAGGATTCCATGATGGAAATTATGTAATTGTGTGGAGGTGAGATGGCAATATCACGGTGCCTAATGTAAATTAAGGAGACTCGGTTCTTTCTAAAACCCATTTGGTTCTATTGGATAGAGAAATATCGCAAACAAATCCTAGTACAATAGAAAATAATTTTAATCCAATGTGTCTAATAATTAAACTCATGGCTCAAATTACATCTTAATTAAGACCCACAAAAGACAACCTTATTTAGAAAGAGTATGAGCCTAATGAAGAGTGTTTATATGGAAATCACCTTTACTTTAACTAAATTGACAGAATTCATCTTTTACTTTTTTTTTCCTTTCTCTTTCAAAACCACCTATAATTGGGAACACTGTTGCAATATCACACATTTTACCCACCCTAGCATGTGCTAATAGAAGTTCAAGCATTGGAAAAATTTCTCTGTGGAACTCTTTTGTAGGTTCTAAATATTATTCAAGAGATGAATAGGTATTTTGATGGGCCGGCCAGAAAACTGAACCTAAATCAGCCCAAGCCTAGAATGGAACAGGCCCATATGATATTAATACATAACCTGTATTAACAGTTAAGCATGACTTCTTAAGCCGATGCTTATTAGAATTTGTTTTTATTTGTTATCCCCCTTTCTCTTTGAATGGCAGATTAATCATCTGAAAGAACTTTCATCATAAATTAATTATGTATGAGAAAACTAAAGATTTAGGCTAAACTTACTATAGGTTCACCATTGTTGCACTTTAATGCCCCAGTTGTAAAACATTGCACTTAAGTGCGCTATTGTTTTTTCCGTTTAAAATTTCTAACAGTGTTAAAAAGTGCGTGCGGATGAAATTGCCACTCCGCCAATTTAATTAACCTGACCCCTTTTAATAACCCTATAACAGTTTAAAAAAATCCTAATTGTTCATCTTCTCCAAAACTATAATGCCCTAGGGAGAAAATTGGGAAGAAAATTAGAGAGAAAATCCTAGTTTCCTTCTCATCTACCACGCCAAAGTTTGATAAAGAGCTTGAGGATCTTGAGTATGCCTTCATGGTTCTTATCCTACAAAAGGCATTTGAGAGAGAGAAGATAAAATGTTAGTTTTAGGTTAAAATTGGAAGAAAAAGGGGTAATAAAGGAGAACGGTGGCACAATTATAATTTTTTGAAACTTCATGTGTATATACTTGTAGCAAAATATCATGTGACAGCTCACATGAGAATATTTGTAGAATATTCTAATAGCTACCTAACAAAGAGCCTCAACATGTAACCTTTTAAAACTTTAGGGCATTTTAGTGCAATATTTGGAAACTTTAGGGCATTTTAATGCAATGTTTTACAGCTCGGGCATTAAAGTACAACAATGGTAAAACTATAGGGAATTTAAGTGCAATTTAATCAAAGATTTATGACTCATATCTATTAACATGTCATCCACATGTAATGAAAATGGTATAGCAAATTGACCCAAGAACAACCTCATATTAGTATAATCAACATTAACTAAGCACTGAATCCATCTTGACTAATTATATGCTTACAATATTAATGCGGAAGCTTACAAAATGCACAAGCACAATGAGGTAACTGATGATGTATTAGAATGTGACCTTAAGCCATTAGAAGTTTAGAACAGTGTAAGTTTCCAAGCAAAGTGATCAAAGTTTGATAACATGAAGCTCTATCCTCACTGTCCATTGAACAATTATGTGGACTGGCCTAGACAATTTTATGGGTGTTTATATAGGAGTATTTCATATTTTTATCATTATTGTCTAGATTTTTATTATTTTACAAATCGTCATCTCTCTTTTTTTTTTTTTTTTTGTTTTGTTTAAGATAAATTCTGAAGCACAGCTCCCCGGGATTTCATTAAAAAGAAACTAAAGAAACAATCTCTAAAATGGACGGATACAAATCCATAAATGAGAGGTGCGAACTCACATAAAACGTGACCCCTCAAACAAAAAGAAAAATATATAAAGTCACAGTGATAATAGATAGAAGCATGACATTCACTCCTATTATGACATATCAAATTACCGCATAATTAGAGAGGATCCGATCCTAAATTTTGATAGATTGACCCGGGTGAATTTGATTTTACTCTTTTACCTCTGGTGGAGTTTGGCAAATGTTATCTCTCGTGAAATTGGTGAGACTATCAAGATTAAAAGAGGGTCTATCTGTCAAAATTAAACTATACCGGTAATAAGTTCCAATATGTAATACTATTGGGCTTTCTTGCAGAGACAAAAATTATGAGTCTTCTAAACAATTTCTGGACCCTTATAAAAAATTTCTGAAATAATTATGAGCCCGACAACTATAAGTTGGACACTGATAAATAATTTCTGGACATAACTTTTTTATGGGCTTACAATTTTTAACGAACGGACATGACTGGCTCATCTTGAAGAGAGACAAAATTGAATAGGCTGATCTGTACACAGCACCAGAATTGGCCCATAGTCCAGAATGGAATTAGGGTATATACTTTAAAAAATTATGTAATACATCTGAAAAGGACTCTGAACTTTCATCATAAATTAATCATTCGTGAGGAAACTAAAGACTTATGACCCAAATTATCTATTAATATGCCATCCACATGTATTGAAATTGATATGGCAACGTGACTCAAGACCAACCTCATATTTAGTATAATCAACATTAATTAAGCACTGAATCCATCTTGACAAATTATATGCTTATAAATATATTAATGTGGAAGCTTACAAAATATGCACGCACAATGAGGTAATCGATGATGTATAAGAATGTGACCTTAAGCAATCAGAAGAAGTTTCCAATCAAAAGACCAAAGTTTGATAACGTGAAGCTACATTCTCACAGACCATTGAACAATTATGAGAATTAGGTCTAAGTTTTTTGGGGTGTTTAACGGCGGAGTCCTTCATAATTTTTTCTTGTTATTGTCTAGAGTTTTATAATTCGCAAATTGTCATCTAAATTTTTTTTTTCAACAAAATATTCTGTTTTTTCAGAGAACAAAATTTATTCTATTTTCAACAAAATATTATGCTGTTTATAATTTGTAACAGAGTATAAAATTACCATTAACAACTTTCGTTACAATCAGAGTTTTGATTTGGTGAAGGAACTTCAAGACGCATATTCAAAACGATTTTGGAAAAAGAAAATCATTACACAAAGTAGTCCCTGTTCTGCTCCATGAAAAGACTGCGTAAGCTGTGGAACCATGTTAAAGTATAAAACTGTAAATCTCAATGATGACGAATAATTGAAAGGGAAGTTAAAACTTTCTTGCTAAACTAAAACTATATTAGGACCATATTTCATTATTGTTGAGTTAAAAGCGGTAAATAATTTAAAACTTAGTATTGTCTTTTAAACAGATAAATATCTGATTGAAAAGAATAGTAGAAGGATAGATTTGTCTACATGAAGAGAGAAAAAAACAATACAATGTTCAACATATCCAAACCTCCAATTCCGACATATTTTCTCTTCCTTTCCAAAAGAAAACAAAATGATGAGGAAAGATTCCTTTTGAGTCCTCCATTGAGAGTACATATGATGAAGATAAGGGGGAGCCTGTTTGGGATAAGGATTTAACAGTATTCAAGGCTTCAAATGTCATTATGAAAGTGTAAAAGATAGAAGTCAATATAGGGGAAAGCAAAACAATCCTATTACTAAATGAATTGTCCATGAGATGATTCATTTTGATAAGAATGGTCAATGAATATGTTGTGTGTAATAGGGGATAGGTGTCCTGAAGATGGCGCACATAACCTACAACTTTATAAATATGAACATATGGATGAACAAAAGAAAACAACTGGGGACAACATCATGTTTTCTTTTTAGGTACAAGTCCACCTCATGTACTCAAAAAAAACAAAACAAAAAAAATATTGTGAAAATTCATCCAACCATATCTGATGTCTCTATGACTACACCCACGCATGTTAGAGGGCAGAGGATATCTGCACAAATGGCCAACCTTTAGACAGCCACCATTGTTGCTTGGACCACAAAGCAATTGAGAAATTATTGAAAGCTAATTATACAAATCAGGAGACAATGAACATATGAGGACAATAGTTGGTTCAACTATGATGTACTCATGAGCCTCACATTTAAAAATGACACGAGAGGACAGAGAGATGGCTTTCATATTACTAGTATTCAACCCGTGCAAAGCACGAGAAAATTTGAATTTGAAATTACTGTAGCTCTTCATAAAAAATCATACAGGGAGAGAAGAGATGATATTATCTGACCTAGCACGAATTATGATACACATATTAGATTATCTATTAGCACAAAATACTCTAATAGAAATCTAATTGGTAGGTAGTCTAATTGCACAGTTGTTATCAGTGATATATACATCAAGATTCATACAAGATCAAACATCTTCATCTTCTATCTTCTCTAGTAGTCGCGCGATAGAATCATACTTATAGATGATAGTGATGTATAAATTAACATTAATATTACCCATGCTGTTTTTGATTCTCTAGGACCCTCTTTATGATTTTTTTCCTCACATATCAATGACAACAAAGCACGACAAGGAGAGGCAGACAAACAGACAAAAACCAAAGCTTAGACATGGGTTGTAGACTTATAAAGAAAGCATCAAATACATAAATTTATCAGTCACAATAAAATTGTCAGGCACACGAGAAAGACTCTGCCCATAATACTTGGCAGAATCATGACTCCTTCTGCCCAGAAAACAAATGCAAGTAGGTGGAAGTCCTCGCCATGTGGAAAGTAAGAATTGTCCACCTCCGTGTGTGGACATCTGGTGAACTACTAAAAGCTTTAGAAAAGATTGAGAGCTAGTACGTGTGGGTAATATCGATGATTGTTTTAATTTCGAAGTAGCCTACCTTGCAAGTAGCTTGGATACCTCTCACTATGGAAGGGACGAAAAAAATGAAATTGTAGACCCTGCTCACCTACACATGAAGGCTAATTTAGACTGCCAAGTTGTAGCTAGGATGGTCATTTAAGTCCCTCTAATTTTATCTAAATCTACATGATGCATGAAGGCTGGATGAGTGGCCCAGCCACCTTGTGAAGAGAAATGGAACAATATGCATTTTATGTGTAGATCATCAAGGATGAAACATGATGGATAATAACCAAATATGTGAATCATGTTATGGATTTTTCTTGGATGATCACTTTCATTTCCAACAAAACATTAGGATAAACATCTCGGTGTATTCCCCTGGAAAATCTCAGAGCTGTTTATTTTTCAACAGTTTACACAATTTTAAATTGATAGGATTTGTGAGGTTTACCTACTTGGTTGTGAGTCGTGACTTCATTTAGCAAAATAAGCTCTCAAGAAAAGAATTCTCAAAAGATAGGATTGATAGGCACATCTATTTTGATATAACTAGTAAGATATGCCTTCCCACTAGTTTATCTTCTCAAAATAAGCTCATGCTCATTACTTCCATATATACAAAGTTATACAATGATGTCCTGTATAAGCTAGCAGTTCATTTTGCTATAAAAAAAGAGATAGTATAGTGAGGTCCTATACTACAAAAATTAGAAGCCACATCTCTTTAGAATTGCCTGCGCGTAGCAAACTATTCACTTATATATTGAGAGGCTGTTTGGTTAATTTCTTGAAAACTAAGAAAAAGAAACGAGGATAAGGAAATAGCATAAGAAACCATTATGGGGCCCACTTCTCTCTTTTCTTAAACTCATTTCCTTTTTTTTTTAGGGTGTGTTTGTTTCAAAAAGAATTCCTAGAAACCACCTGAAAACCCACTGACATTGTTAGGTTAGAAATTTTTGTGGCTGGAACTTTTCTATTCTTGTATTTGTTTCACAAAGCAATTAAAAGAAAACGTTTCTTAAAATCATGGAAATGGTCACTTTTAAGGCAGAAAGCAAGTCCACTACATTTGCTTGAAATTGGGCAGCAAAGAGGCAGAAAGGCGAAATTAAATAATTAAATATTAGTGAATTGATGGAGGGGTTTTCAATTGGGAATTAAGTGGGAATTAAATATTGGAAATAATCTTTTGTCAACTTTTGTTTTCCTATTATTTGAGGTTGAAGCAAACAACGTATCACAATTCCATCCAGTCCATACCCTCTATTTCATCCTGAACAAACAAAAAATATTGTGAAAATTCATCCAACCATATCTGATGTCTCTATGACTACACCCACGCATGTTAGAGGGCAGAGGATATCTGCACAAATGGCCAACCTTTAGACAGCCACCATTGTTGCTTGGACCACAAAGCAATTGAGAAATTATTGAAAGCTAATTATACTAATCAGGAGACAATGAACATATGAGGACAATAGTTGGTTCAACTATGATGGTCATTTAAGTCCCTCTAATTTTATCTAAATCTACATGATGCATGAAGGCTGGATGAGTGGCCCAGCCACCTTGTGAAGAGAAATGGAACAATATGCATTTTATGTGTAGATCATCAAGGATGAAACATGATGGATAATAACCAAATATGTGAATCATGTTATGGATTTTTCTTGGATGATCACTTTCATTTCCAACAAAACATTAGGATAAACATCTCGGTGTATTCCCCCTGGAAAATCTCAGAGCTGTTTATTTTTCAACAGTTTACACAATTTTAAATTGATAGGATTTGTGAGGTTTACCTACTTGGTTGTGAGTCGTGACTTCATTTAGCAAAATAAGCTCTCAAGAAAAGAATTCTCAAAAGATAGGATTGATAGGCACATCTATTTTGATATAACTAGTAAGATATGCCTTCCCACTAGTTTATCTTCTCAAAATAAGCTCATGCTCATTACTTCCATATATACAAAGTTATACAATGATGTCCTGTATAAGCTAGCAGTTCATTTTGCTATAAAAAAAAGAGATAGTATAGTGAGGTCCTATACTACAAAAATTAGAAGCCACATCTCTTTAGAACTGCCTGCGCGTAGCAAACTATTCGCACTTATATATTGAGAGGCTGTTTGGTTAATTTCTTGAAAACTAAGAAAAAGAAACGAGGATAAGGAAATAGCATAAGAAACCATTATGGGGCCCACTTCTCTCTTTTTCTTAAACTCATTTCCTTTTTTTTTTAGGGTGTGTTTGTTTCAAAAAGAATTCCTAGAAACCACCTGAAAACCCACTGACATTGTTAGGTTAGAAATTTTTTGTGGCTGGAACTTTTCTATTCTTGTATTTGTTTCACAAAGCAATTAAAAGAAAACGTTTCTTAAAATCATGGAAATGGTCACTTTTAAGGCAGAAAGCAAGTCCACTACATTTGCTTGAAATTGGGCAGCAAAGAGGCAGAAAGGCGAAATTAAATAATTAAATATTAGTGAATTGATGGAGGGGTTTTCAATTGGGAATTAAGTGGGAATTAAATATTGGAAATAATCTTTTGTCAACTTTTGTTTTCCTATTATTTGAGGTTGAAGCAAACAACGTATCACAATTCCATCCAGTCCATACCCTCTATTTCATCCTGAACAAACAAAAAAAGTATTTTTTAAGAAACACATGGAAACATATAGATATGTATATTTCGCATTGGAATTCGGATGCTCTCCACTATAAAAAAAATAATGGAGCGATCACTACTTAATCATAATCATTAATTATCTAGTGGGTGGTTATGATTTTTTTTGGAGTACAAATTAGGAATGCCTACAATACATGACGGTGCGGTGAGTGTTAGATCTAGAATATACCATAATTACTCATTAGATAATTAACAACTGGGATTAAAAGTAGTGATCTCTCTACTAATGTTTTGTAATTGAGAGGATCCAAATTGTTTGCATTGGATTCTTTTTCCTATGTTTTTAGGGAAAGAAACAAATCGGGCCTTAGAGAAATTCATAGGTGCTCCATAAGCATACATCACACCAATAGGAAGAGGGTGTGTAGCACAAGAAAAATATTTAATTTCATCAACTTCTCTTTTACAAGTGATTTGTGTCATGTAGTCTTTGTTGGATCTGAGATGCAACCAAGAGGAAGGTGAATAGGGTTGCTACCGCTTTTCGTTAAAAACACATAGTATGTAGTGGAATAGATAAAATAAAAGTAATCAATGATAAATAATCATAAACAACAACCAACCAAAAACACACAAGATTTTATAGTGGTTCGGATAACAATCCTATATCTACTCTTCATTCTCACAAAGGGGCTCCCTCACTATGCCAAGAGTTTTCCTGAATCACAAACCCGATTCAATAGGCTTACAAGACTGCACCTTAGAATTTACCCGAAACCAGTCATCTAACCTAACTCTCCACAAAGAGTAACACCTATCCCTACCTAGTCACAACCCTCAATTCTAATCGGCTTGAGTAGACTGTAAAAACAAGTTTAAAATAAAACCAAACAACCGCAATTAAGCTTAGAAAATAAGAAAGATCTTAGAGCCCTTTTGATAAACACTCAGTCCTTCAATGAATCTAAGCGTAACACAATGAAGAATGGTGTAGATGATGAATCCAAGGGAAACTCTCATCGCTAAAATGATCAAGGATGTTGTGCGCAACGAGAGAGAGTTTGTCGAGGCTTCGGGGGTCAAAACCTTCAATGAAATCTCTTCACAATTCAAAACCTTAGAGATCTCTCTTCTCTCTATCTCTTTCAATAATATACGGTCCCTAATTAGTCAGGAAAGAGATATCGTAAACGTGATAGAGTTTAGAGATCAAAGAAATGATGAACAGTTGAGATTAAAACTTAAAATCTGTAATCAGCTGAATTTACCATCGATGGTTGCTCTCGACCATCGATGGTGTCGAGGCACCATCAATGGGCAATACAGCGCGGAAGTGATAAACCTTGGAATTCACCAAGAGGTGCTCTTTTAATCTAAAAAGAACAATCTTCGAATCCACAAAGAACTTTGAATCCATGAAGAAAATATAATAAAGAGAAATTTTATTGATAAAAGTATTCTAACTCAATGGTGTTTACAATCCTTCTTCTTAAATAGACAAACAAAGCCTACTCCTAATAAGAACAGAATTCCTAAAATAAAGAAATAATTTAAAACTACCTAAAAGATTCTCTATAATAAAAGAAACAAATCAGTCCAAATTGAATCAAAATTAATTTTTGTTTCAAACAAATCATCCAAATTGAATCAAAATTATTTTTTTCCTAATCTAAATTGACTCTAACTTTATTACTAAAAATAAATTGAAGCTAATTATTTTCGGATTTAAGAAAAACTAGGTAATAAGATGAGATTTTAAAAATCTAACAATCTGGTTGGCGTGGTCTTATCGCAATAGGCAATTTACACATATAATATGTCAGAATTCGTCTTTCGGGTTGGAAGATATGATTTTTTTTACAAAAGTTAATAATACATATATATTCGCATCTAGCTCGTGTGTCCCGTTCCTCCACAGAATTGTCCGTTAAGCATCCCACATCAGTCTCCCCTTATTGAAAGAAGCTCGACCATACGCTTATATTTACTTAAATAGTAGCTTCATTGATAAATATTTTTCTTCTCCTGCATTGATTAGCATCCGCATTGTATTTAGCATTAATTTTCTCCATTTGTTCTTGTGCCTCCTCTCCTAGGACTTCTTCTATATTAAATTTGTGTATGAATCCTTCCCATGATATGTGTATGTAACTAGCGGCATGTAGCTCTATAGTTGACATGAAAAACTCCTCCAAATATTTTCCTTATTGCATCTCATATCCTAGTGCCGGTAATATCATCTCATCATTGACGATCATTGCTTTCAAAGAAGAATTTTCTAAATACTCCACACACAATTCTTTCATCTCCTTTGCTCTGGACCCTCCACCAAGCAAGTTACATGCATTATCAATCGCCTCGCTCTCAGTTCTACCATTCTCCTCCATTGCAACAATATTAGCAGCTATAATATCACTCACAATAGTTTCAAAAGTTTCATGCATAATACATATCTTCACTAACATATCACTATCAACATCGGGAATCTCAGTCACAAAATGTGCTTGCACCTCAGGAGGAATCTCAATAGGGTTAGGTTCTTCTTTCCTAGTTACAACCAAGGCATAAATCTCTTCCATTAGCTTCAAGTCTTCTGTGAAAGCTTTATTGTCTGCCATCAAAATTATTTTTTTATCAATAGTCTCTATCATGGGTGGTTCTTTTTCTATAATACTCACAGTGCAATTCGATGTTCATCCTTCTTGAAGATATAAGCATGTCTCTGCTCCTGTAAGTGGCAGCATTATCAAACTGTCATGGCCTATCTAAAAGTATATGACAAACATCCTTCTCAACCACATCACACAATACCTCATCAACATAGTGGCCTATAGAAAAAGGTACGTCCGACACATCTCATTATCTTGCACATCATTATCCATGTGAATCCAGTCGATCTTGTATGAGGTGAGGCGTTCTTCTGTCTTCAACCCTAACTTATCCACCATATGTCGAGAGACAAGACTTTTGCTATTACCAATGTCAATGATAATATCACAAGTCTTATGCATCACAGTGCATCTCGTGTGGAAGATATTATCTTTATGATGTGATTCTTCTCTCTTTATTGCTTCTTCCGTCCTCTCCATAACTCTATGGACTTACTTAGGGACAGATTGAGCTTGCTTAATCTCTGCATGATAATAGTCAGAATATGAACTTGGGCATTGATTGAGCACATAATAATATGTTGGAAGAAAATGAGCTTTCATCAATTCCTTTATCTTCACCCATGATCAGATTTTTCGCTTCTGCTAACAAGCTCGATCCTTACATATTGATTTCCACAAAAAAGATGCTTTGTTGTTAAGTCGATAGGCTACTCGTTTAACCTTCTGATCTTCTGAAATTTCTACGTACTTAAAAATCTCTCCACCTCATGATCAATTCAATGAAGAAAATCCTCTAAACCGAGTTTCCTGTTGAAAGTCAATAAATCAACCATCATGTTTTTAGTATCATATATATCCCATCTTGAGTAGTCTCTGCGACCATGATTTTGGCATGAGGCTTCAGGGTCATAGCTGTTGCTATTGTATTCATACTGCTGAGTTGGATCACATCTTTGGCAGCAATCAACGCGATCTCGAACTCATCCCAGGTTCAGATGCTTCACTGCCAACTTGACGCGATCTCGAACTCGTCCCAGGTTCAGACGCTCCATTGCCAATGCAAGTTAGTCTACACGAGTCTTAATCAAAGTTAGGGTAATAGGGGCTTCATCACGTGCCATTGGATCTGAGAAACAGGGCTCTTATACAAAGAACAATCTTCGAATTCACCAATAGGTGCTCTTTGAATCCACAAAGAACAATCTTCAAATCCACGAAGAGAATATAATAAAGAGGAATTTTATTTATAAAAGTATTATAATTCAATGATGTTTACAATTCTTCTTCTTAAATAGACAAACAAAGCCTACTCCTAATAAGAATAAAATTTCTAAAAGAAATAAATAATTTAAAACTATATAAAGGACTCTCTATAATGAAGGAAACAAATTAGTCTAGATTGAATCAAATTTACTTTTGTTTCCTAATCTAAATTGACTCTAACTTTATTACTAAAAATAAACTCAAAGCTGATTATTTTCGGATTCAGCCAAAACTGGGTATTAAGATGAGATTTAGAAAATCTGACAATTCGGTTGGCTTCGTCTCGTCGAGATAGGCAATTTACATATATAATATGTGTTGGGCGCGCGGACCGCGGAACCGTCGAGAGAAACCACCACAAACAGAAAGCCAAAACACAATAAAGAGTAAAGACACGAGATTTACGTGGTTCGGCAAGTTGCCTACGTCCACGGGGTAAGGAGGGGGATTTTCACTAATAGAAAGAGAGAATACAAATTAGGATTACAAGTTCTCACAAAGAAACCCTAAAAACAAATCTCTCAATCTCTCAAAAGATCTCCTCTCCAAAGATGCACAAAACCCTCTCAAAGGCTGCTCCAAAACGTGCTTCAAGCTTCCCTAATAATCAGGTTTAGGGTTATATATAAACTCTAAACGAACCGGTTTAAAACCAAACCCGTTTTGAATCTGCCAGATTAGTCGACTACTACTTGAGTAGTCGACTACTACTTGAGTAGTCGACTACTACTTGAGTAGTCGACTACTACTTGAGTAGTCGACTACTACTTGAGTAGTCGACTACTACTTGAGTAGTCGACTACTAAGGTTCCATGAGGAAAACCATGCTTTACGTCGCTACGGTGTAGTCGACTACAATGCCTAGTAGTCGACTCTTGAACTGCTGTCTTGTGCATATTTTTGTGCATGTTCTACAATTCTCCACCTCGTACATCATTTGATTTACCTCAAATTTTGGGCCGAACACCGAAGAACACCAAGAACATCTAGAGATCTCCATCACCAATCCAGGCCAATCCAGTACGCCACTACACGCTGCTGCCTGCATTACCCTCCAGGGATCAAGCTCATCGTAGTTCACCTCAAATCATCTCCACCTTACCCATTACAGCCAGAAGGGCCATGCCCTCTTGGCGGATCAACACGAGTTGATATGAAGCAAGTCTAAGCAATGCTTAAACTTACTACTGTGACCACCTTGGTCAACATGTCCGCGGGATTCTCATTCGTGTGCACCTTCATGAGAGAAATATCACATTCCTCTATGACATCCCGCACAAAATGATACGACATCGATATGCTTGGTACGAGCATGATGAACTGATTCTTCGCCAAGTGAATTGCACTCATTTGTCACACCACAAGTTCCGTTTTCTGCTCAATCCCCAAATCGTCTAGAAGACCCCACAACCACAATGCTTCCTTCACTCCCTCTGTCATGGCCATGTACTTTCGGCCTCTGTAGTAGAAAGTGCCAGCGTAGCTGTAACATCGATCGCCAACTAACCGGAGCTCCATGTATCTTAAATACATAACCGGTAGTAGATCGCCGTCTATCTAGATCGCCCGCATAATCGAGTCCACAAACCCGTCAATCGACATGATTCTCCACCAAAATCTGAGACCCGTATCAGCGGTACCTTTAAGTACACGAGGACCCACTTCACTTTGCTTCCCGGTCGCCTTTCCGGATTCGCCATGAATCTCGACCACACTAACCGCTGTGAAATATCGGGCATGTACACACCATTGCATACATTAAAGCGCCAACGCACTAGCATAGGGAACACGCTCCATGTGCCTTCTCTTCATTGTAGTGGGAGATTGATTACCGAAAGCCTAAAGTGTGGAGCCAATGGAGTCACCACCGACTTAGCACTTTGCATCCCGAACCTCGCGATCACCCGCTCTATGTAGCCCTTCCGACTCAAGAACAATCGTCGATTAAGCGGCTCTCTTCTAATCTCCATACCGGTATTTTCCTAGCGGCACCCATGTCCTTCATCTCGAACTCTTCACCAAGTTGAGATTTCAACCTATCTATCTCCACCACGCTTTTAGAAGCAATAAGCATGTCATCCACATACAAAGAAGATAGATAAAATTACCTCCGCGAAGCTTCGAATGTAAACACAACAATCATGATCGCCGGAAAACCATGCTTCGGCATGAATGAGTCAAATCGCTTGTACCGCTGGGAGATTGCTTTAATCCATCACGGTGACTTCCTCAAGCGACACACATGATTCTCCTTATCCTCAACCTTGTAGCCCTTAGGTTGATGCATGTAGATCTCTTCATCCAAGTCTCCGTGCAAGAAGGTCGTTTTAACATCGAGTTGATCCACTCAAAATCACCATAAGCAACAATACTCAATAGCACCGAATAGATGTGTGTTTCACCACGGAGAAAATATCTCATTGTAATCCACACCCTCTTTACGTGCAAAACCCTTAGCCACTAACCTCGCCTTGTATCTTACACCACCGAGAGCTCGAAAGATCTTCCTTTCTTTTATACACCCACTTACAACCAATAGCTTTTCTTCCCTACGGGCAATGGGACCACCTCCCATGTATGATTCTTCGAAGAGATTCCATCTCTTCCTCCATCATGACCAACCAACTCTCACTATCCTTGTCCCGAATAGCTTCCTTGAAGGAGACCGGCTCGTCCTCCTCCACCGAGAGTCGTATTCAACCATATTAGCTTGCCCATATTGCTTTAGGGGTTGATCAGCCCCGGCTTGAGAACACCTTGTATGCTCGCTTTGGTCTAGTGGAAGCCAAATTATCCTCGAGCTGCTGTTGTTGTAGTGCACTGTATTTTCTGTGAACCTCCTCCTGCTCAAGCTCATCATCTACGACTTCCCACTTGAGCACGATTAGAACCTAGTTGGTCTTTAGGTTCTATTTCAATAACACGAGACTTAGAAGTCTCACCGGTCATAACACCATCATCCTTGGGCGCCCTAGCAATCATGAATTTCTCATCAAAGGTAATATCCTGTGACCACGAACTTTGAATTTTCCGTACACCAAAGGCGATAGCCTTTACGCCTTTGCATATCCCAAGAATATTGCCTTCTTGGCCCTCGCGTCAAGCTTTCCCTCGTTGGCGTGATAGTAGGCGGTACATCCGAAAATTACGAGCCTATCATAATCGCATGCTCCCGACCACACCCTATAGGGTGTATCACCATCCAATGTCGAATGTGGTGAACGGTTCACAATGTAACAAGTCAGTAGCCACCGCTTACGCCCACCATTCGTTGCCCAATCGCATAAGATCGCATACTCACTGCTTTCTCCGCGGTGTTGGTTCGATCTCTCGCGACCCCATTCTGGCGTGGTGTAGACGATTGTCGGTGTCGAACAATTCCCTCGATCACGAACTCCTTGAAAGCACCATCTCAGATACTGCATCCGCTATCGATCTCGGCGTCTTCAATTTCTTTCATGTCTGTTCTCAACCATTGTTCTCCACTTCTTGAATGTCTCAACACCTCATTCTTGTGCTTGAGAAAATAAATCCAAGCATACCTAGAATAATCATCTATAAACGAGACATAATACACGGAACCACCCTTGGAAGTTATCGAGCGGACCCCAAACATCCGTGTGCACATAATCTAGTATCCCTCGCTCTTAGACTTGCTGCTCGTAAACTTGACCTGTGTGACTTTCCATACAAACAATCCTCGCAAAATCCATGCTAGGTTCCTTCGATTCTTCACAGACCCTCTTTACCATGCGAACTAGACCTTTCTCGACATATGCCCAAGCCGCCTATGCCATAACCGTGTGTGCTCACATGGGTCTCCACCACTTCCTTCGGTTCAACCGGCATCTCTGTCACCGTCGTGCACGAGAGAGTATATAGATTACCGTGGCGAACACCCTTCATCACTACTAAGGAACCACGAACAACCTTCTTCACTCCGTTTTCCGTCACAATCCGCAACCACCGAGTCCAAAGCACCAAGCGAGATAAGATTCTTCCGCAAGTCGGGAACATGCCTCACATCCGTCAAGGTTCGAACCACTCCATCATGCATCTTGATTTTGATATTACCTAGCCCCACTGTTTTACAAGCATGGTTATTCCCCATCAATACAGTTTCACCATCAATGTCTCGTAGGTAGTAAACCACTTCCTATTTGGACACATATGGTAAGAGCAACCGAATCAAGTATCCACTTCCGGAGATCTCCTCGCCACCCGTGGCGACATAGCACTCCTTATCACTCCCTTCCTCACGAAGCGTAACTTCGCTTCTTCCTTGCCCTCTCCTCTCAGTCTTGTTGTTGTTCTTCTTTCCACCTACTCTCTTGTTTGGACGGTCGACTTTGAAATGCCCGGCTTCACGCACTTGAAACATCCTTTTCCCGCAAGAGGTCTTGATTTAGATCTAGACTTTCCTCCCTTGCCTTTTCCTCGCTCATTGCTCCTTCCTCTTGCAAACAATCCTGCGCTTGTTCCTTGTTACCACCGATGGCCATGTCACTAGTTGCAATCTTCAGAAGATCGTCCGCTAGAAGTGCCGTTCTAGTCTCATCCATCTTCAAATTTTCTCCCACAAGCATCGGTGTTTGCACGAGGTTCTCATAAGACTTCTAGAGAGACAGTAGTAGAAGCGCTGATCCTCGTCTCCTACTTTAACATCTATGTCTTTCAAATCGATATGATCCTATCAAACTTGTTGATGTGTTCCCTGATTGATGAGCCCTCCTCCATCTTGCAAGTATACAATTTGGATTTTAAGTAGATCCGGTTAGTTAGACTCTTCGTCATGAAGGTACCCTCTAACTTCTTCCACACGCTCGTACCGCTTCTCTCCATCTACCAAGAAAGCTACATCCCTCTCAAGGCATAGGATAATCGGCCTGAGTGCTTCGAGATCCAACTCCTCCCAATCCTCACCAGACATATCCTTGTTCTTCTTCTCCTTTCCATCCAAAGCCTTGTGCAATTTTTGCGAAATTAGAAAGTTTTTCATCTGCATCCTCCAATAAGAAAAATCGTTCTTCCCATTAATCTTTTCAATCTCGAATTTTCCCACTTTGACTGATTTACTGGTTGACGTCATCCTCTGTTTGTCTTTGTGAATCCGCTTCTCTCAGGAATCACCGAACACCCCCTCAAATTAGAAATTACACCACTTCCAATCTGAACAATAGCTCTGATACCAATTGTTGGGCGCGCGGACCGCGGAACCGTCTAGAGAAACCACCACAAACAGAAAGCCAAAACACAATAAAGAGTAAAGACACGAGATTTACGTGGTTCGGCAAGTTGCCTACGTCCACGGGGTAAGGAGGGGGGATTTTCACTAATAGAAAGAGAGAATACAAATTAGGATTACAAGTTCTCACAAAGAAACCCTAAAAACAAATCTCTCAATCTCTCAAAAGATCTCCTCTCCAAAGATGCACAAAACCCTCTCAAAGGCTGCTCCAAAACGTGCTTCAAGCTTCCCTAATAATCAGGTTTAGGGTTATATATAAACTCTAAACGAACCGGGTTTAAAACCAAACCCGTTTTGAATCTGCCAGTTAGTCGACTACTACTTGAGTAGTCGACTACTACTTGAGTAGTCGACTACTACTTGAGTAGTCGACTACTACTTGAGTAGTCGACTACTACTTGAGTAGTCGACTACTACTTGAGTAGTCGACTACTACTTGAGTAGTCGACTACTAAGGTTCCAAAGGAAAACCATGCTTTCGTCATATAGCAGTAGTCGACTACAATGCCTAGTAGTCGACTACTACTTGAGTAGTCGACTACTACTTGAGTAGTCGACTACTACTTGAGTAGTCGACTACTACTTGAGTAGTCGACTACAATGCCTAGTAGTCGACTACTACTTGAGTAGTCGACTACTACTTGAGTAGTCGACTACTACTTGAGTAGTCGACTACTACTTGAGTAGTCGACTACTACTTGAGTAGTCGACTACTACTTGAGTAGTCGACTACTACTTGAGTAGTCGACTACTACTTGAGTAGTCGACTACTACTTGAGTAGTCGACTACTACTTGAGTAGTCGACTACTACTTGAGTAGTCGACTACTACTTGAGTAGTCGACTACTACTTGAGTAGTCGACTACTACTTGAGTAGTCGACTACTACTTGAGTAGTCGACTACTACTTGAGTAGTCGACTACTACTTGAGTAGTCGACTACTACTTGAGTAGTCGACTACTACTTGAGTAGTCGACTACTACTTGAGTAGTCGACTACTACTTGAGTAGTCGACTACTACTTGAGTAGTCGACTACTACTTGAGTAGTCGACTACTACTTGAGTAGTCGACTACTACTTGAGTAGTCGACTACTACTTGAGTAGTCGACTACTACTTGAGTAGTCGACTACTACTTGAGTAGTCGACTACTACTTGAGTAGTCGACTACTACTTGAGTAGTCGACTACTACTTGAGTAGTCGACTACTACTTGAGTAGTCGACTACTACTTGAGTAGTCGACTACTACTTGAGTAGTCGACTACTACTTGAGTAGTCGACTACTACTTGAGTAGTCGACTACTACTTGAGTAGTCGACTACTACTTGAGTAGTCGACTACTACTTGAGTAGTCGACTACTACTTGAGTAGTCGACTACTACTTGAGTAGTCGACTACTACTTGAGTAGTCGACTACTACTTGAGTAGTCGACTACTACTTGAGTAGTCGACTACTACTTGAGTAGTCGACTACTACTTGAGTAGTCGACTACTACTTGAGTAGTCGACTACTACTTGAGTAGTCGACTACTACTTGAGTAGTCGACTACTACTTGAGTAGTCGACTACTACTTGAGTAGTCGACTACTACTTGAGTAGTCGACTACTACTTGAGTAGTCGACTACTACTTGAGTAGTCGACTACTACTTGAGTAGTCGACTACTACTTGAGTAGTCGACTACTACTTGAGTAGTCGACTACTACTTGAGTAGTCGACTACTACTTGAGTAGTCGACTACTACTTGAGTAGTCGACTACTACTTGAGTAGTCGACTACTACTTGAGTAGTCGACTACAATGCCTAGTAGTCGACTACTACTTGAGTAGTCGACTACAATGCCTAGTAGTCGACTACTACTTGAGTAGTCGACTACTACTTGAGTAGTCGACTACTACTTGAGTAGTCGACTACTACTTGAGTAGTCGACTACTACTTGAGTAGTCGACTACTACTTGAGTAGTCGACTACTACTTGAGTAGTCGACTACTACTTGAGTAGTCGACTACTACTTGAGTAGTCGACTACTACTTGAGTAGTCGACTACTACTTGAGTAGTCGACTACTACTTGAGTAGTCGACTACTACTTGAGTAGTCGACTACTACTTGAGTAGTCGACTACTACTTGAGTAGTCGACTACTACTTGAGTAGTCGACTACTACTTGAGTAGTCGACTACTACTTGAGTAGTCGACTACTACTTGAGTAGTCGACTACTACTTGAGTAGTCGACTACTACTTGAGTAGTCGACTACTACTTGAGTAGTCGACTACTACTTGAGTAGTCGACTACTACTTGAGTAGTCGACTACTACTTGAGTAGTCGACTACTACTTGAGTAGTCGACTACTACTTGAGTAGTCGACTACTACTTGAGTTCTTGTTAACCATCGATGGTTAGTTGATTGAAATAAGCTTTTGAGCTGCATTGTTTCGTCTCGTACACTTTTTAAACATGTATTCATCTGTACTATATCATGTCAAATATTTATTAGTACCAAATGAGAATTTGTTATTACTCAAACAAGAGATATTATACGGACTATGTCCTAACAGTCTTTTCCTATCGTTGTGGTCTCGTGGAGCACCTAAGAATTTTTCGTTCTTTTAGGAATTGGGATTTTTAATTTTTTGGGTCCAATGAACTATTCACATAAGACATCCTTGCGTGTAGATTCCACATGCATCGTTTTTCTTTTTTCTTTTTATTTTATTTTTTTCCCTTTCATTTCAACCAAAAAAAAAAGTGTTAAAATTTTGATTTTTTTTTAAACAAACATGCTCGAATCACCACCACACTTTGTTTGTGGACCCCACGAGATCCGCATTGAATCTTTTTTTGTCGTACTTCTGTCTCAGGGGCTTTAACATTCATCAATTGTCGACGTTGGTACGAAAGAAAAATTAAGTACAGTCCTTGTCAAATCCTTTTCGAAGAAAATTTGCATCTCGCCTCCTAAACATTTCCCGATTTACGTTTCTGTGTGAGCCCAAGCATTACACAATTTCTTTTTTGCATTCAGAACAAAAAAGTTGATCTTTCAAAAAAAAAAAAAGAAAGGTTGGGATAGACTCCCTGTGCTTCTATAGTGCTGCACATCCACCTAGGATAAATCTTATGGAATTGAGAATCTAGAAGGTCTATCTGCGACGCTAGAAGTACGTACAGTGAGTCTATCCACAATTTGATGATAGAATAGTGAGTCTATCCACAATTAATCATTTCTTACCTCAATCTCTCTTTTTCATTTCTCGTGAGCCCCTGGGATGAGGTGGGGCCCACAAAATAAAAGAGAGATGCTTGTAATTATTAGTTTGAACGAAGAGAACAGAGTAGGGGGAGGAAAAGCAAAGGAAGATGCATGCATGAGACGTGTTATGTACGCGACCATGCTTTCTTCATGAGGTCAATCTTGTTTGTTCTCAAGCGCTTACTTTTTATTCATGAAGTCCTTCTTAGTTAAATGATGATAGATTTGAGGTAAATTAAGTTTGAGTCAAGTCGTGACCTTTATGATGAGAGGGGGAAAAAAAATGAAGAAGTAAGAAATACAGTTTGGAAATGGGGAGGAAAAGAAACATAGTAAACCATGACTTCTTTCACCGGTTACAACTTTATTTTAGGGCCGAGTCCGCCCATGCTCGCCCCTAATTCACTGGTTATAACTTTATTTTTTTCAACGTTAATCATAATTTTGAATACAATGTCAATGATTTTAGGGGTTGTTTGATTCATTTCTTAGGAAAACTAAAAAGAGAAAATCAGTAAGAAAATCATAAAAAGGAATTTAAGTGATTTCCTTCACAAAAGCTATGAAATGATTTCCTTAAATTAGAGTCACAATAATCAATGAGTGGAAACCACCTTATTTTGCCTTGTGGTTACAAAGTGGTAAAGAAACTACAGCAAGAAAACTTTATGGAAATGGGGGAATCAAAAGCTACAAGGTCACTTGACTTTGAAAAAATGGTCATATAATCCAAGTTTTTTCCATAAACTTTGGACGAACTAAACGGTCCCTTAAGAGAGAAAGAAAGCACCCTCTAGTTCAATAGATTCAATGTATTCCTATATTAGATCTGGCAGGCTGTTTTTTATTTTATTTCTTAGTTCACTGGATTCAATGTATCCCTTTACTACATCTAAATTTAAAAGTCTTAGATTGTCAGCTCTTTCAGAGCATGTTTGGAAAATAATTAAATTGAATTATAATCCACAAAAGTGGACCATGGATGTTTGGAAAATGGATTATTTATGATTAGTTATAACACACCACAAAATAATTTGGGGTACCCATGGTTATGTTGGGGGAGAAATCGGGCCCAATCTAGAGTTGATGGTCCTTAAACAGAAGTTAGGAATCAATTTTAACCCAAAAGCTATAGCTATTAGGTATTGACCCAAACTTCTATTTAAACTCATCACTCTTTTTATCTTATCCGATGTGGGACTATACTCACATATTAATCACCTCAACAACTCCCCCTTAATTTGTGAGTATAGTTCAATTCAACTATAATTCAATCTTCCATGGGATTCACTAACTTTTGCACCACTTCACTCGTGAGCTAACTAATTCACTAACTCTTGCACCACTTCACTTGTGAGCTAATCAGACCATGCATTCAACACATGGCTATCAAACATCCGTAGGCTAACCAGACTATATCACTCCTACGAGCATCCGTGGGTTCTCCCGACACCTTCGGGCTTCACATCGAACTTCATCTATTTTTTTTATAAAATTACTTGGACCATGACCTTAGGCTCTGATACCATTTGTTGGGGGAGAAATCGGGCCCAATCTAGAGTTGATGGTCCTTAAACGGAAGTTAGAACTCAATTTTAACCCAAAACTATAGCTATTAGGTATTGACCCAAACTTCTATTTAAACTCATCACTCTTTCTTATCTTATCCGATGTGGGACTATACTCACATATTAATCACCTCAACAGGTTATCGTTTGGTGTATTGCAATCCATGTTATTTGACCAAGTAGAATACAATTATATCCCTCTCTTAATTTTAGTCTCTCTAACCATTACACCAAAACTCCGAAGTTATGGTGAGGGTCGAGGATTATAGTTTTATATTAATTCTAACACCCTCATGATTTAACAAAATCCCAAGCCTCATTTAATAACTCACCACAAATTACATCTATTTTTTGGTCATTTTGATAACAATAATAGGTTGTTAATACACCTATTTGCTAAACATGTAATTGCTATTGAGAATAGATTTATGATCCATTAAATTTACCAAACACTCTAGATTATGCTCCACTTAGATTATATTCCACAAATAATTTTAACTTGGTCGATTATAATTCAAAGTTCTCAAAAATGCTAACCAGCCCATTTATATCCTATCCAATAGATTAATTCAATCTTTCTTGAGTTAATTACAAGATCCCACAAAATTGTGCAAATTATTAAGAGAAGACAATTGCTTAGACACGTTTATGTGACGACAGCTAGCCAACGAGGTACTGTTGGACCAACGCCGTACACTAACTTTTTTTAATTAACATAATCTGTCAACACTTTATTGATACTAAATTATGTCTGATTAAACAAACATAAACTGAGTTTTCCCAGCTTTAAACTTTATAAAATAACATGCACGTGCTCTGAATTCAGATGACAAAAACTAAGATGTATCTTGTAGCTAACTTAAGTAATCAAGAGTGTTATTTAATTAATTAAACATAATCTATATAGATAATCCATTGATTAGGATGCGCTTAATTAAATAAGTTAGGATAAGATGCCCTTGAATCTAAAATTTATTCTGACTGCAACTTGGCCACCTTTAACTCTTATTAAATTTTAATTAAGTTGGAACATAATCTTGGGCCAAGAAATCAAGCTTTACTATCAACATTATCACATTATTAAAAAATAAATAAACTCAAATGACCTCCGTAGATGGTGGCTCCACTACTCCTCCCCTTCAATATTACCATTTTCTTTCTATTGTTTTTTCTTCTGGATAATATTTGGAGAAGCATGTGAATATATATATATATATATATATATATATATATATATATATATATATATATATATATATATATATATATATATATATATATATATATATATATATAATCAATTGGTTTCACTTATTTAAGTACTACTGCATGAAAATAGCTTAGTAGTTGGCACATGCATGTGATATGTTGGCTTTGAAGAGCAGACAGGGAAACAAAGTTACAGAAACTTTAATTATCCAGTAATTATTGATAATTTTTGGTTAATTATAAGCATATTGGGTAGCTTAGAGTCTAATTAAAGAGAACATCAATGCTTGCTTAAAGTGATATCCTTTTTGGAGGTCAATAACAGCCTGTTAGAATATATGCTTTCTTTTTGAAAGCCATATCTTGGTTTGTTTAAGCAAGTATGTTATCATTTTTTCACTTCAGCAAAGAGGCATCATCATATATATTTGCTCTCCATAATGTGGTCTGATGACTTGCATTATTGAATGATTAAAGCCCTTGACTTGATGATAAAGCCTCTTAACAAAAGTTGCACAAGTTAATAGATACTTTCTGTACTTTACCCTTTCATTTATACGAACATATCAAATATATCTGTGTAGGGAAACATCATGGAGTACATAAAGAGAATATTTATTAGGCGCCTCGACTGCACAAAATAAGTATTCTGCCTCGACTGCACAAAATAATTAACCAAAGATGCTAGCTGCAACTTTGAAAACCAACCAATCCATCACACTATTCCACGCATCATAGATTCTAACTCTCATTATTACATAACAGGCAGATATTAACCTGGACAATGCCAAACTTTTATAACCTGTCTTAAGTCAATAACCTATTATGAAAAGCTAACTAAGAGATAAAAAAATGTTTAGGGGTATGCATAGAACCCCAAATAGTCTCATACCAGCATACATATTGATTAGCAATTAACCACCATCTCATTATAATTAAATATGAGAAATTTTCAATTTACCTGCTGAACAGAGTCCATCAAGTTTATGAAATATAGCATATGCAGATCCCCACAAAGATAAGAGATGGTCTCTGATTTTTATCAATTATTTATAACACCAAGAGTCACCAACTTTAGCATGTAGATTCCAAACTGTAGATCCCCTCATATAGTGTTCATGCAATCATTTCACCAATAATGTGTCCTTTTACATATGCACATCCCATATAATTGGTCTACCAGAATATGACAAAGGTTTAGTTTTCCATCCTTGAATTTTGTTAGATATTTTAAGGACTAATTGGTTGCGGTTAGCCACTTATAATCTCTTTGATATTATAGGAACCCATAAATATCGCATAGGCACCCACCAACCCAAAAGATTTGCAAAATAACTCCAAGCACTGATGCAATAACCTTATATAATTCATATCACCCCTTCCGGAAAAAAGAGAAGCAAATCATCAGCAAAAATAAGATGAGTAATCCCCAATCTAGCACACTTAGGGTAGAATTTGAAAGTCTGTTCGTTCTTTAAAACTCCAAGCATCCTAGAAAGATATTCCATCCTTATCACAAATAAGTAGGCTCTCATTGTCTCAACCCGCTTTTACTAGGGGGGAAAAAGTCATGTAGAGCCCCATCAAAGGAAATAGAGTATTCGGGGGTACTAATACAGCACATAATCCACTTCACAATATTTTTAGGAAAAACCAAGCCAATCATACTCTGCAAAAAGTTCCAATCCAAAGTGCCTTAGGCTATTCTGGTATCAACATTAATCATACACCTTGATGAGATTTGTTTCCTATTATAATGCTTCGCAAGTTCATGACCAAGTAGGATATTGCTACTGATTTGTCTACCTTTGACAAAAATTGATTGTGAATCACCTATATTAATATATCACATATATTATACGTCATAATCTAGCAGTAAGGATCTTTAATATTACTGTAGGTCAATACACATTAGGAATCAATATAATAGCTGTTGCATTCAACTCCCCAAGTTTCCCATTTATGAAAAACTCCTCAATAGCTTCCTCCACCTTCTGACCAATAATATCCCAAGCACCCCTATAAAATGAAGCAGAATATCCATACGGACCTTGGGGGAAGCTGAATTTACCAAAACACTCATTTATCCTTTGGCTTGTAGTCCAACAGAGGCTGTTAACTCAGGATAGACTGAGTCGAATGAGTTTACTACAACATAATTTTTTTGCTTTCTATGTGAACAGGAAAGAGAATGTCATGATCACCTAATTTTCTTCTCTTGATCTTTTGGTGCTACAATTTGGAATCGGGTAATGGAATGGCTTCAATTTAAATTTTTTCGTAGCTGTGATTGGAACATTAATGTTATCAGTTGGGATGCTACACAACTTGTTAGTGATTCTTTTGTAAAGAAAATGAAGAGACTTGCGCTTGCTGCTGCAGTTTATGGGATCTGGTATGAAAGGGATCAGAGAATGCATGGAGGAGTGAAGAAGAGGATTGAAGATGTGGTACGTCTGATCAAGTATTTTGTGGTGATCTTACACAGTTTTGAGTACTATTTCAGGGACAACAGTGTTTGAAACTCTATGCACTTATGCCTCGTTTGGTATACGGGAATGAGTGGGAATGGAATGCCAATTCTCACTTTTCATTCTTTCCTACCAAACACAACCTCATTTTTGGAATGCACATTCTCACTCCTCACTAATTCCCACTTTATGTGGGAATGAGCATTCCCAATGAAGTGGTAGGGAATGGACATTCCCATTTAAGTGGGAATCAATAAAATACATAATTTCTAAATACGTCCATTCCCACTTTATTTTATAAATTGCACCTAAATATGAGAATAGAAATGAACATTCCATTCTCACATTAATTCCATTCTATTTGTTAGTCAATTCTAAATCTCACTCCACTCAATTCTCGCATACCAAACAAGGTGTTAATGTACTTTGAATTGAGAGTTTCTAGGGAAGAAAATGTATCACTTGGTTATGCTTGAGTTATCTTGTATTTGCTACTATTGTTGATGGTAATGAGAAACTATTTTTCATTGACCCAAAAAAAAAATTTATCAATCACAAGGGTTGAACTCAAGACCTCATGTTTAAGAATCTTATGACTTACTAAGCACGCTAATATGATATTCATGAATTAATGCTTAACAAATATTCGCGTAATTAATAAACCAAATTTAAACACTCTTTTCCTATTCAACTAGAGTTCAGTTTTGAATTCGAATTCATCAAAATTAACCGAACCCAAATACAAATACGATGGTATTCGATTCGAATTCGGTTCATTCCATCCCTATTGAGAGATATTATTTCTCATCTCCCTTTGTTTGTGAGGTCTATTAAGACCTCTAATGTTCAACACAAGAAAATTCATGAGTAGAAATGGACAGTGCCACCTCTTTCCACCGTAGGCGATGGAATCTTTTTTTCTCCAGAAAAATCCAGACCCCCAGGACTATCTTCTTGGTCCAATACAGGTGGTTTTCATCCATTTTAAATTATCGAGCACTGACTACAACCCCCTCATTTTTAAGTTGCACTCAAAAAACAAATCACATTTACCACTTTATCTAAAATTATTTTTGGGGTTAGTTATAAAAAAAACTAAAAAATGTTTAAAGATTAAGCGATATTTTTAAAACTTACGGGTGTAATATATCTCAAAATTGGCCAAACTTGAAGGAGAGTTTTCTGAAATTTACCCTTAAAAGCATTTCCGCGGGTCGATATTTGTTTTCAATTTCTTTGAAAAAATAATAATTGTTTTCAATTATATGTTGTGATTGCATATAGGTGGCCAGGTGTAAATGAAAAGGATAAGACAGTGAGACAAATGTGATTCGCACACTGTAATCAGAGAAAAATAAAATTAACATTATCACCAAGTTGCTTCACAGCCGACTCCATCCTAAAAACAAAATATTTGACGTGCTCACGTATAGATAACGATGCAAACTGAAAGATATGGTTCACTCACCACCTGCATCACATTTTAATCGAAATTATCTCATAAGCCGACCAAAAAAAATATTACATGTAGCAAATAAAAAATGATGTAAATTGAAACCTAGGGTGTCATTATAATGTGAGCAAACCAAAGTGGACCAAAACCCTCTAGCATGAAGCCCACTTCTAGCCGTTTCGTAAAGGACATGAGCATGGGATTCTTGCTTACAACTATATTTCCATCAAAAGAATATTCAAGCTTTTCTTAATTTTATGAGAAGATAAGGATATCTTAGCTTTTCTCCCATGACCATTGGTAATATATTGATTTGAGGGTCACAGACACACACATAGGGAGATGTGAACAAATCCAGCTTGTTATATAACGTGACGTTCATAAAATCAGAGGAAAAATATTTCTTATTGTATCTAGACTTTGTCGCAAAGGCATTTAATTTTCGTTTGGAGGAAGAGAATTAACCAAGAGTTGGAGGTTGGAGAAAACTTGTTCACAAGAGCTTATTTCAGTAGAACATGTGACGTAGATCAAGAGGGGGAGATCACACATCTAATTTCTAACAGCTATAACTTTGATCCGGATGTCATATTGAGGTAATTCAGGATATAATCATTGGAAAGCTCGAATTTCGAGCTCTATTCTATGCCCAATTGAGTAAAATCTATTTGGAAATTTCAGGCTTAAAATCTTCTGTTTTGGAGTTGTTGTTGTTGTTATTGTTATTATTATTATTATTGGGACTTCGGCTTATATTTGAACTTTTTGTATTATTTTCTTTTCTGGCTTTATGTTTGACCCAAATCATGTAGTTATTCGTGCTTTGAAGTTTTAGGATTTTAATCTATTTAGGTTTTGGCATTGCAGTCGTCGGGCTAAATATTGTTTTATGTTTAGATATATCAAACTTTGAAAGTTTTTCTTATATATCTTAGGAATGTGTTGTGCCAACATGCCATGAGCAATTGAATTAATTTACTAAAAAATAAATGAAATATCTCATCATCTGTTTAAATAATTGGATGTTAGGATCCAGATGTAAGCCTAGGAGGGGGAGTGGATAGGGTTGCTACACTTTTTCGATAAAAAAGATGGGTATTGTTTAATTAATAAATATCGCAACAGAAATAAATAAAATAATTGAACAATAATTACTACCACAAATAAAGACAAGCTTAGTGAGACAAGAGATTTTTATAGTGGTTCAGAATAAAATCCTATAGTCATTTTTCCTTCTCTTAAAGGGATTTCCACGTATGATATTGTTCACCTAAATTACAAACCCTAATCCAATACGCTTTATAAGATTTTTCAAATGTTAATGTACCCCATTATTGGTTGTGACTAGTCCCTAGCCAAGATATATCATCAACCATACTCATATGAAGTGACGTGGAAATTTTGTAGATTCACACTTTGGTTAACTTCAACCACCCAAAATGGGAGCCCATCAATAAGAGGTTGAGATACACCTATACCATGCCAAGATGATTTATTAATATCTCATGGTTGGTTTTGTGACAGCTTGAAGTAATGTTAAAAGGTAGCTTTCAAGCTTGTTTCATATCCTTTCCCTTGAATTGAGAGGACGAGGTTGGATTTGCATAAAAAATTCAAGACAATGTTTTAATTTTTGTTTATTGGTAAGTGATTATGGTGGGGTTTGTGACAACATCAACTTGTATCAATCATTGACCCTTTTCTTAGTAGATTTAAAGCAATGATGGCTAGATAAAAATAGGAAGCAAACTAAGCATGATTTGACCACATTATTCAAGTGGTTGAGAGAATGACCATTAATATAGATACTTTAAGTTGTGAGATTAAACATATAATAATTACTTATCTAGTTCTTCCTTTGTTAATTATAATTGTAACGATGGGTTCAAAATAGGGGTGCATTCGGTTCCGATACGGCTCGGATATGATACTTACCATATCCATATCCGCTTGCCCATGTCAAATATGGACACAGATACGGATATACCTCGGTAAGGAAAATTCATATTCATATCCGCTAAAATCGGATACGGATACGGATAAACATGTGGATATATAAGTGGATATGCATGTGAATACAAAACGAATATGAGAAAACTAGATAGTATCGAACAAAATATAGTTCATATGATACAAAAGAGTTCATTAATATGTTCATTATATCTGAAAAGCTAAGATTAGACATCTTGATCATCAAAATTAATCTCAAATCCATAATCTAAGGATTAAAACTATCGTAGCAGTATGACTAATATATTTTCGGAAATTTCGGATATGGATCCGGATATTTCACTACAAAACTATATCCGTAACCATATCCTATCGGTTATATATTTGAGAAACTATATCCGTATCCAAACGAATACGGTTACAGATATATAGGTTTAGTTAATATTATTAGAATCCACTATTATCCAAAACGAAGAAGTTAAATTAAAAACAAAGCACGATAGTAATATTATTAGAAGCAATGTTTTGGTTTAGGGTTTAGTATTACACAACGGTTCCATTTTGACCTAATCACACAACATAATTCTCCACTCTGCACAACCCCATAATTGATTTCTCCACAAAACCCTAGCTAAACTTTTCCACGTCAATCAACAAGCAATTTAAGGAAATTATGGAACTAGGATGAAGGTTTGAGTTTGTCAACATGTTTCTTGAGTCATATATTCATATGCAACATCAATCTTTTCTAGAGATTAGATAGCTTTCGTTTATCAGATCGATAAAGCAATGTCCAGTCTAATCAATCTCAGGTTTGTCCAAAAACACTATAATGACTCCTTGTTACAATCCCAAGTCACTCACCTAACCTTTAAACCAACAAGCTTTTAGATTCTTTGCCTAGTGATTCGTTGTCTTTTCATAAAGATGCAATTAGCCTTAGGATTAGTTTGGTAAAATCCTTAAAACTAGGCTAAGATTAATACTGTTCGATTTTATTCTAAACTAGGCTAGGGTTATTCCGTATAGAGGTGGGCTTGAAAAGAAGCCGCATAAAGACGAAAATTTGGCTTTTAAAAACTTGGTCAATTATGACCTTGTTTTATCCAAATACAAAACAAAAAAAAAAATTAGGCCAAGTTCAATTTGGGACTAGTTTTAAGCAATTGTCAAATGCACCTTAATCTTGCAAAGATAGACACACTCTTTCCTCCGGCGCTTAGAACTTCATCATATCTGTAAGTTTCGAACCTTAATACCCTCTACCACACTCAAAGTATACACAAAAATGTTGACATATTAAAAGATCATGTCACAGAAAATGCTAATACTCTGTGTCCTCTTAATGGCACTACTAAATTGAGTGTTTGAGATGTTAGTGCCTCAAATTTTTATAATTCCATATTAATTAGTCCCTCAAATGTTTGAAGTTGCAGATAAGTCCCTCAAATCCGATGAAGTATTGCAAATTGGTCCTCCGACGATCAAAATGCCCTTCCACTTATGTTTCTAGAAACAAAGGGGATTTTGGGGTTGAAACATTAGTTGAGGGCATTTAGGTGATTGAGGGACCGATTTGCAAGACCCTTAAGATTTGAAGGACTGATTAAACCTGTTATACCTTGAAAATTATCGTGTCCTTAAACTAGCCATGTGGTAGACTTAGTAGGACGAAACATGTGGCTAACATATCTAACCCGAGTTTGAGCTGTGAGCTAGCCGATTCATCTGTGCGACCTGGGTGAGTCGAAAGGGTCTTCGGGTCTGATTTAGTAGGGGGAAGTCCGAAGTAAGGAATGAAGTCCGAAGTAAGGAATGACTAGTGGTCTTGTAAATAGCATTTGCATTTTATGCAGAACAATTCGACGCCCATACTCCGCCACCCAGCCGCCATTACATTTAATGCATGGCTAGGCATCATAATGACTCCTCAGACGATGCCCGCATTCCCGTCATTCTGTCACCATCATATTAAATGCGATGGATACAGCTCTCCGCCTTCGACCAATCGGCTGCAGACACGTGTAAAGTGACAGCGCAGTGTCAGATCATCTCGTCGGTTAGATTACCAGAATACCATCACAAAATTCCTATAAATAGCACCATCTTTGCTATTCTAAGGCACGCACAAAAAAATCCAAAAGAGTGCATTCTGCTTTTCTCTATAGATTATCAGACTAGTCGCTGACTTGAGTGTCGAAGGGCACGCCGAAGGAAATAACCTCTTGTAGGCGTTAAAAATTGCTTATCAGTACCCGAACGAAACTCGTGACGGTGGGTTAACAACCAACAACCCATCAGATAAACGCCGACGATTAACTATGTCGCAAATGCGTAAAGCGGGTCCGCGAACGCGTGAAGTGGGTTAGCAAGGCGTGCGAATCTGAGGCTACGTGTTATGGAATGAAACCAACAAGCGAAGCTTGAGATCAATCGGATTCGAACGTCAACGAGATCGGATTTGAACATCGACCGATCGTCGCTTAAACCGTTGACGGGATTAAACCGATCAAGTGAACCAAGCACGGATTTAGAACGACGACGACAAGAGCGGAACGAACGTCGCGGAAAAGTCCGGAAAACAATCGAACTTGGGCAAAACAGCGACCGGCCGAGAACTCGGACACCGAGAAGTGTCCGGGCTTGGCCGGACACCAAATGGTGTCGGGCTTGGCCGGACACCAAATGGTGTCGGGCTTGGCCGGACACCAAATGGTGTCGGGCTTGGCCGGACACCAAATGGTGTCGGGCTTGGCCGGACACCAAAGGTGTCGAGCTTGGCGGACACCAAAGTGTCGACCATGACCGGACACCTAAAGTGTCGAGCTTGGCGGACACCAAAGTGTCGACCATGACCGGACACCTAAAGTGTCGAGCTTGGCGGACACCAAATGGTGTCGGGCTTGGCGGACACCAAATGGTGTCGGGCTTGGCGGACACCAAAGTGTCCGGCCGTCGAGCATACCCCCTTCTTGTTTTCCTATAAATAGTGGGGGTGCTCATTTTGAAGGGTGGATTTTTGGAGATTGGATTTTCGATATTCTTGAGAGAGCCTCGCGAGATCCACGAGCCGCCGACGACAACCCCAGCACCGGCGAGCACGACATGCATCTACAAACCGCAGGTGTTTAACCGCCTGCATCAGCCGCGGATTTCTCCTAGTAGATCTCACCGCTCGGCGATCCTCTCCTTCGCGGAGGCGATCCCCGGGCGCATCCTCTCCTTCGTGAGTGTGATCCCCTCGGTCGCGTTTCCTTCGAAGCGAGCCCCTTCCGTCTGTAGTTCGAACCGGGTTTCCACGGATCGGATTGCGCGTGGTCCACCACGGACCAATAAAAGTCCCCATGCAGAACCATGTTTGTGATCCCGTAAAATAGAGATCCTCGTGTTTGTTCACAAAAGGAAGAAGTTGTAATTTTGTTTTCATTGTAGCCTAAAATAAAAAGGCATTTCTTTTGTTTTGAATTTTGTTGTAGGCCAACGAAGGCGTAAACAAGTTCAAACGAGCAATGAATAACAAGTTTACTTTTCCCGCAACAAGCCGGGCGGTAATTGTTGGGAGCCAACGGCCAAAGAAAGGAGCCGTTGTGGTCGCGAACCGCGGATCCGGATCCCTGATAGAAGAGGTCGAGTTCGAGTTCGACCAAAAGAAGTACGAGGAGTACCTCTCTTCCTCGCCCGCATCCACCCTCAAGAAGTCCAAGATGGTCTCGGCGCAAGGAAGACCCAATCGGCCTCGAGAATGAGGCGAGGAAATCCACCACCACCGCCGCCAAGACTACGGCAACGGTTGTTTGGGTCGAAAGTTGATTCCATTGTAAAACTAGAGAAAATTACACTTTTATTCTCGTTACAAAGAATTTAGATAACTTTCTTACAAACTCGAACAAAAGATACTACAAGTGTAGATCTCTCGCTGCGGGTCTTTGCCTCGTCGGGACGCGTAACTGCGGACCGAAATGATCGCCGAATCGACGGGTTTAGTTAGTGCTTCGCAAAGGAAACAAGAACTTCAAAGAAATATCTTAGCAAGGTAAGATATCTACTCTTCTCAAGAATAAGTCAAGGCTTAAACTCGAGGAATCTCCGCGTGGATCGTGTTCTTGAACTCCGGGAAGCTTGGATTCGACTTTTCCCTTTCGATGGCCGACCCTGCCCAAGTGGGCGTAGGAGGTATTTATAGTCTTTGGGAAGCGTGCCCTCTTGAAACACAAGTGTCATAAGTCTTTGGAGATTCTGATTAAGCGGCTCGAGCGCCTGCAGCGTAAGCTACCTAAGCTGGCGGCGGTGTCAGCCTCGGCGGCCCGGCTGACGTAATTTACACGGCCCGGCGGCGGCGTCGCGGCATCCTTATAGCGTAGCGGTTTTCACCTTTTGAGGCGATTAAATGCCCTAGAATTACGCGTAGTGGTATCTTCGTGTAACCGCACATTAAAGTGTCGACCGTCTCTGCATTGATAAAGTCAAGTGGGCCCCACCAGCATTAATTTAGACCCTAAGAGAGCTCGTTTCAAGTATCACAGGTGTCTGCGCTGCGGGGCAAGTAGAGATCACCTATACCGAGACACATCAAGGTGTCTCGCTTCGTCGCGAGGCACACACAAAATCTCGCTAATAGCGAGACACATCAAGGTGTCTCGCTTCGTCGCGAGGCACACACAAAATCTCGCTAATAGCGAGACACATCAAATGCCTGGCTGCGTGGCGAGACACAAACAAGTGTCTCGCTTTGGCGAGACACAATCTCCCATATGTTGACTTCTTGAGATTTCGGCGGCGTTGTTCTTCGATCTTCTCATGATTTAGTCATATTTGAGGTTCTTCGGCAATTTTTGATGCCTCTGGATACCCCTCCAAAGTTTTGGACTCCTCGTATTTTGTCGAGGGTCCGAATACTTTGATAAGATGCTTGCTTACGTTCAGCGTTGAACTTTGTAGAAGAGGCCCATGTTTTGCTTCAGTTTCTTGAATCACGGCTCTGTGGCGTCGTGACCATACTTTGGGATCAATAGCTGTTGCATTTGTATTTGGATTGATTGAAATGTCGAAGTCGATTTTGGACTAATCATCTTCATCTTGAAAGTCACCACTTGGGTTACGATTGAAATGCCTTGAGAATCATTCAAAGAAAAAGCGTCGTCTGGTTTTCTGAACATCAGATTTCCAGGAAAGCTTCTATATGGAATATGGAACCGATTTGTTTTGAATATACTGCCTCAAATCTCGCGTAGAGGATAATCGTTGGGTCTCAAAGTTGCTGACTCTGGTGTCTTTCTTCGTGCGGGGTAATTATAACCGTTCCGCTCGATACAAGCTTCTTGTAGCGGTGTTGTTGCACTTTCGAAGGCAATTTGTACTGCAATGAGTTACAAAGTGCATTAAAATCACGGTGGGAGAGAGTGCTTAACGGGCGGGAAGAGCGAACCTGTTTGTCTCAAGTTAGGATTTTGGCAAACCCTCGACCATCAGCGGTTTGATAAGCCTTTACCAACTACCGTTTGAGTTGGGCTAGCATGTAGATTATCGAGTCCGTTCTACATGTTACGTTGTGCTAAAAGAGTGAATTCTCTTAGACTTTATGCTACGATCTTGAATCGTAGACTTGATCAATTATCTAGGAATTGATGCGGCGACATGTGTTAGATCTGGACTTATCTACGGTAGGGAGATAACATCCTATGCATGAAGGCATAGTTTAGGTGTCATGAAGGCATGGTTTGGCCCTAACTATTCAAAGTTTTGACCAAGTGGGAGTGAAAATTTGAAATGATCCTAACTGTAGGAAGGTTTGACCAGGATAGGAGTTTTGAGACAATCCTAACTGTCGGAAGGTTTGATCGCTCAATCTGGAAGTGGACCTCTCATTCATGGAAGGAATCGAGAGGGATTTTGACCGTGGTCCTAAGCGTAGGAAGGTTTGACCGGGATAGGAGTTTTGAGACAATCCTAGCTGTCGGAAGGTTTGATCGCTCAATGCGGAAGTGGACCTCTCATTCATGGAAGGAATCGAGAGGGGGTTTTGGCCGTGGTCCTAACTGTAGGAAGGTTTGACCAGGATAGGAGTTTTGAGACAATCCTAACTATCGGAAGGTTTGATCGCTCAATCTAGAAGTGGACCTCTCATTCATGGAAGGAATCGAGAGGGGATTTTGGCCGTGGTCCTAACTGTAGGAAGGTTTGACCGGGATAGGAGTTTTGAGACAATCCTAACTGTCGGAAGGTTTGATCGCTCAATCTAGAAGTGGACCTCTCATTCATGGAAGGAATCGAGAGGGGATTTTGGCCGTGGTCCTAACTGTAGGAAGGTTTGACCAGGATAGGAGTTTTGAGACAATCCTAACTGTCGGAAGGTTTGATCGCTCAATCTGGAAGTGGACCTCTCAGTCATGGATTATCCACCCCGACTTTCTTTGCAAAGCGGGTTGCATTCATCTAATTGGTGGGTTATTCTTAAGAATATTAGATGTAACACTCTCGAGGAACCCCAATAGTTGTCGAAAATAGTTTATACTCATATACCGCCGAGTGGGAGGAGCAGCTTAACCTCTTATACTGCGTCGGAGGAAAAGGCGATTTAACCTCTTATACTGCGTCGGAGGAAAAGGCGATTTAACCTCTTATACTCGTCGGAGGAAAAGGAGCGATTTAACCTCTTATACTGCGTCGGAGGAAAAGGCGATTTAACCTCTTATACTCGTCGGAGGAAAAGGCGATTTAACCTCTTATACTGTCGGAGGAAAAGGCGATTTAACCTCTTATACTGTCGGAGGAAAAGGAGCGATTTAACCTCTTATACTGCGTCGGAGGAAAAGGAGCGATTTAACCTCTTATACTCGTCGGAGGAAAAGGCGATTTAACCTCTTATACTGCGTCGGAGGAAAAGGAGCGATTTAACCTCTTATACTGCGTCGGAGGAAAAGGCGATTTAACCTCTTATACTGTCGGAGGAAAAGGCGATTTAACCTCTTATACTGCGTCGGAGGAAAAGGCGATTTAACCTCTTATACTCGTCGGAGGAAAAGGCGATTTAACCTCTTATACTGTCGGAGGAAAAGGCGATTTAACCTCTTATACTGTCGGAGGAAAAGGAGCGCTTTAACCTCTTATACTGCGTCGGAGGAAAAGGAGCGCTTTAACCTCTTATACTCGTCGGAGGAAAAGGCGATTTAACCTCTTATACTGCGTCGGAGGAAAAGGAGCGCTTTAACCTCTTATACTGCGTCGGAGGAAAAGGCGATTTAACCTCTTATACTCGTCGGAGGAAAAGGCGATTTAACCTCTTATACTGCGTCGGAGGAAAAGGCGATTTAACCTCTTATACTCGTCGGAGGAAAAGGCGATTTAACCTCTTATACTCGTCGGAGGAAAAGGAGCAGCTTTAACCTCTTATACTCGTCGGAGGAAAAGGCGGTTTAACCTCTTATACTCGCTTGAGGAAAAGGAGCAGCTTAACCTCTTATACTGTCGGAGGAAAAGGAGCGCTTAACCTCTTATACTCGTCGGAGGAAAAGGCGGTTTAACCTCTTATACTGCGTCGGAGGAAAAGGAGCGCTTAACCTCTTATACTCGCTTGAGGAAAAGGAGCAGCTTAACCTCTTATACTCGTCGGAGGAAAAGGAGCAGCTTTAACCTCTTATACTCGCTTGAGGAAAAGGAGCGCTTAACCTCTTATACTCGCTTGAGGAAAAGGAGCGCTTAACCTCTTATACTCGTCGGAGGAAAAGGCGATTTAACCTCTTATACTGTCGGAGGAAAAGGAGCAGCTTAACCTCTTATACTGCGTCGGAGGAAAAGGAGCGCTTTAACCTCTTATACTGCGTCGGAGGAAAAGGCGATTTAACCTCTTATACTCGTCGGAGGAAAAGGCGATTTAACCTCTTATACTCGCCTGAGGAAAAGGAGCGCTTTAACCTCTTATACTCGCCTGAGGAAAAGGAGCGCTTAACCTCTTATACTCGTCGGAGGAAAAGGCGATTTAACCTCTTATACTGCGTCGGAGGAAAAGGCGGTTTAACCTCTTATACTCGTCGGAGGAAAAGGCGATTTAACCTCTTATACTCGTCGGAGGAAAAGGCGATTTAACCTCTTATACTCGCTTGAGGAAAAGGAGCGCTTTAACCTCTTATACTGCGTCGGAGGAAAAGGCGATTTAACCTCTTATACTCGCTTGAGGAAAAGGAGCAGCTTTAACCTCTTATACTCGCCTGAGGAAAAGGAGCAGCTTTAACCTCTTATACTCGCTCTGAGGAAAAGGAGCGCTTTAACCTCTTATACTCGTCGGAGGAAAAGGAGCAGCTTAACCTCTTATACTCGCTTGAGGAAAAGGAGCGCTTTAACCTCTTATACTCGTCGGAGGAAAAGGCGGTTTAACCTCTTATACTCGTCGGAGGAAAAGGAGCGCTTAACCTCTTATACTCGTCGGAGGAAAAGGAGCAGCTTAACCTCTTATACTCGTCGGAGGAAAAGGAGCGCTTAACCTCTTATACTGCGTCGGAGGAAAAGGCGGTTTAACCTCTTATACTCGCTTGAGGAAAAGGAGCGCTTAACCTCTTATACTCGTCGGAGGAAAAGGCGATTTAACCTCTTATACTCGCTCTGAGGAAAAGGAGCGCTTAACCTCTTATACTCGTCGGAGGAAAAGGCGGTTTAACCTCTTATACTCGCTTGAGGAAAAGGAGCGCTTTAACCTCTTATACTGCGTCGGAGGAAAAGGCGGTTTAACCTCTTATACTCGTCGGAGGAAAAGGCGATTTAACCTCTTATACTCGCTCTGAGGAAAAGGAGCAGCTTAACCTCTTATACTCGCTTGAGGAAAAGGAGCGCTTTAACCTCTTATACTCGCCTGAGGAAAAGGAGCAGCTTAACCTCTTATACTCGCTTGAGGAAAAGGAGCGCTTTAACCTCTTATACTCGTCGGAGGAAAAGGAGCAGCTTTAACCTCTTATACTCGCTTGAGGAAAAGGAGCGCTTAACCTCTTATACTCGTCGGAGGAAAAGGCGATTTAACCTCTTATACTCGTCGGAGGAAAAGGAGCGCTTTAACCTCTTATACTGTCGGAGGAAAAGGCGGTTTAACCTCTTATACTGCGTCGGAGGAAAAGGAGCGCTTAACCTCTTATACTGCGTCGGAGGAAAAGGAGCAGCTTAACCTCTTATACTCGCTTGAGGAAAAGGAGCGCTTTAACCTCTTATACTGTCGGAGGAAAAGGAGCAGCTTAACCTCTTATACTCGCTCTGAGGAAAAGGAGCGCTTAACCTCTTATACTCGCTTGAGGAAAAGGAGCAGCTTTAACCTCTTATACTGCGTCGGAGGAAAAGGAGCGCTTAACCTCTTATACTGCGTCGGAGGAAAAGGCGATTTAACCTCTTATACTGCGTCGGAGGAAAAGGAGCAGCTTAACCTCTTATACTGCGTCGGAGGAAAAGGAGCGCTTAACCTCTTATACTGCGTCGGAGGAAAAGGAGCGCTTTAACCTCTTATACTCGCCTGAGGAAAAGGAGCAGCTTAACCTCTTATACTCGTCGGAGGAAAAGGAGCAGCTTAACCTCTTATACTCGCTTGAGGAAAAGGAGCGCTTAACCTCTTATACTGTCGGAGGAAAAGGCGGTTTAACCTCTTATACTGCGTCGGAGGAAAAGGCGGTTTAACCTCTTATACTCGTCGGAGGAAAAGGCGGTTTAACCTCTTATACTCGCTTAACGAAGGTGTCGATTGTCTCCCCACCTTCGCTGCCTAGGAGAGTTCCAATTGAAACTTCGTGTCGCCATCAAAGAAGTTGTTGAGAAAAGAACTTTCCATGTCCTCCCGGTTAATACTCCGGCCTTGAGTCTTCGATACCAATCGGCAGCCCGCGAAGAGTACCGACGAATGACCGAACCATCGAGGCTCGTTTCGAGATTACCCCAAATGTGATTTGAAGTAAATCGGTGTTGTGAAGGTGACCCTCTCCGTCAAATGGCGTGAAGTTGATCAAATTGAATTTGGGGTAAGGGATTGAATCCCATTCTCGGATACGGACACGGGATACGGTCCTTTTGACTTCTGTGTGGACATCAAAGCATTGATTTTATCTTCAAGCTCTTTCATCCTTTCGCCATCATCTTCCCCTTGTTTTGGATTATTTCCAATAGGAAGAATTGGATCATTTCCACCTTGGCAGCGGTCGACTTTCTTTGGAGGTTGATCGGGGTAAATGTGTTCATCAATCTCGAATCATTGTCTTCAACATTATGGTGAGTTACTCCACCTTGTTGTTGGTTTCAGTGGTGGACCGAGGTTGTGCAACCGTTTGGGTTTGCAACTCCCTCATCTGTTGCATGGCTAGCTCCATCTCTGTTCTCATTTGACCTTAAACTCTTCTCTTTGCTTAGCTAAGGCTTCTTGTAACATTTGAGCGGGACATCGGGGTAATGGTAAAAGCTTCTGGGATGGGGACCCGACGCGACATTGTGTCATCGGAAGCTATCGCGAATTGCGTCGGGAAGCTTCATCTTGGATGACTCTCCTCATGCATCCTTCTATAGTCGATCGTTGGGTAGCTTCGCAATTGTAACCGAGACATCTGGCTGGGAAACTTCGGGTGTTGACTTTTCTGCGGGAGTGAAGTCGGATCGAATCCGTCGCGGTCCTTTCCCTTTGTTCACCATGTTGATAGTCGCCGGAAACTCATCAATTTGGATGGATGATCTCCTTTTCTTCGATGTCGTCTTGGTGGCCCGATTTTCCGTTTTGAGGGAAAGCGTTCGAATCTTGAAGCTCTTTGCGGGTGAGCGTTCGACTCAGAACAGGCACATCCTGACAACAACGTCTTGATTAGTTGTGCACACGAGCAAGAACAACCTATTTCATCGATCATCCTCTTTCGTGTGTTGCCACCCCCAGTCTGATGGTGTGGTTGATGTGGTTTATCACAAATTGCACTTCCACCCCCAAGTGTAACGTTGTCCTTAATTGGAGGACACGTCTTCTTTTGGGGACGTCGACTTTTTGATTTGAGAGACAACTTCCATCGCTTGGCGTCGTCATCTGAAGTTGCTTCTGTATGAATCACAAGGGTTTGGTCATCTCTCGTGATTTTGCGAGTCACTTGCCTCAACTTATTCTTCTCGTGGACTTCGTGGACCTTGTAGGATGCTCAAGCGAGGCCTGCAGAAATTCTTCGGTTTGAGTTGCGTCGGATGGCTCGGCACATTCGAACATCACTTGGATTTTGGAGTGCGATGACACATGCGTTGTTTATGGATCGGGTGACCCAGCGTTCCATTACGGTGTTTTGACTTTGGTTCTCAATTGTGGACCAAAGGCTGAACACCGAAGTTGGTTCCGGACTTAGCGGTTGATACCTCGGTAGGAAAAGTGGAAAGAGCGGAAAAGCCAAATTTTCGTTAAGGCATGGAGGATCGCCACCGCTTTGGCGGCGATTGATCTGTCTCGGCGAGCGGTTTATACCTATTTGGCGAAGCGGCTTAACTGTCTTCGCTAGCGGCTTGACTCGCTGTCGAAGAATTACGGCGAGGCGGTCTTGAGCCAATTTTGACGTTGACTTCGACCCATGCTTGGCGATTTTGAGCCGTTCTTTGGGTTGCTTTTGACTCTTGCGCCTTGCGAACAACGGCACGATGCTCGAGCAAAGCGTGCAGCGTTTTGCGCTCCTTCTTTGTCAATCGGCCCTTTGGCGAGAACCCATTCTTCCTTGGGAGAGTCGGCGGATTGAGAGATTGCGGTTTGTTGATGCCTTTGATCCGTGAGTTCGATAGTGAACTCCATCCGTTGACTCGAGCCTTGGCGGCCCGGCGGAGCCATCTTTGGCGTCGTCTTTGGCGAGCTCTCTTCGTCGGATCGGTTGAGATCTTGTTGAGAGGAAATGCGCCTGCATGCATAGCGAGCGAAGATCATTGCACATCACAAAGCGAACCTCCTTCTTTGGAGATGAAATCCTCCGATGCTTGCGAGGAGGACTTTGATGAAGAAGAGGAGAGATATTCCTCGAACTTGGCTTGATCGAAGAAATAATCCGATCCATCGACCATGAGGTCGGCGATATTTACGAAGGCTGCGACACAACGATCTCGGGCTCGAGACCGTTAGCTCCCGTGGTCGCCATCGTGTTTGGGTCGAAAGTTGATTCCATTGTAAAACTAGAGAAAATTACACTTTTATTCTCGCCACAAAGAATTTAGATAACTTTCTTACAAACTCGAACAAAAGATACTACAAGTGTAGATCTCTGTTTTCGTGGGTCTTTGCTGTCTTGGGACGCAGTAATCCGTGGACCACCGGCGGCGATCGTCGAATCGGCGGGGTTTAGTTAGTGCTTCGCAAAGGAAACAAGAACCCGACAAATATCTTAGCAAGGTAAGATATCTACTCTTCTCAAGAATAAGTCAAGGCTTAAACTCGAGGAATCTCGCGTGGATCGTGTTCTTGAACTCAGGAGCTTGGATTTGACTTTTCCCTTCGATGGCCGACCCTGCCCAAGTGGGCGTAGGAGGGTATTTATAGTCTTTGGGAAGCGTGCCCTCTTGAAACACAAGTGTCATAAGTGCCGGAGATTTACAAGCATGCGCAGCCGCCGCCTTCGCCAAGTCGCCTTAACCGGCGAGGCGAAGTTGTCGGCCGCTCGTTGCGGCGAGGCAAAGATGGGTCGCCACGATCGGGCGAGGCAAAGGCCGCCCTTCCACCAGAACGGTTTTCCCCGCTTAGGCACGATTAAATGCCCTAGAATTACGCCAGTGGGCGATCTTCGCCGTAACCGCACATTAAAGTGTCGGCCGTCTCTGCATTGATAAAGTCAAGTGGGCCCCACCGGCATTAATTTAGACCCTAAGAGAGCTCGTTTCAAGTATCACGGTGTCTCGCCTTGAGACATTAGGCAGTGCCGCCTATAGCGAGACACATCAAGGTGTCTCGCTTCGTCGCGAGGCACACACAAGTGTCTCGCTAATAGCGAGACACATCAAGGTGTCTCGCTTCGTCGCGAGGCACACACAAAGTGTCATGCGGCGAGACACATCAAATGCCTGGCTGCGTGGCGAGACACAAACAAGTGTCTGCTTAGCGAGACACAATCTCCCATATGTTGACTTCTTGAGATTTCGACGACGTTGTTCTTCGATCTTCTCATGATTTAGTCATATTTGAGGTTCTTCACAATTTTTGATGCCTACAGATACCCTCCAAAGTTTTGGACTCCTCGTATTTTGTCGAGGGTCCGAATACTTTGATAAGATGCTTTGCTCGCTCAACGCTGAACTTTGTAGAAGAGGCCCATGTTTTGCTTGAGTTTCTTGAATCACGGCTCTGTGGCGTCGTGACCATACTTTGGGATCAATAGTCGCTTGCATTTGTATTTGGATTGATTGAAATGTCGAAGTCGATTTTGGACTAATCATCTTCATCTTGAAAGTCACCACTTGTTACGCATTGAAATGCCTTGAGAATCATTCAAAGAAAAGCGTCGTCGGTTTTGAACATCGATTTCGGGAAAGCTTCTATATGGAATATGGAACCGATTTGTTTTGAATATACCGCCCAAATCTCGCAGAGGATAATCGCTGGTCTCAAAGTTCGCGACTCGGTGTCTTTCTTCGTATGGGTAATTATAACCGCTCCGCCGATACAAGCTTGCGCCGGCAAGTTGTTGGCTGCACTCGAAGACGATTTGTACCGCAATGAGTTACAAAGTGCATTAAAATCACGGTGGGAGAGTGCTTAACCCAGCAGAAGAACGAACCCGCCGTTCTCAAGTTAGGATTTTGGCAAACCCTCACCATCAACGGATTTGATAAGCCTTTACCAACTACCGTTTGAGTTGGGCTAGCATGTAGATTATCCGAGTCCGCTCTACATGTTACGTTGTGCTAAAAGAGTGAATTCTCTTAGACTTTATGCTACGATCTTGAATCGTAGACTTGATCAATTATCTCGAATTGATTACCCTACAAAGATGTGTTAGATGCGCACTTATCTCCTCGTAAGGACAGATAACATCCCTATGCATGAAGGCATAGTTTAGGTGTCATGAAGGCATGGTTTGGCCCTAACTATTCAAAGTTTTGACCAAGTGGGAGTGAAAATTTGAAATGATCCTAAGCGTAGGAAGGTTTGACCAGATAGGAGTTTTGAGACAATCCTAACCGCCTAAGGTTTGATCGCTCAATGGAAGTGGACCTCTCATTCATGGAAGGAATCGAGAGGATTTTGGCCGTGGTCCTAACTGTAGGAAGGTTTGACCAGGATAGGAGTTTTGAGACAATCCTAACTGTCGGAAGGTTTGATCGCTCAATCTAGAAGTGGACCTCTCATTCATGGAAGGAATCGAGAGGGGATTTTGGCCGTGGTCCTAACTGTAGGAAGGTTTGACCAGATAGAGTTTTGAGACAATCCTAACTATCGGAAGGTTTGATCGCTCAATCTAGAAGTGGACCTCTCATTCATGGAAGGAATCGAGAGGATTTTGACCGTGGTCCTAAGCGTAGGAAGGTTTGACCAGATAGAGTTTTGAGACAATCCTAACCGCCTAAGGTTTGATCGCTCAATCTAGAAGTGGACCTCTCATTCATGGAAGGAATCGAGAGGATTTTGGCCGTGGTCCTAAGCGTAGGAAGGTTTGACCAGATAGGAGTTTTGAGACAATCCTAACCGCCTAAGGTTTGATCGCTCAATCTAGAAGTGGACCTCTCACCATGGATTATCCACCCCGACTTTCTTTGCAAAGCTGGGTTGCATTCATCTAATTGGTGGGTTATTCTTAAGAATATTAGATGTAACACTCGGTGAACCGCCCAATAGTTGTCGAAAATAGTTTATACTCATATACCGCCGAGTGGGAGGAGCAGCTTAACCTCTTATACTCGTCGGAGGAAAAGGAGCAGCTTTAACCTCTTATACTCGTCGGAGGAAAAGGAGCAGCTTTAACCTCTTATACTCGTCGGAGGAAAAGGAGCAGCTTTAACCTCTTATACTGTCGGAGGAAAAGGAGCAGCTTTAACCTCTTATACTCGTCGGAGGAAAAGGAGCAGCTTAACCTCTTATACTCGTCGGAGGAAAAGGAGCAGCTTTAACCTCTTATACTGGCTTCTGAGGAAAAGGAGCAGCTTAACCTCTTATACTCGCCTGAGGAAAAGGAGCAGCTTAACCTCTTATACTCGTCGGAGGAAAAGGAGCAGCTTAACCTCTTATACTCGTCGGAGGAAAAGGAGCAGCTTAACCTCTTATACTGGCTTCTGAGGAAAAGGAGCAGCTTTAACCTCTTATACTCGCCTGAGGAAAAGGAGCAGCTTTAACCTCTTATACTCGTCGGAGGAAAAGGCGATTTAACCTCTTATACTGTCGGAGGAAAAGGCGGTTTAACCTCTTATACCGTCGGAGGAAAAGGCGGTTTAACCTCTTATACCGTCGGAGGAAAAGGAGCAGCTTAACCTCTTATACTGTCGGAGGAAAAGGCGATTTAACCTCTTATACCGTCGGAGGAAAAGGAGCAGCTTTAACCTCTTATACCGTCGGAGGAAAAGGCGGTTTAACCTCTTATACTCGTCGGAGGAAAAGGCGATTTAACCTCTTATACCGTCGGAGGAAAAGGCGATTTAACCTCTTATACTGTCGGAGGAAAAGGCGGTTTAACCTCTTATACTGTCGGAGGAAAAGGCGATTTAACCTCTTATACCGTCGGAGGAAAAGGAGCAGCTTAACCTCTTATACTGTCGGAGGAAAAGGCGATTTAACCTCTTATACCGTCGGAGGAAAAGGCGATTTAACCTCTTATACCGTCGGAGGAAAAGGAGCAGCTTTAACCTCTTATACCGTCGGAGGAAAAGGCGATTTAACCTCTTATACTGTCGGAGGAAAAGGCGGTTTAACCTCTTATACTCGTCGGAGGAAAAGGCGATTTAACCTCTTATACCGTCGGAGGAAAAGGCGGTTTAACCTCTTATACTCGTCGGAGGAAAAGGCGATTTAACCTCTTATACTCGTCGGAGGAAAAGGCGATTTAACCTCTTATACTGTCGGAGGAAAAGGCGATTTAACCTCTTATACCGTCGGAGGAAAAGGCGATTTAACCTCTTATACTGTCGGAGGAAAAGGAGCAGCTTTAACCTCTTATACTGTCGGAGGAAAAGGCGATTTAACCTCTTATACTGTCGGAGGAAAAGGCGATTTAACCTCTTATACTCGTCGGAGGAAAAGGCGATTTAACCTCTTATACCGTCGGAGGAAAAGGCGGTTTAACCTCTTATACTCGTCGGAGGAAAAGGCGATTTAACCTCTTATACTCGTCGGAGGAAAAGGCGATTTAACCTCTTATACTGTCGGAGGAAAAGGCGATTTAACCTCTTATACTGTCGGAGGAAAAGGCGATTTAACCTCTTATACTGTCGGAGGAAAAGGCGATTTAACCTCTTATACTCGTCGGAGGAAAAGGCGGTTTAACCTCTTATACCGTCGGAGGAAAAGGCGGTTTAACCTCTTATACTCGTCGGAGGAAAAGGCGATTTAACCTCTTATACCGTCGGAGGAAAAGGAGCAGCTTTAACCTCTTATACTGTCGGAGGAAAAGGCGATTTAACCTCTTATACTGTCGGAGGAAAAGGAGCAGCTTAACCTCTTATACTCGTCGGAGGAAAAGGCGGTTTAACCTCTTATACCGTCGGAGGAAAAGGCGGTTTAACCTCTTATACTGTCGGAGGAAAAGGCGATTTAACCTCTTATACCGTCGGAGGAAAAGGAGCAGCTTAACCTCTTATACCGTCGGAGGAAAAGGCGGTTTAACCTCTTATACTGTCGGAGGAAAAGGCGGTTTAACCTCTTATACCGTCGGAGGAAAAGGCGGTTTAACCTCTTATACCGTCGGAGGAAAAGGCGATTTAACCTCTTATACTGTCGGAGGAAAAGGCGATTTAACCTCTTATACCGTCGGAGGAAAAGGAGCAGCTTAACCTCTTATACCGTCGGAGGAAAAGGCGGTTTAACCTCTTATACCGTCGGAGGAAAAGGCGGTTTAACCTCTTATACCGTCGGAGGAAAAGGCGATTTAACCTCTTATACCGTCGGAGGAAAAGGCGATTTAACCTCTTATACTGTCGGAGGAAAAGGAGCAGCTTAACCTCTTATACTGTCGGAGGAAAAGGCGATTTAACCTCTTATACCGTCGGAGGAAAAGGCGGTTTAACCTCTTATACCGTCGGAGGAAAAGGAGCAGCTTTAACCTCTTATACCGTCGGAGGAAAAGGCGGTTTAACCTCTTATACCGTCGGAGGAAAAGGCGATTTAACCTCTTATACCGTCGGAGGAAAAGGCGATTTAACCTCTTATACCGTCGGAGGAAAAGGCGATTTAACCTCTTATACCGTCGGAGGAAAAGGCGGTTTAACCTCTTATACTGTCGGAGGAAAAGGCGGTTTAACCTCTTATACTGTCGGAGGAAAAGGCGATTTAACCTCTTATACCGTCGGAGGAAAAGGCGATTTAACCTCTTATACCGTCGGAGGAAAAGGAGCAGCTTAACCTCTTATACTCGTCGGAGGAAAAGGCGGTTTAACCTCTTATACCGTCGGAGGAAAAGGCGGTTTAACCTCTTATACTGTCGGAGGAAAAGGCGATTTAACCTCTTATACCGTCGGAGGAAAAGGCGATTTAACCTCTTATACTCGTCGGAGGAAAAGGAGCAGCTTAACCTCTTATACTCGTCGGAGGAAAAGGAGCAGCTTAACCTCTTATACCGTCGGAGGAAAAGGCGATTTAACCTCTTATACCGTCGGAGGAAAAGGCGATTTAACCTCTTATACCGTCGGAGGAAAAGGAGCAGCTTAACCTCTTATACCGTCGGAGGAAAAGGCGATTTAACCTCTTATACCGTCGGAGGAAAAGGCGATTTAACCTCTTATACTCGTCGGAGGAAAAGGCGATTTAACCTCTTATACCGTCGGAGGAAAAGGCGATGGGTTAACAACCAACAACCCATCGGACAAGCGCCGGCGATTAACTATATGCATAAATCGTAAAGCGGGTCCTGGCGTGAAGTGGGTTAGCAAGGCGTCGCGAATCTGAGGCTACGTGTTATGGAATGAAACCAACAAAGCGAAGCTTCAGTGAGATCAATCGGATTGAGCGTCAGCGAGATCGGTTTGAACATCGACCGTCGTCGCTTAAACGTTGGCGGGATTAAACCGATCAAGTGAACCAAGCAGTTTAGAGCGGCGGCGACAAAGCGGAGCGAGCGTCGCGGAAAAGTCCAGGAAAACAATCGAACTTGGGCAAAAGCGGCGACGGCGAGAACTTCGGACACCGAAGTGTCGGGCTTGGCGGACACCATTGGTGTCAGCCATGCCGGACACCTAAAGTGTCGGGCTTGGCGGACACCATTGGTGTCAGCCATGCCGGACACCTAAAGTGTCGGGCTTGGCGGACACCATTGGTGTCAGCCATGCCGGACACCTAAAGTGTCGGGCTTGGCGGACACCATTGGTGTCAGCCATGCCGGACACCTAAAGTGTCGGGCTTGGCGGACACCAAAAGTGTCCGCCGAGCATACCCCCTTTCTTGTTTTCCTATAAATAGTGGGGGTGCTCATTTTGAAGAGCTGGATTTTTGGAGATTGGATTTTCGATATTCTTGAGAGCCCTCGCGAGATCCACGAGCCGCCGACGACATTCCCGAAAGCACCCATGAGCACGATGCATCTACAAACCGCGAGGTAAGCTTAACCTCGGCCCACAGATCACACAGATTTCTCCTAGTAGATCTCACCCGCCCGGGCGATCCTCTCCTTCGCGGAGGCGATCCCGGCGATCCTCCTTCGCGTGGATCCCTCAAAGCGCCGCTTCCTTCGCGGAACGAGCCCCTTCACGCCTCAGAGTTCCGTAACCCCGTTTCCACTGATCGAATTGCGCTGTGGTCCACGGACGAATCAAAAGTCCCCAAGACAAAGTAAAAGAACCTGACAAGCGCAGTGATCCCGTGAAAATAGAGATCCTCGTTTTGTTAGCCTCCTCCCGATTTGTAATTGGAGGCAACTTGATTTTGTTGTTATCAAGGAGGTGTTTGAAGATGATTGGAACTTCTTAGTCCTTGAAAGAGTATGTCTGTGGAATTACGATTTAGAAGCTTTTGGCGCGGCGTTGTTGCGGCAGCTTGACCAGCGGCAATCACGGATGCCTTTTCTCTATTACGAGAGGAAAAATTTACTTCGAGGGTCGACCATCTTTTAGCCTCTTCGACTTTCTTCCTTCGAGAAGCGTTGACTTGTTCTCCTTGTATTTTTAGGTCTTTCCACGTAGTTGGTGGGGCGACCCCATGACTTCCGGCAATTCTATAGAAAGATTGTTGTGGCAAGTCTTCAATATGAACTTTGATGGTGGATCCACGCAATTCATAGCTTTATTGAATAAACTTGAAGGTGTCGATTGTCTCCCCACCTTTACGCTTTTCGTCTAGGAGAGTTCCAATTGAAACCGGTGTCGTCATCGATGCGACGAAACTTCGTGGCGGTGGGTTAACAACCAACAACCCATCGGACAAGCGCCGGCGATTAACTATATGCATAAATCGTAAAGCGGGTCCTGGCGTGAAGTGGGTTAGCAAGGCGTCGAATCTGAGGCTACGTGTTATGGAATGAAACCAACAAAGCGAAGCTTCAGTGAGATCAATCGGATTGAGCGTCAGCGAGATCGGTTTGAACATCGACCGTCGTCGCTTAAACGTTGGCGGGATTAAACCGATCAAGTGAACCAAGCACGGATTTAGAGCGGCGGCGACAAAGCGGAGCGAGCGTCGCGGAAAGTCCGGGAAAACAATCGAACTTGGGCAAAGCGGCCGGCGAGAACTTCGGACACGAGATGTCGGGCTTGGCGGACACCATTGGTGTCAGCCATGCCGGACACCAAATGGTGTCGGGCTTGGCGGACACCATTGGTGTCAGCCATGCCGGACACCAAATGGTGTCGAGCTTGGCCGGACACAAAGATGTCGACCATGACCGGACACCTAAAGTGTCGGGCTTGGCGGACACCATTGGTGTCGGCCATAGCGGACACCAAATGGTGTCGGGCTTGGCGGACACCAAAAGTGTCCTACGGCCGAGCATACCCCCTTTCTTGTTTTCCTATAAATAGTGGGGGTGCTCATTTTGAAGAATTTGGATTTTTGGAGATTGGATTTTCGATATTCTTGAGAGAGCCCTCGCGAGATCCACGAGCCGTCGGCCTTACGATCCGAGCACGGCGAGCACGGCATCTACAAACCGCGAGGTAAGCGAACTTCGAATTGACTCTGGTCGGTATTTGTGATTTCTCCTAGTAGATCTCACCGCTCTGGCGATCCTCTCCTTCGTGAGTCGCGATCCCGGCGATCCTCTCCTTCGCGGAGGATCCTCAAAAGCGCCGCTTCCTTCGTGAAACGAGCCCCTTCACGCCTCAGAGTTCCGTAACCCGGTTTCCACTGATCGAATTGCGGTGGTCCGCGGACGAATAAAAGTCCGACACGAGCAAAGAACCCGCATAGCGAGGATCCGTAAAATAGAGATCCTCGTGTTTGTTCTAAAAGGAAGAAGTTGTAATTTTTGTTTTCATTGTACGCCTAAAATAAAAAGGCATTTCTTTTGTTTTGAATTTTGTTGTAGGCCAACGAAGCTGTAAACAAGTTCAAACGAGCAATGAATAACAAGTTTACTTTTCCCGCGAACACCTCTGGGGCCTCTAACCTCTATTATTCTATGCAGGGAGTTGCAGTTCAATATACACTACCAAAAATCAACCATCTGAGGAGATTAAGGGACCCCAAGATCATCCTTACATCTCCTAAACCATACACTAATTTCCACGCCAAAACATGAAGAACAACTCAGACAATATGAAGAAGAAGATTGGGTAGGAAGACAACCCCCAACCGCCAAGGCATCAAACCCACTTCACGGTTAATCCACAACAACCTCCTTAAAACAACCCCACCAATGTACCTACGTGACCGAAACTCCAATAAATTGGGCAGACCCTTAGGCGACTAACAGACCCTCCGGATATGACCGGACCTTCAACCTAGTGGCCGATGCCATTGGGGGAAACACTCCACTGTCCGATGAGATCATGAGCGCGCTTTGCCCCAAGTTCAATATGCCGAGCATCGAGAAATATAAAGGTGAAAACGACCCTGCTAAGAATGCCCAAAACTTCTTCGACCGATGAGCATGCAACAAATAACTGAGCCGGTCATATGCAAAGCTTTCCCCCATCATGCTCAGTAGCACAACCAAGATGTGGTGGAACTCTTTGGAGAAAAGGTGCACCCATAGTTATGAAGAGCTCACCCAGAAGTTTGTACACTATTTCCTGGAGAACACGCAGAAGAAGGCACCCTCCTCTCTTCTATTACAAGTTCAACAGAAGTGGGAAGAAACCCTGAGAGAATACTTTAAAAGATTTTAGGCCAAGCGGGTAGAAGTGGAAGACCCGAGCAACATGGTGGCGATGGCTGTAGTTACCGTGGATATAAACGATAAGAAGTTGTTCGACTCACACATCATCAACCCCTTCACCAACTTCGATCAGCTCATGGCACAGGCTGGGAGCCGAGATGGGCCGGCGAAAGCAGTAGCATAAGAGGGCTGCCCAAGCATAAGCCTCCAAAGCTGAGTTCTCCAGGAACGAGAAGACCGAATCGACCGACCCGAGTCTAATTCCAAATTAGGCCGACATGACAGGAGAGATCAGAGAAGAGATGTCATGAGGGCACTAGCCTTCGTTCCCCTCAACACTCCTCTCTCAAAGACATTATACCAGATCCAACAGGAGGGACTTCTCACCAAAGTTCTCCCACGCATGACCTCAAACCTCACAAAAAAGGGATTCTCCGCAATAGTATCGGTACCACCAAGACCACAACCACGGACACCGACGATTGCAAAATCCTGAAGAGGGATATTGAGTACCTCATCAGTAGAGGGTTGTCAAAGAAGTACCTCAACAATCGCGGCAAATAATGGTCTAACTAGGAGAGACCAAAGAGGAGAAGATCGAGGTCAACTCTGACAGTAACAATGCAAGAACCAACCGAGGGAAGCTGGTGACAGAGGCACCATCAACACCACTAGCGGTGCACCCGCCACCAGAGGGATGTCGAATAACGCTAGGAAGAAGTATGCCCGACGAGCCCTTAAAGTGAATATGTGTGAGAAGAAGCTGAAGGTGGACCAATCTATAACTTTCAACAATGCTGACTTGAAAGGCATAATCATGCCTCATGAAGATCCTATTATCATCACCGCCCAAATCAATAGGTTCTGGGTCAAGAGGATCATGGTGGACACAGGAAGCTCGGCTTACGTCTTGTTCATGGACGCATTCTGACAGATGAAGGTCAGCAAGTCAGAGCTGCTGCCATGCTCGAGCCCTCTAGTTGGCTTCTTAGGGCACTTGATTCGACCTGAGGGCGTGGTTACCCTGCCTATGGTCATCGGTGATTACCCTCACCAGTCTACCGTTCAAGTCTTGTTCATTGTCATGGATGTCAAGTCAACCTACAATGTCATCCTGGAGAGGTTGTCCCTGAATGATCTAGAGACCGTGCCTTCTACATATCATTAGATGGTGAAATTCCCGATTCCAGAAGGAGTTGGTGTAGTGCGAAGCAACTAGCAGGAGACTCGATCATACTACATGCTCTCCATGAAGGGCAAAGGGGTCTCCAAGCATATCTGCAGAAGGATGAAGATAAGGAACAAACGACTCCTGTCAAAAAACTGGATGAAATTCTACTCAACACAGATGAAGCCAAGAAGGTCGATCGGATAAGAATTGTCTGAGCCATTGCAAGGAGCACCCATTGAATTCCTCCGTGCAAATGCGGACGTATTTGCTTGGGAACTCAAGGGTATGCCTGGGTTAGACCCAGAAGTGATGGCTTATGAGATATGTGTCGACCGACACTGCTGTAGATGGTCAAAATATATTAAGACCAATCATGGGCTTAATCCAAGAAGTAAACGCCCATGGGCTAAACACTTCGAAGGAGGCTGAAATTCAAGCCCGCGACAAGTCCGCAGTGAGTCGCGACATTAATGCGAACCGCCAAAGCAACCCACACCGATTCAGACACGAATCAATTTCAACTGCATGGGCGAATCCTGTGTCAAACTCGAGCCCACTAAGCGAAGCTCACCAACTAATGAGCTCCGCCTATATAAGTGGACTAAGTCATTCACTCTTATCAAGCGAAGTTCGCCAGCCAATGAGTTTCATCCACAACAGGTTGGGTGGACCAAGTCATCCACCTCTGAAGAAGGTGCACCCACGTCTGCAGCAACCCTCGCCTACACCCACAGCGATCCTCGCCCGCACCCCCAGCGACCTTCGCCCAGGATTTTAGCAAACTTCGCTGAGATCACAAAGTTCGCCAACTAGCCGTTTCAGAGTTATTTTGGGGATAACCGCTCCCCATTATCTCCTATCTTAATGGCCACTAACCCACATTTTTAGGAGGCCATTAACACTCTCTTTTAGCCTATAAAAGGAGAGTAAAATCATTCAACGAGAGATAGACACATCCGCACACACAGGCGAGAGAATACATACTTCAGCGAAGAGAAAATATTACTCCGGCGATTTTTAGAAAGACGTTGCTAAAAGAAGATTGAGCTAGCTTCTAAGCAATTCAAATCTCATCAGCGATAAGAGACTTCGATTAATGCGGTGGGTTAGTCAGCAGTACAAGATTCAGCGCTCCGAAACGCGAGACAAGAACCCCCAGGAAATATAAATTTTCCTAAGTTTCAATTGTACTTCTTTGAATTGTAATATGTGTCAATTACAATAAAAAGAACCCGAAACAACTGCAAGCCGATCCCGACAGAGGAAGAGACAGTTGGGGTCCGAGAGACAATAAATAGTAGCAGAAGAAGTTGATCGGCTGTTAAAGATCGAGTACATCTGGGAAGTCCAATATCCAAAATGGTTATCAAATGTAGTGCTGGTCAAGAAGGCTAGCGGCAAGTGGATGATGTGCGTTGATTTCACCGACCTCAACAAAGATTGTCCAAAGCACAGTTTTCCCCTTCGCAGAATGACCAACTTGTCAATGGTAGTGCAGGCCATAAAATGCTCAGCTTCATGGATACCTTCTCAGGCTACAACCAGATAAAAATGGTGGAGCACGATGAGGAGAAGATCTCCTTCATCATGGACTAGGGCACTTACTGTTACAAAGTGATGCCTTTCAGACTCAAAAATGCAAGAGCTACCAGCCAAAGGCTGATCAATAAAATCTTCAAGGAGTAATCTAGTCACCATGTAGAAGCATATATAGATGATATAATGATAAAATCTAAGCATGCTAACTCTCACATTGCAAATCTCAAAGAAGCCTTTTCAGTGCGTCATCAATATCAGATGAAACTCAATCCGGTGAAATACGCCTTTGGAGTCCGGTCAAGCAAGTTCCTCGGATTCATGATCACTCAATGAGGAGTCAAGATCAACCCTGAGAAGATAGCCGTGATTGAAGAGATGACCGAACCTCGTACAGTGAGGAACATCCAGAAGCTCAATGGAAGGATAGCAACCTTAAGCCGATTCGTCTCCAAGTCGGCTGAAAGGAGTCTGCCATTCTTCAAAGTCTTGAGGGGGCATATAAAGGGTCTAGAGAGAACATCCGGTGGACGGAAGAATGCGGCAATGCTTTCACCGACCTCAAGAGATATCTGAGCACCAAGCCTCTGCTAAGCAGCCCCATAGAGGGAGGGCAGCTATATCTCTACCTTACTATCTTGACAGAAGTAGCCAGTTTGGCCCTAGTTCGAGAAGAAGAGAGCATGCAGAAGCTAGTTTATTATGTCAGCCGCATCCTCAAAGCAGCAAAACTCAACTACCTCCTCATCGAGAAGGCTACCTTCGCTCTCGTTACCATGGCTAGGAGACTCCAATCTTATTGCCAGGCACACACAGTGATAGTCCTTACCAATCTGGCCTTGAAGAAAGCACTTAGTAATCCGTCCATGTCCGGAAGAATGACAAGTTGGGTCGTCGAGCTCAGCGCATATGATCTTTAGTTCGAACCTAGGACAACCATCAAAGCCCAGGTTCTTGCTGATTTCTTGATTGAGTCGCCCACTCTAGAAGACAACCGGCAGACTCAACCTCAGGACACAACTCCAACCCCAACTCTAAAGCCGGCAAAGAAGACCGCACCCAAGAAGAACAGGACCCCCACTTACCACCTACCTAAATTTTCCTCATAGTAGGTGGTAAAAGTAGACGGCACATCAGGGGAGAATAGCAGCGGAGCTAGAGTAGTGATGCGCAGCTTGAAGAAGCAAATCTTCGAATATACTATCGCCTTCGATTTCCCAGCCTCTAACAATGAAGCTAAGTACGAAGCCCTCCTAGCCGATCTCAGAGCCGCTTTAGCAGCCAGCGCTAGTTCCATCTTCATTATCGTCGACTCGCAACTTGTCGTCTACTAAGTGCGAGGAGATTATGAAGCCAAAGACCCTAGGATGGCGAAATACATGGAAAAGGTTAAAGAGCTACTACACAAGTTGAAAGAGTTCAAGATCAAGCAGGTGCAGATGCTCTATTCAAGTTAGGCTCTTCAAGCTCGGGGGCAGGAGCGAGACCAGTATATACAGACATCCTCAAGCAGCCCAGCACTGCTGAAACAATATTAAATTTGGTCACGCAATTAGACCAATAGACAGAGAACTGCTAGATGGACCCACTCATCCAGTACTTAACAGAGAGAATCCTACCGAAAGACTGAACAGAAGCAAGAAGCCGAGAGAGAAACACCTTCAAATATTTCATTATGGGTGACCAACTCTACTGGCTCTCCTACACAAGTAGCAGCATAGGACCCTACCCTCGATGCCTCCAACCATTGGTGTCAGACTACATCCTCAGAGAAATCCACGAAGGCATATGTGGAACCACATTGGGGCCAGAACCCTGGCATAGAAAGTCATCAAAAAAGGATACTATTGGCCAATCATCCTGGCCTCTTGGAAGAAGCTCGCAGCTCGGTGAGAAGGTTGCCAGCTCTTCTCAACTATCCTAAGAGCTCCGACAAGCGAGCTCACACTTATGGTCAACCCAATATCATTCGTCCAACGGGGACTAGACTTACTTGGGGCCTTCCTCATAGCATCAGGGCAGCAGAAGTCCCTTATGGTGGCCATTGACGACTTCACCAAGCGAATAGGAGCAGAGCCCTTGGCAAGAATCAACAAAAAAGACATCCGTAGCTTCATCTGGAAGTTGGTCATCAGTTGATTTGCGGTGTACCGATGGCCATCGTTACTGACAATGGCACCCAGTTTGACAGTAGAGATTTTCCTGACTTTTGCGACTAGTGGAAGATTCGTCTCAAGTTCGCATCAGTTGCGCACCCCAAATGCAATGGCTTATCAAAGGCAGCGAACAAGTGTGTATTGCAAGCACTGAAGGAAAGAGTGGGCAAAGTAAAAGGTACATGGGTCAATAATCTTACGAGCATCCTGTCGTCATACAGAATAACTCACAAGAACTCCACAGGGGGGACACCATTTCGACGGGCATGTAGAAGTAGTCATCCAAGTAGAAGTCGGTATGCTGACCATGCGTTTGTAACATTTTGATGAAGAAACTAATCAGATCGGACTCAGGAATGGACTTGATCTCGTAGACAAACTAAGAGAGCAAGCACTCCAATCCCTAATCATTAACTAGCAACGCATCGCTGGCACTACAACAACCAGGTTCGACCCATGAGATTCAAGCTAGGGGATCCGGTCTATCACAGAGCAGCTTTCAACAAAGAGGTTAACCATGAGAAGCTCGCCGCAAATAGGGAGGGACCCTACAAGGTTGTAAGAGAATTCCACCCGGAAACCTATTGGCTACAAAATCAAAGTGAGGAAGTCCTAAGCATCCTTAGAATGTGGAGCATCTTAAGAAATACTTCCAGTAAATGTAAGTGTAACACCCCTGTCAATGAAAAACATTTCTCTTTTTGCTAAATTTATGTGCAGCTCCTATAAGCCCGATCTTCATCGGCTCGGCCCAGAACTCCAAAGCCCTTGGTGACTTCCCATAGTAAACCCAAGACATGAACCAAGTCCTTGGTATCTTTTCAGAGTAAAATCAAGGCACGAAGGAAGCCCTTATGACTCGGTTTTTACCAACTCCTCTAAGGCACAAAAGACCATGGTATCTTTTCAGAGTAAAATCAAGGCACGAAGGAAGCCCTTACGATCACGGTCTTCACCGACTAGTCCAAGGCACGAAAGACCTTGGTATCTTTTCAGACTAAAATCAAGGCATGAAGGAAGGCCTTACGTCTCAGTTTTTACCAACTCGTCCAAGTCAAGAATGACCTTGGTATCTTCTCAGAGTAAAACCAAGGTACGAAGGAAGCCTTTAAGACTTGGCCTTCACTGACTCGTCCAAGGCACGCAAAGACTTGATATCTTTTCAAAGTAAAACCAAGGCATGAAGCAAGCCCTTACAACTCGGTCATCACCGACTCAATTGAAATGAAAAAACTTTCGAAGACATTTCAAAAAACTAAGAACAAAGTATGCAAATTTTGAGTCAACAAAAAAAAGTCTTTTTATATTTATCATCAAAAATATCGCAAGGCTCTTTACATGACTCGGTAAAAAAAGTATGCGCATGCAAAAATTCCCCTAAGGACTAGAATCTAGAGAGTCGAGGGAGTACTCGAGGTAGAGGCTGATCCAGAACCCAAGGGAACAATAGTCTTGGAGCTTGGATTAGGATCATCTGTAGAAGGCCAACTAACCTCGCTATAATCGCCGGCCAAGTCCTCGCCTGACCCTCTAGAGGCATCTTCTTCTTCTTCGCCCTCCAGCATGTGTCCTCCCCTCTATCTCGATGTCCACAAGGGCATCAAGGCAATCATTGACGCGGGGGTACCTGAAGCGGTCAGGGTAGGTCTTGAGCACGGGAGTAAGCTACTTGATAGGTAAATAAATATGAACCTAAAGTTATAAGTATACAACTATCAAGTTATAGTATAAAAAATTATCGATTCCATGAGGAATGTGTTGTAAGAGTTAATCAAAATTGGCTCTTAAGTTGTGTGTGTGACAATTGGAAGTGTGATAAAAAAATGGTTGATTGTGGAGAGATTAAGAGAGTGTTTGTGAATATGTGCAAATAAAATCAAAACAAGATTAAGAGAGGAGAAAGAATGATGAATAAAATGAAGTAAAATAAAACAAACAAATGAAAGAAAAATTAAGAATAAAGAGGAAAATCAATAAAGTAAAAGATGGAGGATTCAATTAAAGATATGAGGAATCTAAAATTGAATCCACTAGCTAATCTCACATATAAAATATGAACTATTTTCTTTTATCACATTTAACTTTAGATTTATTAAGCATAGACTATCAAACCACTTAAGGAAAGCATAACCTATCAAATTATCATCCAAGTAAAATTAATACTCATGAAAAGAACAACAACTAAATAGTAATTTTAGAATTCATAAGCATAACCTATCAAACCACTTAAGATAAGCATAGATTATCAAATTCTTCTTCTACCAATTAGTTCTCTAGTTGATTATCCTAAACATGATCATTTTAAGTACAAGAGAATGATTTACAAAATGTAAGAGAAATTAAACTAGTTTCATACAATTCTAAAATTCCTACAAGATTTTAGTTCCACATTATTGAATTAAAAGCAAAATAGAAACTAGAGAGTATGAAAGGAAAATTAATTACAAAAAGAAAAATAAAAAGAAAGAAGTGAAAATCTAAACTATGAACATAAAAATAAATCTAAATTATAAAAGTAAAAGAACATAATAGTAAATCTAACCATGCAAGAAAATAAATCTATAATACAAAATAAAAATGCAAGAAAGTAATGCAAGAAAGTAAAGACATGAAAGTAAATCTACTCTACAATGTATCAAAATAAATCTAATTAAAAAAGAAAAGAAAATACTATAAGAAAAATAAAAGATAAAGAAAACTTACATTCAAGAGGGTTTTAGCCTCTTGATGAAGGCAAATCTTCATCTTGATCTTCATCTTCATCTTTATCAAGAATAAAGAAAAGAAAAGAAAAATATGAAGAGGTGAAAAATTCTTTTATTAATTACAATAAAAAGTTATAAATTTGGAAGGTCTTCTCAATTAAGAGTAACCCTCCTCTCCAAATGGAGTTTATAAAATTTTTCACACTTCAAGCCCTCACTCTACCCCTCTATTTATAGATAACAAGAATCTCTCACAACCCTTGAATTTGTCTTGGCCCCCAAGTAACCGTCACAACCATAGGATTTGGCTTAGGCTCCAAGCAACCCTCATAACCATAGGATCTCTCAAAATAATCTAGACCATTGATTCAATACTTGAGAGATGATCTTTGTGGGCTTTATGGGCTTTATTTCTTTTATATTTAATTTATTTAAAACTCTTGTGCTTCTCTTAAATGCTCTTGAGTTTCTTAGAATTTAACTTGGCCTTCAAATAATTGAATATATATCACTTAAATTAGGATTTTTATCATAACCTATTGCTGTTTATGAAATTTTGAGAATCTGGTAATTTGGATGGCTCCGTCTCGTCGAGATAGGTGATTTTCATATATAATATGTTGAATTCTGCTTTCCGGATTGGGAGATATCGCCTTTTCTTTGCGGTTGACCATCCTGAGCACGAATTTGGCTTTATTTTGTCCATATTTGATTGGATTCTCAATTGCAAGCCAAGTTATTAATAATTCTGACCAAGAAAGTAATGAGTGTTGAGATTTTACTTCTAAACTTAGTCGTGAGCTTTGGATTTAGGCATTCTGGGCTTCATTAGAGATCTTTTGGGCTTGAAAAAATCTTTATTTGGGCTCTTATTCAATAATTCTATATTACTTGCAAATTAAGATAAAAATTATTATTAGAAGATATATTTATTCAAATAAAATAGATAATGAGGGTATAAAAGTGCAATAAAATGTGATGATCATTGCTACATGAGCTAGTCGAACCCCACCTTACAAGAAAGGGCAACCTCCACTTTTCTAAAAGTACCATTGCGATACTTCTCGACCACTTCAAACTGATGAGCCTGTAACTCCAAGCAGGTCACCCAGCTCTGCAGCATTTGGACTTGAGCAAGTAAGGACTCGTGCTGTTGTTCAACCTCCTGAGTAACCCGAGCCGGCGCCTCTTGCCGAAGCTGCCCTTGCAAAACCACCTTGTCTTGCAGTCTGGCCTTTAGCTCCTCAACATCAAGGTGAGACACTCATGCTCGATCAACCTGAACCTTCGACTCGAGGTGCTTGATCTTCTCTTTAGCGAAGACTATGTCATGTTGGAGATGGAGGAGTTCTTCTTGAAGAGCCTTTATCTCTTCTCGAGCCTCTGCAAGATGAGCCTCTCTGTCGGGAATCTTCGATCAAGGTCTTGATCTTCACATCCCGAGCAATCTAATCACGCTCCCACCTCGCTTGATCCCTCACGAGTACGTTAAGTTCACTTCCCCTGATAGCCGTCAACAGCTCGGCCGCTTCCTGAGCCTTCTTGTGCACCTCTATTTTGTCCCAGAGCTTGTAGAAGATATCCCAGGGTTTCTCAAGGTGACGGGACAACTCTGAACCCTTCAGTTGGGCCACAGCCTCTGTTGCCTTCTCTTGAATGCGTGAGCCTCCTCCTCTGCCAACCCCAGATGGGAACGCTTCTTAGGTCCCGGCCGGGGGCACTGAGGAATTAGAGTGCGGCTCTAAGGCGGCCGAGGCGACCTATGCTAAGTCCGCCTCAGTAGCAGGAATATGAGAAATGCCGACAGTTAGGAGCACGATGTTGTTGAACAAATTCCCGTTATGATGAGAACCTTTATAAGCTTGGATCTTCTCCAACCCGAACCTCTCGATCTCTAGGAGTGGTGCGGCCCTTAGGGCCTCCTCCTTTATCTCTAGCCATGTAGAACATGTCATGATCGAGTCAGCGCCGAAGACAAAAGAACTTCTCCTTCCATCCCTTATTCGTGTCGGAATATTGAAGACTAGGTGATAGCCACCAAACGTCTGCAAATAGAAGTGGCCTTCACTCTTACTGGATTTGGAGCATAGCAGAAGACCCAAAACCCCCATCGTCGGTTCTACGTGAACTCTATGACAGATAACGAAGAAAGCAGACAAGGAGACTGATGGAGTTCAGCTTCAATTACGCCGACGAAATCCCCATAGCTCCAAACACCCAACGGAGGAAACCCAACGGAGGAACGGGTGCAGTGGAAAATGAAGGCAAAAATCAAAGTGGTGATACTACATCGGTGCCAAATCACGACTATGATGATAAACAGTGTGCTTTTTAGTCGGGGCAAACAAAGTAAAGCCGCAGGGAATATGAAAATTTCCGGCAATATGTTGAGACTAGGTTGGGCCATCTTCGACTTAAACTTCCACAATAGAGCGATCTTGGCCTCGTTGAGAATAGCTGTAGGCTGACTGCCGGACGCCATTAGAGCAATCAAAGATGTTGAATGGAGAATGGCAGAGAATTTTGAAGAAGAAAGATGTGATCTTGCCACCAACACAAAATTTAAGGTTTGGCAAATGAGAAGATAACCAAGCAGTTGGATATAAATAGGTGTAGATGGTCAAAATATAAAGGCTCCTTCCACATACAGTTGATCTCTCGAGTCACGAGAGGCCTGGATCGATACTCGGCACCAGTCTAATACGTGAGCCCAAGAAGTGGACGCCCATTGACCAAACACTAAATCAGATCAAAGTGGCCCAAGCACAAGCCATGGTGAGGCTCGTCCAAGTCGTAATAAAGCTTGCTCTCAGGACCAAATTAAAGTGAAGCTTCAAGCGAAGTTTGCCCAAAATGAGCTTCACCCAAATAGTCTACGTGGGCCACGTAGCGAAGCTCGCCCAAGCTGCAGCGAAGTTCGTCCAAGCAAGCTTCACGCGATAGCCCACGTGGGCCACATCACCCACATTACAAACAAAATGGGCTACCCACATTCTGGCGAAGTTCGCTCAACAAACTTTTCCATGGCCGTTATTAACGAACTTTACCCATGGTCATTATTGGCGAACCTCACCCATAGCCATTTTAAAAGCTACTTTTAAGGAAATAGTTCACCCCACTAACTCACCTATTTAAGGGGAGTTAACGCCTACTAACTCACCCACCTAATATTTCCATGCCTATAAATAGGCATGATCAATACAATAGAAGGGGAGAAAAGATCTTGGGGCTAGCATTTTCCTTAGCTGGGCTTTTTGCTATTTGAGAAGAGAGAGGGAGAGATTTAGAGGCTACATCAATAAATAGTCCGTCCTTCCTCCATTCGCATTTATCTTCATAGATCATTCTCATCGGCTAATCATTTAGCTTGATCAACGATCCTTGTGAGAAAGGATTTATCTTATTTAGCTAGTCATCTAGCTTAATCAACGGTCTTTATGAGAAAGGATTTGTTAGTATCCCTTTGAGGTAAATAGTCATCTATTTACTCAGAGATCATCAATCAGCAAAAGACCTACTGTCTACTGCTCGGACCATCAAAGGAGTACGAGAGGACGTTCTATCGGCACACAGAAAAGAACCCAGCGTCTAAAAAATTCTTGTTTCCTTAAAATCTTGAAACTATAATCTTGAGTCAGTTATAATATATCTGAAATAGTAGGCAAAAGTAACTATCACGTGGCGATATTCGAAAGGCTGATGCGGCTCTCAAAAAACCACTGACAGTTCTCGAAGTCCAAAACGACATCTCGTCAACTGAAGCACCACTCCGCTACACGATCTCTGCTTACATCAGAAAAATAGCTGTACCCTGATAAAGGTGGTTCAGATTCTTGACACAGTGAAAAAGTTAGTATGGTTCAATTTCTCCTACACTCGACTCTCCGAGTCCAAGTGAAATGCGGCCAATGTTATAACCTGAAAATTACTATGTCGTTAAGCTGGCCATGTGGTAGACTTAGTAGGGCGAAACACATGGCTAACATATCCAACCTGAGTCTAAGCTGTGAGCTGGCCGACTCATCTGTGTGACCCGGGTCGAGTCGAAAGGCGTCTTAGGGTCGGATTTGATAAGGGAAAGTACGAAGCAAGGAATGCCCAGTGGTCTTGTCAACCGTGTTCGCATTTAATGCAGAACAGTTTGACGCTCATACTCCTCCACCCTGTCGCTATCACATTTAATGCATGGTTAGGCGTCATAATGACTCCTCGGACGACGTTCACATTCCCGCCATTATGTCACCATGATATTAAATGTGATGGATACAGCTCTCAGCCTCCGACCAATTGGCTGCGGACACGTGTAAAGCGACGGCGCAATGTCAAATCATCTGGTTGGTCAGATTACCAAAATTCCCTCACAAAATTCTTATAAATAGCATCATTTTTGTTATTCTAAGGTACGCACTAAAAACCCAAAAGATTACATTTTGCTTTTCTCTTCAATTTATCAGATTGGTCACTGACTTGAGCGTCGAAGGGCATGCCGGAGAAAATAACCTTCAGGGCCTCTAGCCTCTGTTATTCTGCGCAGGGAGTTGCAGTTTAACATACACTATAAAGCAATCAGCCATCAGAGGAGATTAAGGGACCCCAAGATCATCCTTACCCCTCCTAAACCACACACTAATTTTCCTACATCAACAAAACCCTTTTAAACTTTTGCTATGAACTCTAGGGGTGTGTTTGGCAACAACTTGAAACTAGCAAAAAATTAAACATGATCCAGTTTTAGGTTTTTTTTTTCTTATTTGACAAAAACTAGAATACTTCCAGTTTTTCTTAGACGATCAAAAGAAGCCCCTAAAACCGGATCTTTGTTGAACCGCCACCCCTTTGTATAATTCAAGACTAGATTAGAATAGAACTGGACCGCTAGTCTAATCCAGTTTTGAATAGGTTGCCAAACCCACCTTAGGAGAAATTGGCTTCATAGTAGACAGTTGTGGGTGAAAATATTGTCTGAAGCTATTGCCTTTGTGTTTAAACAATAATGCAGACGGAAATGTCAACAATGTAGACGGATTTTTGTTGTCTTTTTATTACGTGGGCAAAGACTTGGCTGCAGACAGAAACACTAAAGGAGGGGAGCACAAAAAGTGAGTATGTTTCTTATCAGAACCTCCCGCACCGTGCGGGAGGTTCTGATCCGTTCATTTGCAAAGTAGGGGGACAGTTTGGTAAACGGCTGCCCCCATGTGTGGCTCAGAACCCCCCACGTGGTGGGGGGTTCTGATAGGATTTGTAGTCACGAAAAGTTCCGTCTGGCGAATTAAACACATTACCGACTAATTTAATTGGGGGTGAAACCGTGCTGTTCGGGTCCACGAAACCGTATGGGGTCCGATCGCTATATATCAATTGTTGCGTGTAGATTGGATCGACTATTGACTGAACCTGATCCATTGATCTTCAACCTCTAAAGTCTATCTAGAAGACAAATTTGTGAGTTCTCGAAAGTCATTTGTCTTTTTTGTAGGTGACTGATCCATTAAAGCTAGCGTGATTGACTGCCTGATCAGGTTATCATCATTCCAATATTGGTCCCTCAAATGTACCTTAATTTTATATTAGTCCCTCATATCATTTGAAATTATTGATAGGTCCCTTACAATTTGGCTCATATGTTGGTTTTTCAATTATATTTGTGAAAATGTGGTTGGGTTAAATCTTAACTCAACATGGTCAATTGTAAAATTACAACGCCATGATTCGAAATCTGAGGGAGAAGAAGACCGTTGAGGAGGATGAGAGATGAGTTTACTGGAAATTTTACCATTGAAAAACAAGAATGTGGGGCATTAGGTTTCTAGTTTGCAGGTTTTAACTTTAATAAGTTAAAGAAACGAGTTGGTTAAAGATAACTGAGGGGTGCAATTAGAATTTAGATAAAAGAATTACTGATGAGGGAAATGTTCCTATCAGACCTAATTACAGCTACCTAGAGGGACCTAATTGCAAGTCATCTTATGACTTGAGGGACCTATCGATAATTTCAATGACCTGAGACTAATAACAAATCATAGAAGATTTAAGAGACTAATTTCTAAAAAGCCCAAATCTTATTTGTTACATTTCATGTACTTGTAAGAGTATAATCAGGGCAAAATTTGAGGGTTAGCTACATCACCAATAAAGGTTTTCTCACATTTATTTTTACTTCCTCGAAAACCGACAACCATGAGCAACTGTTTCCATGAGCACGGCCAAATCAATTTTATGTCACTCCCATGTGTCAAGACTCAAGAATCTCAAATGACCAAAGGGAAACGGACTGATGGCGCAACAAAAGTGAGAGGCATGCCATTGTGGTTGACGGATGACGAGCGTTGGAGTTGTCTCATTGTAGGGGCCCCCACTACAACAGTGCTATTTGAGATGCCTTTGTTTGTGATCATGCCCACCTCAGACCCAGACAAGTTATTGCTTGGCGTATGATGTGAACCCTAGAAGAAGGCGTCTTTGGATCTTTGCCTTAAAGTGTAGGTCCCATCGTTTGAGTTAGATGGAGATAGATGCATCCCTTTTAAGCTTTGGGACCTACACGAGGATATGATCATGTATAGCTAGCTAGTCAACTTAAGGAAGGATTAGGGTTATGGTATAGAGTCATAGACTAGAGTTTTCTTGGAAATTCCATAATCTACAAGTCATTTGATTTCGTCAACGAATTTGGATCCTCTCCACTATAAAAAAAAAACAGTGGAGATATCACTACTTTTAGTCTAAACCATTCTTCATCAACAATGACAATAACTTAGATCTTGTTTCTTGCTTTTTAAGGGACCCTACCCTGACCTTCAATAAATTTTGTTGGTAGAAAAAATAGGATTGAATTGACATGTAACCTTGATGACTACTTTGAAAAATTCAAGCAATAAAACTTGAATGGGTTGTCGATTTTGATATCGACGCAAGAGTGAGGGTTTTTTGAAAAGTCGCGCTTGTAAAAGATCTGCATAGCTTGAAGAAAAGTCTTCGGGTGATGAGGATTAGGTTTTGATCAAGGCTTCTCTAATATTCAAGTCAGTGACTTATGAAGAATATGTACATTGTTGTAATTTAAATTTTTAGAATGTTGAATGTAGTATGCTGTTCCATGTCTTGTAGTCAATTTGATTTAGAGTTACCTTGAAGCGAGCATTTTGTATTTATATGCGGCAAATAAACTGTTTTTCATGCTTGATGTTAACGGAACGACCCGAGATATAGCAAAAGTGTAAAATACAGATAAGAATTACATGTTCTTGCACGAACAAGACAACCCAAACTCAAGAAAAACCTGTGGAAATTTGAAAGATGAGAATTTTTGAAAATTAAAATTTGATTTTGAAAAACTTTTGAACAATTTATTTTTGGTAAGAAGGAAGATGATTTTTGAAACAAGAGAAGCCCAGTTGTAGGGGGAGCTTGAAAAACATGTATCTCATGTTTCATGTATGCACATATGTAGGGGGAGCTTGCATATCATATTTCATATATCATGAAACTGAGTTTTACACTTTTCATGTATCTCAAACATTTATTCTTTTGATTTTAATTTTCGATTTGTTATTATCAAAAGGGAATGATTACTATGACTGTGTCGGTGCAATCGACTTAGTTTGACGCATAATTTTTTTTATATTGATCTAATATATGTTTCAGATGTTGTATACAGGTTATAAAAAGTTAGAATCAAGTTCAATATTGAAAAAAAATAAGACAATAAGTTAATCACATTTAATCTTGGAAATATATTAGAAGCTAAAGTCGGTGTTGAGTATATAGGAGTGTCCATATCTTTTTCAAGAATCTACAAAAATAAACAAAACTCAATTTGGAGATGTATAGCTCAAGATATGAATGTTTTAGCGAGAAAATGTTGAAATAATCAGCCGAAAGTTGGAAATATACACGAATGCTGAAACTTGCATGAACCATAACTTTAACTCAGTTATCGGAATCGCTATTATAATAGCTTTTCGAAAAGCTCTCAATCTGAACTATTTTCAATGATGATTTGAGAAACAATTGATGACTAAATTTTCCAGAGATGTTCCAACCATCAATGGTTAAACTCTATCATCGATGATTAAGTGATCATTAATGATTGAACTCGACCATCGATGGTTAAGCTACTGATTTCAAAATTCTGATCTGATTTTGGATTTAATCTAAGTCGTTCATTGCTAGGAGTATATAGTCTCATTTCTCACGATCTAAATCAAAGAGAAAAAGAAGAAGGGGGGGAGGAGAGATATTCAATTTGGTGAAATGATCTTGCTCAAGCTTCTCAGAAAGCATCCTCAATGTCGTTCTTCATCATTTGATTATCATCCTTTGAGGAGTGTTGCCCTTAGAGTTCATCATCGTCATTGTTCTTCTCAAAACTTCTTTATTATCATTAAGGAGAACGATTTGCATAATCAAAGGGCTGTAAGATGATTTCAGTGGTGCTTATTTGATATTTGATACATTTATTAAACTTATTTTTATAGCGCACTCAAGACGGGGTGAATTAATGGATTAGTCACTAGCTAGGGCTACAGATACTCTTGTGCGAAGAGTTTTGGTTAGACGACTAGTTTGGAAGAAAGTAGGGTTTCGGTCTTGTAAGCCTACTAAATCGGGTGTGTGATTCAGAGAACTTTCACATAGTAAGGAAGCCCCTTTCCGAGAAGGAAGAGTGGATATATGATTGTTTATCCGAACTGCTATAAAATTCTTGTGTGTTCTGACTATGATTTATTCTAAGTTTATTTGCTTTGTTTACTATTTTTTTTATCTATTTTATTTTCGCTGCATATTCTATAATATCTCAAAAAATAGTAGGCAGTCCTATTCAACCCCCTCCCCCCTCTAGGCTTGCATCTCAGATCCTAACAAACCCTAGGTAAAAAAGAAAAACCTTCTGATAATATTAAAGTCAAGATAAAATCTAAACATGATATCCAACCCCCGTATATACTGTATAAAACAATTAAAATATCACTAAACTAGACTCCTAAATAAAGAGCTAACGTACATATAAATAAAAGGTAAAAAATCTATGACGCGTAGGTTGAGACAGAAGACGAATTCCTTTGACCCGGAAACTCTCTAAGAACCGCAAAGTCACTTAAGGAGTGGAGTATTCCTAGCTTTCTAAAACATATAATAATAAAGATTTTACTGAGAAAATTAAAAGACATGGTCCGTTGAAGTTGCTTGTTGAAATTTATCCGAAAATTGCTCCTTTTTTTTTTTTTTGGATTGTCCTAGGTGCCGGAATTCGATTTCTCTCCTAAGGCATCAGTTGTTATGTCTGCATCAATGGAGGTGTGAAACTACCCAAAACTTAGGGGGCTGTTCTCTAGTTTTTCAAGTTCAAGGAGGCTAATAAGAACCATTGAATAATTTGGCATCCTATGACCTTGTCAATCTTTGTCTCATAAGAGTGGAGGATAAGGATTCCTACATTGCCGCAACAGTGGGGAAAATTGAAAGTATTTTGAGTGCATAAGGAATCGAGAATAGCACCGCAAAATTCAACATTCGAAAAGGAGAGGCATAGATTTTTTATTTTCGCTTTCGTTCTTTAGTGCCCTTATTTGGGTGATTTGAGACAGCTAATGCCCACATCATAATGGGCCTCTACAGGATCCTTTGTTCTTTTCAAGTACTCTGTCAAACCTTTCGCTTTTATTTCTCCTCGTCACACATGGGATAAAAGGATGCCATTCCCTATCACTCTCATATCACCATCAAAACCGTATATATACACACTTTCTTCTATTAACTAATAAATAAATAAAGTTTTAATAGACCATTTTTTTAACAAAAGAAAGATATAAAAATTCTTAGATTGGATCAAACCAATGTTTATGGTTCCAAATTCTGGCTTCCACGTTAGCTAGAGAGGTTTCATGAACCCACTCGTGCCTTGTTGCGTCCACATAGAGCACCAACATCTAGAAAAAGAAAGAAAATCAACTTTAGCATAATTAAATGTTCTTCCAATTGCCTAAGTATAGAGATAATCATATCATGTGATTTGTTATGGGGACCGGCTATGACTTTGTAGGGGTCTATATCACATGTAGGCATTGGCTAGTCCGAGGACAATATATTCTTACCGTTCCAATTGTCTTTTTAGGTAAATTACAAGAAATTCCCTTAATATATAATTATTTATCAAGAAATTATCTCATCTTAAAAGTTTTTTAAGCTCTAATATGTGACCTTTAAAAAGTCATTAATTTTCTAATGCAGTTTTGGTCTTCAGACGTCCGGTCGGATGTTTGCACTTGAGTGCATGTCTATAAAGATATATCTATAAAGATGTTCTCAAATGTCTGCACTTCAAAACCCTACATTTTACAAAGAAGTGTAAATGAAGAGTGTTTCTTGTATTTTACCCTATATTTTTCGAAAAGAGACTGTCTAATAATTCCTATATATCACAAAGAATTGAGTGGTTGTATGTGTTATTATTCGTTTAAAAATAATAGTGGTAATTTTATCTTAAAAATACTAATTACATGAAAATTCTATAGCTTTGTGAAATCAAATAGCTATGACTTTGGCTCTTGAGTTTAGATTTCGGGTCTAAATTATACAGATTAATGTCAAAACAAGACAACTTTATTTTGATAAAATAACATATTTCAAAATTCCGTACCAATACCTTTGCAATTTCAAACTAAGGTTGTATTTTACAAATGCCAATCAAGACCGAGCCAAGATTGATTCTAATCGGGCTAGGAAAAATTTCAGAGTATGAACCACAACAAAACTGGTTTAGGGGTTGAAATTTAACCTAAAAAATTGAGTCAACCCTGACACGGTTTTTATCGAATATAAACCAACCAGACAGGATGAATCATGACCTTGTTTTAAAGGTTTACACACCCTAACATCAAAATCTTCTTCCCACTGATTTCCCCCCCATATTTCCTCATTAGTCCAAGTTATTTGCATTTGTCTAAATCTTAAATTGGCATTTGACATTTGACCCACAACTTTGGAACCACTCTTGCTCTCTCGAGGCTGAAGGTCATTCAAAAGCATTTGGATATCATCTGCAATTATAGAATATAACAACAAACAATGAGGCAAGCAATAGGAAATGCTTGAAATGTATCACATGGAAACAAATATCCACCCGACGTGCGCTATGAAATCACAGCTGTTTTTGGTTGCATTCTCAAAACAACAATTGCCTACCGTGCATACTTGTCATTTAATAATCTTAATTAGTCCTCTCTATCTACAAGTAATTATAAATGCAAGGAAGTACATGGGATATATATTTTCTAATGGCAAAGAAAATTCATTGGCAAAGTCACCACGTTGAGGTTTTAGGAGTTGGCCAGATTAAGCATCAAATCTCTTGTTTGATTAAGATAACAGCTAAGTTCAAGGGGAATGAAAGAGACATGAGAGGAAGAGAGCGAGTCTAATAGAAGGTTATGGATGGAAATCTCTCTTAAAGTAATATAGAAAAATGGTAGAAAAATCTCTACAGATTATTATTTGACGAATAACAGTGCCTACAACGTGAAAAACACATGCCTATATATAGGCAAAAACTTAAAGAATAATAAACATATCTATAGTCAACTAAAAATTTAATATAATATTAAGTTACATATGATAAAAAGTTATCAAACCCGATTTCTAAATTGTAGCTTATATATCTCAAAAACTCGACATCTTAGATTTCATCTAACATAATCTTATTTTGAAACGATACTTGTGCCGTATTAGCTTTAACCAGTTGGATCATTGTAGAGGATTATACAAGCTAATTATAATAGTCAATTGAACTTATTTTAAAGCTATGATTTTCAAATTTCAGAAGTACTTATAAAAAATGTAGCATCATTTTCATGGATTTCTTAACCGTTCTAGTAATTGGTGGGCGGCACCACATGTACATGTGATGTGATCACCTAAAGCGAATGTCTACGTATATATGGCTCTCCAATGAATTATTGTATATATAAAGAAAAATAGAAGCCAAGCATCTCTAAGAGGTTAGTATACAAACTAGCGGAGACCAAGATGTAGTAGTTTTGGACACATTATATTTGTGATAGTCAACAAATTGTCGAGCAATGTGCGCAACAGATAGCTAGAAAAAGAGAGGTTCGGAGAATCAGATACTCAAGGAAGCAGATATGTATTTTAGGCCTGTCATCTGCTTATCAAGATTCTCTCATCTTACATTTTATGAAATGTACAAGTCATTATTCTATTCATCAAGATTCCCTCATATTTTTATTTTTTTCATCATTTAGGCAGTTTCATACGTTTCTTCCCGAGTGTACGTAACAATCAAAATAACACATCGAAATTATCAAAATATGTACAAAGATGTTCAGCTAATTAGTTCAAATCTCACAAGTAATAGTATATTCAAAATGAAAAAGTCACCATCTATTTCAATCAATAGAAATGACGTTCAATCTACAATAACATGTTAGAAGATAAACTCATAGCTTTCAATTCGCACCATAATCTCTATTTAGCAAATAATAATAATAATAATAAACTTTGACACATATGGTTGTAGTGCTCATAAATCATAATCATGATAATTCATTCCAAATGTAATTCGAAAAAAGGATCTAAAATCATAATAAAAAGATCTAAAAAAGGTATAAGGCTTAGAAATAAGTCAAGATGCAGTTGGATATAATAAAGAAGGATGCTCTTTGGCATGACATGGACACACCAATTGCATTGAGTTATAGAAAAGAAAAAGAAAGAGAAAAAGGAAGTAACGTCTAGAGAGGGGAGACGCCGTTTGTAGCTCTGAGCTGCCTTTTGACAATTTAGGGCATCAGCAGATGGGTCAAGGGATATGATAATATGATAACTGATGGACTCTATACAGAATCACCAGAAAAATTAAAGACATGAGAAGATGGAAAAGATAAAAGAAATATTGAAGAGAGAGGAGTTTGATGAGGAGTTGCTTTTCTTTCTTTCTTTTTTACTTAGTTGACCCACCTCAGTCTTTCTGTCTTGGCACTATCGGATTGACCGCTGAGTAGGGGTGATAAACCATATCCGTATTTGAACCGTATCCTTTAGGATACGGATATGGTTGCTCAAATCTATAACCGATAGAATATGGTTATGTATATGATTTTGTAGTGAAATATCGGATCCGTATCTGAAATATCTGAATATATGTTGATCATCCAGCTGCAATTATTTCAAACCTTAAATTAATGGACTGAGGTTAATTTTGATGATGAAGATATCTAATCTTGGCTTTTCAGATATAACAAATATATTAATGAACTCTCTTATATTACATGAACTATATTTTTTAATATCATCTAGTTTTTCCATATCCGTTTTGTATCTGCATGCATATATGTTTAATATCCGCATGTATATCCGTATATATATTCGATTTTAGTGGATATGGATATGAATTTTTCTTACCGAGGTATATCTGTATTCGTGATGGATAACCGGATATGGATATCATAAGTATCATGTCCAAGCGTATATGGACCAAATGCACCCCACCACCGAGCCTTTAGATTTTGGATTATTTGCATATATACCTCTTAAATTATGGATATTTGCAAAATACCCTCCTATTATTTGCAAAACTATCCTTCAAATCATCAGCTCTGTGAAAAAATATATCTAAATCTATGTTGATGGTCTAAATCACACAGTCAATTTATTATGATTTTGAAGATGATGGGGATCCGCTAACTTTCTCCGAATATCTGGTTTTTGTTCGCGGGGAAAGTTGGTTTGTTATTCATTGCTCGTTTGAATTTGCTTACAGCTTCGTTGGCCTACAACAAAATTTCAAACAAAAGAAATGCCTTTATTTTAGGCGTACAATGAAAACGAAAATTACAACTCTCTTCCTTTTGTGAACAAACACGAGGATCTCTATTTTCACGGGATCACCGGCTTGCGTGGAGTTCTTTGCTGTCTTGGGGACTTTTTATTAGTCAGTTGACCACCGCGCAATCCGATCACGGTGTAAACCGGGTTCGGAACTCTGAGGCGTAGGGGCTCGTTTCACGAAGGAAGCGAAGCGCTGAGGATCACACTCACGAAGGAGAGGATGCGCTGCGGGGATCACACTCCGCGAAGGAGAGGATCGCCGGGCGGGTGAGATCTACAAGGAGAAATCCTGGCGCTATCCACGAGGTTAAGGCGAAGCTTAACCTAGAGGGTATCTGTAGTTCGACCGAGTTTGTTTACCTTCCGCCTATAGATCGGCGTCGGCGGACTTGAGCTCGCCGGTGCTTTCGGAACCGTCGTCGTAGATCTCGCGAGGGCTCTTGAAGTCGCCAAAATCACCAAGTCGAGTCCAAGCCCGAAATCCAACCTCTCCATGAGCAAGACCCCCTATTTATACAAAAACCAAAGGGGGTGCTGTGTGACCAACGGTGGCTCGGCCACTTGGCGAGGCACCTCGGCCAAGTTGGCGAGGCACCTCGGCAAGTTGGTAGGGTGGCTCGACAAAGTGGCCGAGCCACCTCGACCACTTGGTAGGGCACCTCGGCAAGTTGGTAGGGTGGCTCGACAAAGTGGCCGAGCCACCTCGACCACTTGGTAGGGCACCTCGGCAAGTTGGTAGGGTGGCTCGACAAAGTGGCCGAGCCACCTCGACCACTTGGTAGGGCACCTCGGCAAGTTGGTAGGGTGGCTCGGCCACTTGGCGAGGCACCTCGGCAAGTTGGTAGGGTGGCTCGGCCACTTGGCGAGGCACCTCGGCAAGTTGGTAGGGTGGCTCGACAAAGTGGCCGAGCCACCTCGACCACTTGGTAGGGCACCTCGGCAAGTTGGTAGGGTGGCTCGGCCACTTGGCGAGGCACCTCGGCAAGTTGGTAGGGTGGCTCGACAAAGTGGCCGAGCCACCTCGACCACTTGGTAGGGCACCTCGGCAAGTTGGTAGGGTGGCTCGGCCACTTGGCGAGGCACCTCGGCAAGTTGGTAGGGTGGCTCGGCCACTTGGCGAGGCACCTCGGCAAGTTGGTAGGGTGGCTCGGCCACTTGGCGAGGCACCTCGGCAAGTTGGTAGGGTGGCTCGACAAAGTGGCCGAGCCACCTCGACCACTTGGTAGGGCACCTCGGCAAGTTGGTAGGGTGGCTCGGCCACTTGGCGAGGCACCTCGGCAAGTTGGTAGGGTGGCTCGGCCACTTGGCGAGGCACCTCGGCAAGTTGGTAGGGTGGCTCGACAAAGTGGCCGAGCCACCTCGACCACTTGGTAGGGCACCTCGGCAAGTTGGTAGGGTGGCTCGACAAAGTGGCCGAGCCACCTCGACCACTTGGTAGGGCACCTCGGCAAGTTGGTAGGGTGGCTCGACAAAGTGGCCGAGCCACCTCGACCACTTGGTAGGGCACCTCGGCAAGTTGGTAGGGTGGCTCGACAAAGTGGCCGAGCCACCTCGACCACTTGGTAGGGCACCTCGGCAAGTTGGTAGGGTGGCTCGACAAAGTGGCCGAGCCACCTCGACCACTTGGTAGGGCACCTCGGCAAGTTGGTAGGGTGGCTCGACAAAGTGGCCGAGCCACCTCGACCACTTGGTAGGGCACCTCGGCAAGTTGGTAGAGGTTTGGCATGGCGCTCCGTCGTTTGGCGTCGTTTTTCGTCGACTTCTCCGTCGATTCTTCGTCGATTCTTGGTCTTAGGGCTTAGTTTTGCTCGGTGATGTCGCCGTTGTGTTGAGTCCGTGTCGATCAACTTTGAGCTCAAGCGGTTCGTTTGCATCGGCGGACTAAATGCGGTTGATTTCGTCTTGTCAGCGTTTTGAGTTTAGCCAGCTTCGCCTCGTTGAGCCGTCGTCGGGTTTTCTCCACGGCGTCGTTTTTCCGTCGACTTCTCCGTCGATTCTTCGTCGATTCTTGGTCTTAGGGCTTAGTTTTGCTCGGTGATGTCGCCGTTGTGTTGAGTCGTGTCGATCAACTTTGAGCTCAAGCGGTTCGTTTGCATCGGCGGACTAAATGCGGTTGATTCCGTCTTGTCAGCGTTTTGAGTTTAGCCAACTTCGCCTCGTTGAGCCGTCGTCGGGTTTTCTCCACGGCGTCGTTTTTCGTCGACTTCTCCGTCGATTCTTGATGAGTGCGGGATGCTTTGGACATGATAAACCCTTCACTCTTTAATTGGCGTGATAGGACTTGTGAATGACCACGGCGTTTGATCTCTCCATTCCCTTGATCTTTCCGGTGCTTTGTAGGATTCTTTGAAGGTATTACGTCTTGCATTTTTTGTCGACCGTTGTCGAAATCTCGACCGAAGTCGATAGATGAATTTCTTTTGAGGTTGGCTCGATGTTTGATTCCTCCAATCCTCTCGGGTTCTCGGTGCTTTGTAGGATCCCGGGGTGTCGCGGTCTTTGCATTTATTGCTTGACCGTTGTTGGAATTCGAGCTGTAGCTAATCAAGTTTCCTTCTTGTTGTTGACTTCGTGTCGGTGGATTGTCGTCAATTGACCCTCGAGATTCCTCCGTTGATGGGAATTCTTTTGTAGATCGAACCGTTGATCGGTGAATCCTTCGTTGACGGCGTTGGTTGGCGTCGCTCTTGCATTACTTCGTTGCGGTGTGTTCATCCACGGTGGGAGGTATTCTTCCCAATTGTTGATTGGTAGGCCCTCGGTGATGTATGAATCGGCGTCTGATGTGAGAGTCCTTCGAGGTAGAAGCGTTGTCGGCGTCGATATAAGCCTCGTCGAATTTTATCCCTCCTTGAGGTCCCATGGCGGGAGAAATTGAGGGTTATCGAGTTATCCTTAAGAATATGGTAATATTCTCCAGGAACTTCTCGTTAAGAACCAGGAATTAGTTTATACTCATAATCCTATTTGGAGTAGGGCATGGGAGAATATCACGGAAGATTGAGTGCACTTGAGCCACCTTCTTGATGATTTCGACCATTTAGAGGTTAAGCTCCAAAGTCTACAAGATTTTGAAGTAGCCGAGCTCTCCTCATATATCGAGGCTCGCTGGCGGCTTGGCGGGGCGCTTGCGTTATTCTTGGACTCGAAGTTCACATGCGGCGAGGCCGGGTGCATCATTGGAGACCGTTGTTCTTTGAAGCTTCATCTTCCGTGGGACATTTTGGTCTTGTGTCGCTCTTTGGAGAAGCGAGGATAGTAGAGCTCGAGCAGGAGCTTCAAGCGGCGAGGAGAGCGATCGTCTTGAAGGCGGCGAAGGCCAACAAAGAAAAGACTCTGCGGTCGTGCAGAAATTTGAACTCTCGAAGTAGAAGGCTGGTTGACATCAAGAAGAGGCTGCGGAGGCCCTTAATGGCGAGGAGACTTCGGGGCGAGCCGGGAGGAACTTCAACAAGCTTTCCTCAATAAAGTATCGAGTTAAAGCAAAACATATTTACGTCCTCTTTTGTGCTCTATTATGATTCTTTTATTTAGCGAAATAATTAACCATAATACTTATAGGATTTTGGCAAACCCTCGGCCGTCAGCAGTTTGATTAGCCTTTACCAACTACCGTTTGAATTGGGCTAGCGTCGCGGATTGTCCAAATCCGTTCATGCGTGGCGTTGTGCTAGAAGAATGAAACTCTTCTAGACTTGTTGCTATGATATTGAATACATAGGCTCGGTACTCTTTTACGGGCAAGAGATGCGACAGCAGCGTGTGAGGCATTGGCTTAATCCCTTCTTAGGCTTGGGATGAAATACCCGAGTCGAACTCTGGTGTCTTCTTCAATCGGAAAAAGACTAAGCCGTGGCGTGTTGGCGTCGACTTTAGGAGTTATTGGCCGACCCCGACCCTCAGCAGTTTGACTAGCCTTTACCAACTACCGTTTGAGTTGGGCTAGCGTGCGGATTGTCCAAATCCGTTCCGCCGCGTGGCGTTGTGCTAAAGAATGAGACTCTCTTAGACTTAATGCTACGATGTTGAATCGTGAAGCCGTCTTTGTCACGGGAATAGACTACGACAGCGTGGTGGCGTTGGCTTTATCCTTCTTAGGCTTGGGACAAAATACCCGAATCGAACTCACGGTGTCTTCTTCAATGGAGAAAGACTAAACGGCGGCAGCGTGTTAGGCGTCGACTTCATCCCTTCTTAGGTTTGGGATGGAATACCCAGTCGAACTCGGTGTCTTCTTCAATCGGAGAAAGACTAAACGGCGGCAGCGTGTTGGCGTCGACTTCATCCCTTCTTAGGCTTGGGATGAAACACCCCAAGATGAATCTTGGCCTTCTTTGACGGAGAAGGATTGAACCGTCATAAGGTTGATTGAGGTGGGAAAGGAAGAATGTATTCTATTTCCGAAGGTGGAGAGGAAGGAGGATCTTGTCTCCTATCTCAGGGTAAGGGATGAACAAGAGAGAAGGTTTTGTATCCTATCTCTTGCCAGTGGAGAGGAAGGTTTTGTGTCCTATCTCCAGGTGCTCACGAATTTGAAATAAGAGAGGAAGGTTTTGTATCCTATCTCTTATTGATGGAGAGGAAGGAGGATCTTGTCTCCTATCTCCGGATATTGGAAAGGAAGGATTTTTGTCCTGTTTCCAGTGGGAGAGACTAAAAATGGGATCTCCATTTTGAGAATCTTGAAAGATGAGACTAAGAGTGGGATCTCCACTCCGAGAATCTAAGACAAGAGAGGAAGAATGTATTCTATCTCTTGCTTCTGGAGAGGAAGAATGTATTCTATCTCCAGGTAAAATGTGGGAAAGGAAGAATGTATTCTATTTCCCGATGAGAAACTAAGAGTGGGATCTCCACTCCGAGAATCTTGGAAGGGTACGGATAGCTTTCGCTTTTGTAGGATTGCTAACCAGAATTTGAAAGTGGACCTCTCGTTCGTGGAAGGAATCGAGAGGGGATTTTGCTGGTGGTTGGACCAAGAAGATTTTTAGTGGGCCCACCGTCAATGAATTTGATCGGTGAGAGAATTTTGGAGGAAAACACAATAACTTATGGTTATCCTCATGAAAATGAGTGAGATATTCTCGAGAATTTCCCATCAAAATGGGTTATCCTGAATATACTAAGGATAGTATTTTTTCAGAAACTTCCCATTTATCGGCATTAATTGCCGGTCGCCATTCTGTGTGATAAGGCGATATGCACCGTTTGAATAGACTGTGTCTATTATAAACGGTCCTTCCCATTGGGTTGAATTTACCTTTCTTTTTAGAGGTGAGGATTATCGGTCGTCTGGCGGCGAGGGCGAGATCTCCCTCCTTAAAGGTTCTGTCGAACTTTCTTGTTGAAAGCCCTCGACATTCTAGCTTGATAGAACTCAATGCATTGTTGAGCCTCGAGCTTCTCATCTAACATCTCAAGCTCTTGAGGCGTTTTTGATGTTGTTCTTGGTCGTCATCTACATTTGCAAGGCGGCGAAGTGGCGAATCTGGATTTCCAGCGGAGAATTGCTTCACGTAGACCCGATGCGGGGTGGCTCTGTTGGCGTGCGTGCCGTTGTCGCGATATGCCCGAGTGCTTCTCGAGTTTATCGTCCGGTCTGGCTTGTTATTCTTCACAAGCCGACAAAATCTTGATGATCGTCTTGTTGAGCGCCTCGGCTAACCCATTATTTCTTTGGATTATAGGCATCGGCGAGACATCTTGTATCTTGAATTTTTCGCAAAACTTGATGAAGGAATTGCGATAAATTGGGGACCGTTGTCATGCACGATCCGTCTTGGGACACCATGTCGATAGATGACATGGTGTTTGATGAATCGATGGCGGTACTGCCTTGACCTCCTTTAGTGGGATTGCTTGACCCACTTGGAGAAGTAGTCGGTGATCGCTAGAATAAAGCGATCTCCTTTAGCAGCGGAGGAAAAATGGGACCTAGCGTCCATTCCCCATGTCTCGAATGGCGGGGCGTGGCGAAGGATCTGGTACTCACGGAGGTGATGCATATAATTAGCGTGAATCGACCGCAGCGTGGCATTTCGGCGTGCTCATTGCGTCATTAATCATCGTGGGCCAAAAGTAGCCCATTCTCTGATTCGCTCGTAGAGCTTGGGACGGTAGTGCGCACCACATTCACCGCCGTGTGCTTCGAAGGACCTCTTACGCCTCCTTGTTTGAAAGGCATCGGAGTAAAGACCATCGTACCCGGCGATATAGCATCACGGGTTTCCGTGTCGTAAAAGAATCAGGAGCTCTTGGCGGATTGACTCTCTCTCCTTCCGTCTTCGTGAGAATACCGTGTAAAGCGTGTCGGCGATAGGAAGCGCCAATCTCGGGGCTCTAACTTGGTTTGGGTTGCATGTACCTCTTTGGTAACTACCCTTTGTCTTCTTGTACCCCATCATATATTGAGTGCGAAGAGTGGTGAGTCTGACCGTAACTAATTGCTCGGTCTCGGAAGGTTGTGCTAACGACCACGACTACGCCGCCCGGTGCATCTGCGTGGCGTTTTGGGCGTGGGATATATTCGATGAAGAATTCTTGAATGAGTCGACCATTTCAGCGGCTACGATGATAGGGGACGGATCGAGTTCCTCGCCGTAGTCACCACGGACTGCTTAACTATCGGTTGTGAATCTCCATGCGGCGAGATATTGACCCCGGCTCTTTGGCGAAGCTAAGTCCGATAAGTAGCGTTGTATTGACTACGTTATTGGAGCGAGGGTTGGTGAGTGAATAAGCACGGGGCATGACATGATTCCGGAAATCAAGACAACTCCGACTCGGTGGAGATTTTAGAAGCGTCGGGGTACTTGCTACATTAGTGGCCGAAGCTCCGTCAAAGTACAATCGCCATATTTGTTGGTGCGGCGTAGTGTTGACTTCACGAACTTCATCAGGAAGATCATCATATAGCTCAAGCGCATCCGTTGTCGGGTTGGCGACCAAGAGATCACAAATCGCTTGTCCTTTGGTGACTTACGTTGTTTGAAGTGCAAGTCATATTGAGACAAGAGCAAGGCCCATTTAAGCTAAGCGCCAACTCATTGAAGCGGTGGGTCATAAATATCCGGACGGTTCGTTAGAATAACATAAATCGTCGCCCGACTAAATAGTGTCGCATCTTACGAATCGCGAACACTAATGCAAAACCTTGCTTCTCGACCATTGGGTATCGAGACTTCGGCGCCGACCAATGTTGACTCGGGTAATACCTTTGTTACGTGACGGCTGTCGTCGTCTGCGAGTAAAGCAACGAATGATCCGTTGCCTTGACATAGATCGAGGAGCGGTTTTCCGGCTGCGGTGCAACAAACGGGAGGTTTAGCGAGATCTGATTTGATCTCTTCAAGCGGCTTTCGACATCGCGTCGTCCCAAATAAGCGACCGCCCTTCTTGTTCAATTTAGAGAATGGTTGACACTTCGGATAGGTTCGATATGAACCGTCGGATGTCATGTCGCCCTTGTAACCCCGAGTTCTCTCAGTTTCGGAGGTTGCAACTCTTGAATAGCCTTCACTTTATCGGGATCGGCGTGGATTCCTTTGTCGGTGGCAATGAAGCCGAGGAACTTGCCCTGGACATCCCAAGGAAGGATTTGGCGGGGTTCATCTTTAGGCGATGAGTCGCATGAGCTCGAATACCGTTCTAAGATCTTTGATATGATCTCCTTTGTCCGCGGCTTTTCCGCGACCAAGTCATCGGCGTAGCATTGACCGTTTTCGGAGATGATCACGGAAAATTTTAGTCATTGCTGTTGGTATGTTCTTGCGGCGTTCTTTAAACCGAGCGGCATGGCCGTGTAGCAAAATATACCGATGGCGTTACGAGCGGCTGTGTGTTTGGCGTCATCGGGGTGCATCTTGATTTGATTGTAACAGAAACCATCCATAAAGGACATCCTCTCGAATCCACCGCGTATTGTCAACTATGGCGTCGGTGATTGGCGGAGAAATCATCCTTTGGGCAGCGGCGTTTAGGTCTCTGTAGTCGACCACAGTCCTAATCGAACCATTCTTCTTCATGGCCGGGACTATATTAGCCACCCAATCCGGTGTTGAATTTCCTCGATGAATCCGATTCTATGAGTTTCTTTACTTCGTCTACGATGCGCTGTAAGATTTGTGGGCCGAAACCGTCTTCGCGATTGCTTGGCGGGTTTGACATCCGCGTTGATGTTGGCGATGTGTTGCCACATTAGGGTCGAGTCTGGCATGTCCTCGTAGCTCGGGCAAATACATCGATATATTCCCGATTAGGGCGATCAACTCTTCCTTTTCTTCGAGGGAAGAGTATTCTGATGTTTATGAGCTTAGGATGCTCCTCATCACCCATATTAGCACGGGTTACCTCGTCCTTAGTAGGGGGTCTCTTTGTTGAATCTATCCCCAAAGCTGCTCTACGAGTTGATGGATCCATGGGTCTTCCCATGTTGGCATATCTTCATCACCCTCAATAGTAGCGGGATCGATCGTGGCCATATTAGACATCAAGGCCTTGAAAGCTTCTCAGGTGGTGTCGGAATCCCAAGCGAAGAATCGGGCGAATGTCGTCTCCCTCATCGGGTGGATTATTATCAATCGACCATGAGCATTCATCTTCGAGGATGATTAGTATCCCAATCCCGTCTGAATGCATAGTAGTTATCCGGCTTCCCTTTTGGGACATATGCGCTTTAGGAGGGACTTCGAGGACCTGCGAAACATAGACCTTCTCCTTGTGTCAAGTCGTACCCCACTTCTTCATGATACCCGGTGTTTACGTACTATATCTGAATGTGTGGAGGATAGGCCGTTGTCATCTTCATCTTCTTCTAAGAAATGATTACGTTGGAACGCATCTCCTTTTAGTAAACCAAGTCTTTTCACTACTTGATCTTAGGTGGGATGGCGGCGTTGTCCCCAAGGAATCTCGGAGCTGCTTTTGTGTAAAGCAAGATGGCCAGAGTTGGTAAGTGCAATTCGAGTCGTTGTATAAACTGTCATTACATCATTCAAAGACAAAGGGTACTCTAAATCGTCATTTATTGATTCATCGGCAATTTGCCAATTACAATGTTCATCGGCGATTCTTCATCGTCAAGATTGATTACAAGGGGTACAATGTCATTCAAAACAAAACCACCACTATAATCAAGCCCGGCCGGTATCGGCTTCTTCACGCTGTCCGTGCCTTGGTAGATGATTGATTTGGACTCATTACAGTAGAGGAGAGAATCGGTAAAATAATTCTCTACCCCTTAAGCGGTTGTTTGTCGCGACCACCGTCTTGACCTCATTATTAGTGTCTACATATTTGAGACGATGAAGAGTAGATGGGACTATAGCGTTACCGTGGATCCAAGGTCGACCCAACAATAAGTTATAGGAAGTCTGCGTCAATCACATAGCGGTGACTTGGACTTTAAATCCCCATTTGGCACTTTATCCGGATTTTACCAGCGGTAGAGACCGGTGTTAAACCATAGATCATTGTGCCCGTTGGCCTTGACTTCTTGGCGGGGATTCAAGGTGATACATGGTAGCGGGGGCATGATGCTCCTGTGGAACCGGATCGACTTGGATCGGTTAACTTCACTAGAGCCAATATACGGTGAAGTATAGCGGCCTATCGTGCTTGGAATCTCGTGCATATCCTCCTTTGTAAAAGTGATGCGGGGAAGTGTTTGGTTGCCAAGTTGCATTGTTGTGTAGATTCTTAGGAATCGGCTTGATGCAGTGAGAAACACCTCGAGAATCGGCCGAGCTTCTTGTAGAGCTTCGGGTTTCCTTTGACAATCGAACCTTCGTAGAAGTTATTACGGCGGGATGTTAGCCGGTGGGCCATGGCGTCGAAGCGGTATGGAGAGCCGATGTTCGGTCTATCCCTCTGTCAGGCGATTGAATCGGGCTGCCGGGAGTTGAGCTTCTGGACTGAGTGTTTCTCCTTTGCTTGTTTGCTTTTTCTTTAGCGGTATGCTGCTGTGTCCTTTCTCTGCAGTGAGAGGAGTCGTGGTCACCCGATTCGGCGGTGTCTTAGCATTTGGGTTTGGAGCCTCAGGATATTTGTAACTATATTAAGTATCCGCTCCTAGTAGCGAACTTGAGGCTCCTCTTGAGGAAATTGGAAGGTGGCTACTTTTCATCATCCTTCTGGAATTCTTTGAGCGGCATGGCATAGCTTGCCTTTTCCCTTGGTCTTCCTTTTGGCGAGGATGTAGTCCTTGATCGTCTTCCGGCAAGTCGGGGTGGACCCAAAGGATTTCTCCGTTTGCCGTGGGTGTGCGATGCGAGCCCCTTCTTCGTTGCGTGAGGATCTTCATTCACCATCTTCATTCCTACCTTCTGGCTGGCGTCGGTTGGAACCAATCGAAGGCTGATCCGAAGCTTATAGAGGCGCATTTGCTCCCACCTTCTTCTCTTTAGAGGGTTTGGATAATGACTCCAACATCGATCAAGGCACGAATCTTGTCCTTGAGATGGTAGCGAACTTTGTAGGATGGTGTACCGCCTGTGATAAGCCGCGGTGCTTAGGATCCGTAACCTTGTTTGCCTCCTCTTGGTCTACAATTGGGGGCAAGCTGGATTTTGTTGTTTTCGAAGGTATTTGAAGATGCGGAACTTCTTAGTCCTTGAGCGAGTAAGTTTTGGAAACCTCGGCGGATGGTTTACGATTCGAGTTTGTTGGCGCCATTGAGGCTGCGATTCTTTGCGGTGCGTTGTTGCGGCTGCTGTTGTGGTTGCGATTCGAGCGTTTGATTAAGCGTCTGAGACTTTCTTTGGTGCTTTACCTTTGCCACGGGGACAAAGTTACGCTTGTGAGCATCCACTATAGGTGACCTCTCTCGCTTTCTTCCTCCTCGGGAATGCTTCGGCTTGCTCTCCACGTATCCTTAAATCTTTCCGGGTCTCGGGCGGTGCGGTTCCCATTGCTTCCAACCGTCCAATGGCGGGTTGCTATGACAAGTTTGGAGAATGAACTTCTCGTTATCGGTCTCGGCAATTCATTGCCTTATTTACGAACCTCTTGGCGAAGTTATCCACTGTTTCCCGTCTTTACGTCTCGTCCAACAAAGAACCGATGGATACCTCGGTGTCATCGTCGAAGAAATTGGTGAAAACATGGCCTCCATATCGTCCGGCTATTAGCGCTCCACGGTTTGAGGCGGTACCAATCGAAGGCTGACTCCACGAAGGGTGCCAGCGAATGACCGAACCATCAAGGGCTCGTTGCGGAGATAACACCTAGATGAGACTTGAAGTAGATCAAGTCTTTGAGTGGGCGATCCCTTCCGTCAAATGGTGTAAAGTTGATGAGGTTGAATTTTGTGGGATCACGAGTTGATTCCCACTCCCTTGGGTAAGGACATGGTATACCGTCTTCTTTACCTCTTGGCGGAAATCAAAGTATTGATTTTGCTCTCAAGGTCTTTAATTTTCGTTCTCCCCTACATCTCGTTCGGGTAAACTTGGGGAGGAGCGGCGGTGTTATCGCTAAGCGTTTTCTTTGGCGGCATGACCATCTACGTTCGACCTCCTTCTCTGTCCGTGTGGCTATCATTAAATTGACATTATTGCGGCGACTTGGCTCGCCTTGGCGGTTCATTATCGCTGGATCTGTTGGTCATGCATTGCTCTCATCTGGCATGGCGGTTCCATCTCAAGCTTAAAGGCGTCCTTTTGCTTGGTTAGGGCCTCTTCAAGCATCACGGGACACTTGATCCGTGATCATGAGCGCCTCGCAAAGGTTGTCCTATCTTTGGAAATTGTATTATCGGAAGCCATTGCGGGCGGCATCCGACACTTCATCATCGAGGGTAATCCCTTACGCATCTTGCGATAATTGGGTGCGTCTAACGATTCGGACCGCAATCGAGTCATTCGTTCGCGATGCCGGGAGCGGCATGTGGCGGCGTCCCTCTGCTGGTCATATTGATGGTAACACTTCGGCAATTCATCACCACGAAGCCCATCTCTTTTGCGAAAGTGTCTTAGCAGGTTCGGGCATTCGTGCGAGCCTATCAAAACCGGCGCCTTTTCGGTCGTTTTAGCGCAATTGCACTCGATAACAATGCCTTGATCGGTTTGAGCACAAGCAAGGCATGTTTGATTAAGGCGTTCCTCTTCGGGATTTTCGTACCCCGGCCGCGATAGTACAACTTCGTCGGCATGAATCTGGAGCAACCTATCGTGTGTTGGCACGACTTCGGGTATAACGTTGTCATCGTCGGATGAGGCGTCTCGCCGAGAACAAATAGGCCTTTCATAAGTCACCGCCCGCCTGCGCCAGCGAGTGTGATTCTTCGGCGGGCTCGGACTTCGATTTGAAGCGGTCGCGGCGGCTGCGGGTTTCTTCTTATCTTTGTGGAGTGCGACCCTGTATTAGGAGTGACCGCGATTCCTTTAGCGGACCTAAGCGATCCTTGGCGGTAAGCCTGGCGGTGATGGCGAGTTAACCGGCGGAAGTTGAATCTGAGGCAGGAGGTGACCGGTGTCAGCGGCACTTTCTTTGAGGTGCTCACAATTTACGATTTGAGCACGGGGCGAGTTGGCTTCTTTGGCGAGCTAAGCTTGGATGTTGGTTTCGTCGAAGTTGAAGCCTCGGCGGACTTAGGCTTCAAGCTAGGCGAGTTGTCGGCGACTTCTTGGCGCCTCCCTCTTCAACTTCGCGGGCTTGTTGCACCAAAGCCCGTGCTACGAGGCCTTGGCGCTTCGGATCGTTCTGGCGTGGATCGATTCCGTTTGACTTCGGACCCATTCGTCCGTCGCGGCTGTAGGAATCGGCTACAATCTCAATTCGACCTCACGAGTCAACTTGGATCTTAGATCCGCCTCATAGCGGACCCCATCCATTGATTCTTTCGCTGGGCTAATTGTTTCGCCCGGTGGCGTCGCCTCGGCGGGCTCTCTTGGAGAGTCCGCGGCGCCATTGGCGGAATCGACCCCTGCAAAGGCGGGGGTTGAAGGTTTGGCGTTGTTAGGGCGAGGAACCACCGTTGTCTGCGGTCTTGGCGGTGGTGGTGGATTTTCGCCTCCGCTTTGAGGCGTCGGGTCTTCCTTGCGGCGGAGACCATCTTGGACTTCGCGAGGCGGATGCGGGCGAGGAGGAGAGGTATTCTTCATACTTCTTACGGTCGAACTTCGAACTTCGACCTCCTCGATGGCCGGGATCGGGATCGCGGTTCGCGACCACGGCGGCTTCTTTCTTTGAAGCCGTTGGCTCTTGTGGTCGCCCGGCTTGTTGGCGGGGAAAGTTGGTTTGTTATTCATTGCTTTCGTTTGAATTCGTTTACGGCCGTTGGCCTACAACAAAATTTCAAACAAAAGAAATGCCTTTATTTTAGGCGTACAATGAAAGCGAAAATTACAACTCTCTTCCTTTTGTGAACAAACACGAGGATCTCTATTTTACGGGATCACCGGCTTGCGTGGGTTCTTTACTGTCTTGGGGACTTTTTATTAGTCCGTTGACCACGCGCAATCCGATCTGGTGTAAACCGGGTTCGGAACTTCTGAGGCGTAGAGGGCTCGTTTCCGCGAAGGAAGCGAAGCGCTGAGGATCACACTCACGAAGGAGAGGATGCGCTGCGGGGATCACACTCACGAAGGAGAGGATCGCGGGGCGGGTGAATCTACAAGGAGAAATCCTGGCGCTATCCACGAGGTTAAGGCGAAGCTTAACCTAGAGGGTATCTGTAGTTCGACCGAGTTTGTTTACCTTCCGCCTATAGATCGGCGTCGGTGGACTTGAGCTTCGCCGGTGCTTTCGGAACCGTCGTCGTAGATCTCGCGAGGGCTCTTGAAGTCGCCAAAATCACCAAGTCCCAGTCAAGCCCGAAATCCAACCTCTCCATGAGCAAGACCCCCTATTTATACAAAAACCAAAGGGGGTGTGACCAGGTGGCTCGGCCACTTGGCGAGGCACCTCGACAAGTTGGTAGGGTGGCTCGACAAAGTGGTAACCACCAATTTGGTAGAGGTTTGGCAGCGGCGCTCGTCGTTTGGCGTCGTTTTTCGTCGACTTCTCCGTCGATTCTTCGTCGATTCTTGGTCTTAGGGCTTAGTTTTGCTCGGTGATGTCGCCGTTGTGTTGAGTCGTGTCCGATCAACTTTGAGCTCAAGCGGTTCGTTTGCATCGGCGGACTAAGTACGGTTGATTTCGTCTTGTCAGCGTTTTGAGTTTAGCCAACTTCGCCTCGTTGAGCCGTCGTCGGGTTTTCTCCCGCGGCCGCGTCGTTTCGGCGTCGTTTTTCCGTCGACTTCTCCGTCGATTCTTCGTCGATTCTTCGTCGATTCTTCGTCGATTCTTCGTCGATTCTTCGTCGATTCTTCGTCGATTCTTCGTCGATTCTTCGTCGATTCTTCGTCGATTCTTCGTCGATTCTTCGTCGATTCTTCGTCGATTCTTCGTCGATTCTTCGTCGATTCTTCGTCGATTCTTCGTCGATTCTTCGTCGATTCTTCGTCGATTCTTCGTCGATTCTTCGTCGATTCTTCGTCGATTCTTCGTCGATTCTTCGTCGATTCTTCGTCGATTCTTCGTCGATTCTTCGTCGATTCTTCGGTCTTAGGGCTTAGTTTTGCTCGGTGATGTCGCCGTTGTGTTGAGTCGTGTCCGATCAACTTCGAGCTCAAGCGGTTCGTTTGCATCGGCGGACTAAGTACGGTTGATTTCGTCTTGTCAGCGTTTTGAGTTTAGCCAACTTCGCCTCGTTGAGCCGTCGTCGGGTTTTCTCCCGCGGCCAGCGTCGTTTCGGCGTCGTTTTTCCGTCGACTTCTCCGTCGATTCTTCGTCGATTCTTCGTCGATTCTTCGTCGATTCTTCGTCGATTCTTCGTCGATTCTTCGTCGATTCTTCGTCGATTCTTCGTCGATTCTTCGTCGATTCTTCGTCGATTCTTCGTCGATTCTTCGTCGATTCTTCGTCGATTCTTCGTCGATTCTTCGTCGATTCTTCGTCGATTCTTCGTCGATTCTTCGTCGATTCTTCGTCGATTCTTCGTCGATTCTTCGTCGATTCTTCGTCGATTCTTCGTCGATTCTTCGTCGATTCTTCGTCGATTCTTCGTCGATTCTTCGTCGATTCTTCGGTCTTAGGGCTTAGTTTTGCTCGGTGATGTCGCCGTTGTGTTGAGTCGTGTCCGATCAACTTCGAGCTCAAGCGGTTCGTTTGCATCGGCGGACTAAGTACGGTTGATTTCGTCTTGTCAGCGTTTTGAGTTTAGCCAACTTCGCCTCGTTGAGCTTCGTCGTCGGGTTTTCTCCCGCGGCCAGCGTCGTTTCGGCTCGTGCGCCTCGCCGACTCACTTTACGGCGTTTTCGCGGCGTAATCCGCGTCGGCGGCGTTAAGTCAGCGCCGTCGGATGGATCGTCGGTTATCAACCCACCGTTCTGAGTCTTGTTGGTCTTGATAAGCAATTTTTAGCGCCTACGGTTTTGAGAGAACATCTGTCCTTCACAAGTGAAAACTCGTAAGAGGGCGGGGTCTATTTTCCCGGTGGTTCCTCTGACGATCAAGTCAGTTGGTGCTTGTGTGGAGGAGTAAAAATGAACTGTTGAAGTTCTGAAGTATTGAGAGTTGAAGAAGATACTGAGTTCTTGCTTGAAATTAGCCTAGCTACCTTGGTATTGGGAATAGTTTTACCTTTATAGTAAGAATGTGGGGGTAATCGATCACTTGGTAGAGGCACCTCGACAAGTTGGTAGGGTGGCTCGACAAAGTGGTAGAGCCACCTCGGCCAAGTTGGTAGGGTGGCTCGACAAAGTGGTAGAGCCACCTCGGCCAAGTTGGTAGGGTGGCTCGACAAAGTGGTAGAGCCTCCTCGACCACTTGGCGAGGCACCTCGACAAGTTGGTAGGGTGGCTCGACAAAGTGGTAGAGCCACCTCGGCCAAGTTGGTAGGGTGGCTCGACAAAGTGGTAGAGCCACCTCGGCCAAGTTGGTAGGGTGGCTCGACAAAGTGGTAGAGCCTCCTCGACCACTTGGCGAGGCACCTCGACAAGTTGGTAGGGTGGCTCGACAAAGTGGTAGAGCCACCTCGGCCAAGTTGGTAGGGTGGCTCGACAAAGTGGTAGAGCCTCCTCGACCACTTGGCGAGGCACCTCGACAAGTTGGTAGGGTGGCTCGACAAAGTGGTAGAGCCACCTCGGCCAAGTTGGTAGGGTGGCTCGACAAAGTGGTAGAGCCACCTCGATAACTCAAGGGATGAGTTTTGTAACTATGGATGAGTTTGTATGCCTAGCCAAGCCAAGGGAAAGCCAATCAAAGAAGCCTCCTCTAAGCCAACCCAACTTCCAAAAGAGAAGCCCCCTCTATCTGCCGAGCCTTTGGCTATTTATAGGGGTTTTAAGGGGTGTAACTGACCCCTATAATCGCTCCTAAATGAGGGTTAATGGCCCTCGGATCGTGCAAAACAGTTTTGGAACTGTTAAGATCGTGTTTTGAGCGAGTCAAAGCGGAGTTCGCGTTACGGAGCAAGCCTGGCGTCGTGTTTTGAGCTTGAGCGGGCCATGTGTGCCGCGTTTTGAGCTTGAGCGGGCCATGTGTGCCGCGTTTTGAGCTTGAGCGGGCCATGTGCTCAGCGTTTGGGGCTTGAGCGGGCCATGTGCTCAGCGTTTTGGATTGAAGCGCGGGCCATGTGCTCCGCATTTTGAATTGAAGCGCGGGCCATGTGCTCAGCGTTTGGGGCTTGAGCGGGCCATGTGCTCAGCGTTTGGGGCTTGAGCGGGCCATGTGCTCAGCGTTTGGGGCTTGAGCGGGCCATGTGCTCCGCATTTTGAATTGAAGCAGCGGGGATAAGTCCGCGTTTTGCTTTGAAGAGATCAATACTTGTGATCTCTTTTCACAAGGATTGTCAACTTGTAATCCTTGTACTCTGGAGACATTAACCGATTCTCCTTTGTTATCGTGAAAGTCGTCGACTTGTAACCTTTATCGATAGTGTTTAGCGGATATTGGTGTCTTCGGTAATTTTTCTGACCTCTGAGAACCCCTCAAAGTTTTTGAAAGTTCGCGGTTGGTAGGGGCGAGCTTTGAATACTGGATATCTTCTTTGCTTGATCACGAGAAGGTATTGCTCCTCATTACGTCTTCAAAGAAGTTGTGTTACGCTTTTGTCCATGCTAGTCATTCATCTTGCATGGGTGAACTCCGACATTTTGCTTTTTGAAATGCGGGGAGTGGCCGTAGCGTCTTGAACTTTGCTACATGGGACTGATCCTCGCGTTTTGAGGTTGAAACACGGAGCTAGCCATCGCGTTCTGTGTTTAAAATCGCGGGCGCGACCCTCGCGTTTTGTGTTGAAACGCGGGGGTGGTCCTTCGCGTTTGATGAGTAAAACGCGGGGATGAACCCCACATTTCCAACTAAGTCTTTTAGACTTTTCTTTAAGGTGCCAAAAGTATAGTGTTAACTTGGCATGCCTTTCATACTTGTTGTTTGAACAAGCTTTTGGAGACTTATCACTCTATTGCAAAGAGTTGATAAATTGGTTTTATCATCAGAGGTGGAATTTTTAACTTGATGATGATTTTTGAGGACTTATCGCTCTATTGAAGAGAGTCGATAAGTTGATTTTATCAGAGGTGTGGGGTTAACTTGATAAAGTTGAGTATTTGTGATTTGAACAAGATTTTGAGGACCTATCGCTCTATTGATGAGAGTCGATAAGTTTAGATTTTGTCGGGGGATAAAATATGAAACCTGTGATTTGAACAAGGTTTAAGGCCTGTGATGTGAATAAGGCTTACATGGCTTGTGGTGTGAACAAGGCTTTGGGCTTGTAGTTTGAACAAGGTTTTGGGCTTGTGGTTTAAACAAGGCCTTTGGGTTTGTGGTTTGAACAAGGCTTTGGGCTTGTGGTTTAAACAAGGCTTTGGGCTTGTGGTTTAAACAAGGCTTTGGGCTTGTGTTGTGAACAAGGCTTGGGGCTTATCATCCTATTGAGGAGGATTGATAAGTTGATTGTCAGAGGTGTGAGGTTAACATGACAAGGATACGTTGCGATTGGAGCAACTTTGTGGACTTATCATCCTATTGAGGAGGATTGATAAGTTGGTTATCAAACTTCTGAGGATGTGTCTGATTTTGATAGGATTGTGTTGTAATTTGAACAACTTTGTGGATCTATCATTCTATTGGAAAGGAATGATGAGTTGATTGTGAGGGTTTAGTTGTGATTTGAACAATTTTGAGGAACTTATCTGCTAGGGAGGATTGATAAGTTGATTATATCATCAGAGGTATAGTGTCGACTTGATGAAGATACGTTGCGATTGGAGCAACTTTGAGGACCTATCATCCTATTGAGGAGGATTAATAAGTTGATTGCGATTTAAGCAAATTTGAGGACTTATCGCTCTATTGAAGAGTCGATAAGTTGATTGTCGAGGTGTTAGGTTAACATGACAAGGATGCGTTGCGATTGGAGCAACTTTGAGGACCTATCGCTCTATTGAAGAGTCGATAAGTTGATTGTCGAAGGTGTTAGGTTAACATGACAAGGATACGTTGCGATTGGAGCAACTTTGAGGACCTATCATCCTATTGATGAGGATTGATAAGTTGATTGCGATTTAAGCAAATTTGAGGACTTATCGCTCTATTGAAGAGTCGATAAGTTGATTGTCGAGGTGTGAGGTTAACATGACAAGGATACGTTGCGATTGGAGCAACTTTGTGGAATTATCGCTCTATTGAAGAGTCGATAAGTTGATTGCGATTTAAGCAAATTTGAGGACTTATCGCTCTATTGAAGAGTCGATAAGTTGATTTTATCGAGAGGTGTGGGGTTAACTTGATAAAGTTGAGTATTTGTGATTTGAACAAGGTTTTGGGCTTGTGGTTTGAACAAGGCTTGGGGCTTATCATCCTATTGAGGAGGATTAATAAGTTGATTGCGATTTAAGCAAATTTGAGGACTTATCGCTCTATTGATGAGAGTCGATAAGTTGATTGTCGAAGGTGTTAGGTTAACATGACAAGGATACGTTGCGATTGGAGCAACTTTGAGGACTTATCATCCTATTGATGAGGATTGATAAGTTGATTGCGATTTAAGCAAATTTGAGGACTTATCGCTCTATTGAAGAGTCGATAAGTTGATTATCGAAGGTGTTAGGTTAACATGACAAGGATACGTTGCGAATGGAGCAACTTTGTGGACTTATCGCTCTATTGAAGAGTCGATAAGTTGATTGTCGAGGTGTTAGGTTAACATGACAATGATACGTTGCGATTGGAGCAACTTTGTGGGCTTATCATCCTATTGATGAGGATTGATAAGTTGATTATCGAAGGTGTTAGGTTAACATGACAAGGATGCGTTGCGATTGGAGCAACTTTGTGGACTTATCGCTCTATTGATGAGAGTCGATAAGTTGATTGTCGAGGTGTGAGGTTAACATGACAATGATACGTTGCGATCGAACAACTTTGAGGACTTATCGCTCTATTGAAAAGAGTCGATAAGTTGATTATCGAAGGTGTTAGGTTAACATGACAAGGATACGTTGCGATCGAACAACTTTGAGGACTTATCATCCTATTGAGGAGGATTAATAAGTTGATTGCGATTTAAGCAAATTTGAGGACTTATCGCCTATTGAAGAGAGTCGATAAGTTGATTGTCGAGGTGTTAGGTTAACATGACAAGGATACGTTGCGATCGAACAACTTTGAGGACTTATCGCTCTATTGAAAAGAGTCGATAAGTTGATTGTCGAAGGTGTTAGGTTAACATGACAAGGATACGTTGCGATCGAACAACTTTGAGGACTTATCGCTCTATTGAAGAGTCGATAAGTTGATTGTCGAGAGGTGTTAGGTTAACATGACAAGGATGCGTTGCGATTGGAGCAACTTTGTGGAATTATCGCTCTATTGAAGAGTCGATAAGTTGATTGTCGAAGGTGTTAGGTTAACATGACAATGATACGTTGCGTCGAACAACTTTGAGGACTTATCGCTCTATTGAAGAGTCGATAAGTTGATTGTCAAAGGTGTTAGGTTAACATGACACGGATATGTTGCGAATGGAGAAACTTTGTGGAATTATCGCTCTATTGAAGAGAGTCGATAAGTTGATTGTCAGAGGTGTTAGGTTAACATGACAATGATACGTTGCGATCGGAGCAACTTTGAGGACTTATCGCTCTATTGAAGAGAGTCGATAAGTTGATTATCGAAGGTGTTAGGTTAACATGACACGGATCGTTGCGAATGGAGCAACTTTGTGGAATTATCGCTCTATTGAAGAGTCGATAAGTTGATTGTCGAGGTGTTAGGTTAACATGACAATGATACGTTGCGATTGAAGCGACTTTGTGGACTTATCATCCTATTGGAGAGGATTTATAAGTTGGTTGTCGAGGTGCATTGTTAACTGACGGATCATGTTACGATTTGAGCAACTTTGTAGACTTATCATCCTATTGGAGAGGATTGATAAGTTGGTTGTCGAAGGTGTTAGGTTAACATGACAAGGATACGTTGCGATTGGAGCAAATTTGTGGACTTATCGCTCTATTGAAGAGTCGATAAGTTGATTGTCGAGGTGTGAGGTTAACATGACAAGGATACGTTGCGATCGAACAACTTTGAGGACTTATCGCTCTATTGAAGAGAGTCGATAAGTTGATTGTCGAAGGTGTTAGGTTAACATGACACGGATCGTTGCGAATGGAGCAACTTTGTGGAATTATCGCTCTATTGAAGAGAGTCGATAAGTTGATTGTCAGAGGTGTTAGGTTAACATGACAATGATACGTTGCGATTGAAGCGACTTTGTGGACTTATCATCCTATTGGAGAGGATTTATAAGTTGGTTGTCAGAGGTGCATTGTTAACCTGACGGATCATGTTACGATTTGAGCAACTTTGTAGACTTATCATCCTATTGGAGAGGATTGATAAGTTGGTTGTCAGAGGTGTTAGGTTAACATGACAAGGATACGTTGCGATTGGAGCAAATTTGTGGACTTATCCTCCTATTGGAGAGGATTGATAAGTTGATTGTCAGAGGTGTGAGGTTAACATGACAAGGGTATGTTGCGATTGGAGCAACTTTGTGGACTTATCGCTCTATTGAAGAGAGTCGATAAGGTGATTGTCAGAGGTGTTAGGTTAACATGACAAGGATACGTTGCGATTGGAGCAACTTTGTGGACTTATCATCCTATTGGAAGGATTGATAAGCGGGTTGTCGAGGTGCATTGTTAACTGACGGATCATGTTACGATTTGAGCAACTTTGTAGACTTATCATCCTATTGGAGAGGATTGATAAGTTGATTGTCGAGGTGTTAGGTTAACATGACAATGATACGTTGCGATTGGAGCAACTTTGTGGACTTATCGCTCTATTGAAGAGTCGATAAGTTGATTGTCGAGGTGTTAGGTTAACATGACAATGATACGTTGCGATTGGAGCAAATTTGTGGACTTATCGCTCTATTGAGGAGAGTCGATAAGTTGATTATCGAAGGTGTTAGGTTAACATGACAAGGATACGTTGCGATCGAACAACTTTGAGGACTTATCGCCTATTGAAGAGAGTCGATAAGTTGATTATCGAAGGTGTTAGGTTAACATGACAAGGATACGTTGCGATTGGAGCAACTTTGTGGACTTATCGCTCTATTGAAAAGAGTCGATAAGTTGATTGTCGAGGTGTTAGGTTAACATGACACGGATCGTTGCGAATGGAGCAACTTTGTGGACTTATCATCCTATTGGAAGGATTGATAAGTTGATTGTCGAGGTGTTAGGTTAACATGACAATGATACGTTGCGATTGGAGCAACTTTGTGGACTTATCATCCTATTGGAAGGATTGATAAGTTGATTGTCGAGAGGTGTTAGGTTAACATGACAATGATACGTTGCGATTGGAGCAACTTTGTGGACTTATCGCTCTATTGAAGAGAGTCGATAAGTTGATTATCGAAGGTGTTAGGTTAACATGACAAGGATACGTTGCGAATGGAGCAACTTTGAGGACTTATCGCTCTATTGAAGAGTCGATAAGTTGATTATCGAAGGTGTTAGGTTAACATGACAAGGATACGTTGCGATTGGAGCAACTTTGTGGACTTATCATCCTATTGGAAGGATTGATAAGTTGATTGTCGAGGTGTGAGGTTAACATGACAAGGATGCGTTGCGATTGGAGCAACTTTGTGGAATTATCGCTCTATTGAAGAGTCGATAAGTTGATTGTCGAGGTGTGAGGTTAACATGACACGGATCGTTGCGAATGGAGCAACTTTGAGGACTTATCGCCTATTGAAGAGAGTCGATAAGTTGATTATCGAAGGTGTTAGGTTAACATGACAAGGATACGTTGCGATTGGAGCAACTTTGTGGACTTATCATCCTATTGGAAGGATTGATAAGTTGGTTGTCGAGGTGTTAGGTTAACATGACAAGGATGCGTTGCGATTGGAGCAAATTTGTGGACTTATCATCCTATTGGAGAGGATTGATAAGTTGATTATCGAAGGTGTTAGGTTAACATGACAAGGATACGTTGCGATCGAACAACTTTGAGGACTTATCGCCTATTGAAGAGAGTCGATAAGGTGATTGTCGAGGTGTTAGGTTAACATGACAATGATACGTTGCGATCGAACAACTTTGAGGACTTATCGCTCTATTGAAGAGTCGATAAGTTGATTGTCGAGAGGTGTTAGGTTAACATGACAATGATACGTTGCGATTGGAGCAACTTTGTGGAATTATCGCTCTATTGAAGAGTCGATAAGTTGATTGTCGAGGTGTTAGGTTAACATGACAATGATACGTTGCGATTGGAGCAAATTTGTGGACTTATCATCCTATTGGAGAGGATTGATAAGCGGGTTGTCGAGGTGTTAGGTTAACATGACAATGATACGTTGCGATCGAACAACTTTGAGGACTTATCGCTCTATTGAAGAGTCGATAAGTTGATTGTCGAGGTGTTAGGTTAACATGACAATGATACGTTGCGATCGAACAACTTTGAGGACTTATCGCTCTATTGAAGAGTCGATAAGTTGATTGTCGAGGTGTTGAGCGAACATGTGAACAGGCCTATCGCAACAAGTTGGGCTACCATTTCTCGAAGTTGATCGATGGACTCTTGTTGTGATCGCGGGGCTTCTTGCATCATAGCACGATACTCTTGAGCCTCTTCTTGAAATCTTCAGCGGTCTCCGTCGTGTAGGCGGCTCACATGCTCTATGAAAGAACTAGAGGATTGAGATTCTGCGATGGTGAATGCTCATCATCGGACTCAATTCCTTTAGCCAACTTGTGATAATTGGCGGGGGTATGACCCTGTTGAGTCAGTATGTCGGTAAACTCCGTCGAGTCATTCAAAGCCTCTTTCAAGTCGGGGACCGATTTGCCTCGGCTCATTAGAGCTAGAGATTGACGGTCTGCCTACTCCGATCATGTTAGAAGTGACTCCAAGGTATTCGACCTCTGAAGCCTCCTTCCTGTGAGAATGTCGTCGTTCGGTGGACCAAGTGACATTCGTCAATCGGTCAAACATCGATGGCTTATTGCATTTGGCGGCTTAGATATGCCGATGATTTGGCACTTGGAGCGAAGATCGCGTTTGAGCACTTTCGAGCGAGTTGGACCAGCGTTTTAGATTGTGAGCGCTAGGTCAGCGTTTGAATGCTTGGGCGGGGTTGAGACCAGCGTCTCGGGATAAGGCGTGAGGGTCGCTTGCAACCCTCGAGCGCGAGGTTAGCGTTTGAAAAATTGAGCGGGGTTGTGACCGCGTTTTATAGTGAGGGCGAGGATCGCGTGCAACTGGTGAGCGAGGTTGGCGTTTGAGCAATTGAGCGGGGTTGTGACCGCGTTTTATAGTGAGGGCGAGGATCGCGTGCAACTGGTGAGCGAGGTTGGCGTTTGAGCAATTGAGCAGCGGGGTTGTGACCGCGTTTTATAGTGAGGGCGAGGATCGCGTGCAACTGGTGAGCGAGGTTGGCGTTTGAGCAATTGAGCAGCGGGGTTGTGACCGCGTTTTATAGTGAGGGCGAGGATCGCGTGCAACTGGTGAGCGAGGTTGGCGTTTGAGCAATTGAGCAGCGGGCCATGTGCTCAGCGTTTGGGGCTTGAGCGGGCCATGTGCTCAGCGTTTGGGGCTTGAGCGGGCCATGTGCTCAGCGTTTGGGGCTTGAGCGGGCCATGTGCTCAGCGTTTGGGGCTTGAGCGGGCCATGTGCTCAGCGTTTGGGGCTTGAGCGGGCCATGTGCTCAGCGTTTGGGGCTTGAGCGGGCCATGTGCTCAGCGTTTGGGGCTTGAGCGGGCCATGTGCTCAGCGTTTGGGGCTTGAGCGGGCCATGTGCTCAGCGTTTGGGGCTTGAGCGGGCCATGTGCTCAGCGTTTGGGGCTTGAGCGGGCCATGTGCTCAGCGTTTGGGGCTTGAGCGGGCCATGTGCTCAGCGTTTGGGGCTTGAGCGGGCCATGTGCTCAGCGTTTGGGGCTTGAGCGGGCCATGTGCTCAGCGTTTGGGGCTTGAGCGGGCCATGTGCTCAGCGTTTTGGATTGAAGCAGCGGGCCATGTGCTCAGCGTTTGGGGCTTGAGCGGGCCATGTGCTCAGCGTTTGGGGCTTGAGCGGGCCATGTGCTCAGCGTTTGGGGCTTGAGCGGGCCATGTGCTCAGCGTTTGGGGCTTGAGCGGGCCATGTGCTCAGCGTTTGGGGCTTGAGCGGGCCATGTGCTCAGCGTTTTGGATTGAAGCAGCGGGCCATGTGCTCAGCGTTTTGGATTGAAGCAGCGGGCCATGTGCTCAGCGTTTTGGATTGAAGCAGCGGGCCATGTGCTCAGCGTTTGGGGCTTGAGCGGGCCATGTGCTCAGCGTTTTGGATTGAAGCAGCGGGCCATGTGCTCAGCGTTTGGGGCTTGAGCGGGCCATGTGCTCAGCGTTTGGGGCTTGAGCGGGCCATGTGCTCAGCGTTTGGGGCTTGAGCGGGCCATGTGCTCAGCGTTTGGGGCTTGAGCGGGCCATGTGCTCAGCGTTTGGGGCTTGAGCGGGCCATGTGCTCAGCGTTTGGGGCTTGAGCGGGCCATGTGCTCAGCGTTTGGGGCTTGAGCGGGCCATGTGCTCAGCGTTTGGGGCTTGAGCGGGCCATGTGCTCAGCGTTTGGGGCTTGAGCGGGCCATGTGCTCAGCGTTTGGGGCTTGAGCGGGCCATGTGCTCAGCGTTTGGGGCTTGAGCGGGCCATGTGCTCAGCGTTTTGGATTGAAGCAGCGGGCCATGTGCTCAGCGTTTGGGGCTTGAGCGGGCCATGTGCTCAGCGTTTTGGATTGAAGCAGCGGGCCATGTGCTCAGCGTTTGGGGCTTGAGCGGGCCATGTGCTCAGCGTTTTGGATTGAAGCAGCGGGCCATGTGCTCAGCGTTTGGGGCTTGAGCGGGCCATGTGCTCAGCGTTTGGGGCTTGAGCGGGCCATGTGCTCAGCGTTTGGGGCTTGAGCGGGCCATGTGCTCAGCGTTTGGGGCTTGAGCGGGCCATGTGCTCAGCGTTTGGGGCTTGAGCGGGCCATGTGCTCAGCGTTTGGGGCTTGAGCGGGCCATGTGCTCAGCGTTTGGGGCTTGAGCGGGCCATGTGCTCAGCGTTTGGGGCTTGAGCGGGCCATGTGCTCAGCGTTTTGGATTGAAGCAGCGGGCCATGTGCTCAGCGTTTGGGGCTTGAGCAGCGGGCCATGTGCTCAGCGTTTGGGGCTTGAGCGGGCCATGTGCTCAGCGTTTGGGGCTTGAGCGGGCCATGTGCTCAGCGTTTGGGGCTTGAGCGGGCCATGTGCTCCGCGTTTTGGATTGAAGCAGCGGGCCATGTGCTCCGCATTTTGAATTGAAGCGGGCCATGTGCTCAGCGTTTGGGGCTTGAGCAGCGGGCCATGTGCTCAGCGTTTGGGGCTTGAGCGGGCCATGTGCTCAGCGTTTGGGGCTTGAGCGGGCCATGTGCTCAGCGTTTGGGGCTTGAGCAGCGGGCCATGTGCTCAGCGTTTTGGATTGAAGCAGCGGGCCATGTGCTCAGCGTTTTGGATTGAAGCAGCGGGCCATGTGCTCAGCGTTTGGGGCTTGAGCGGGCCATGTGCTCAGCGTTTGGGGCTTGAGCGCGGGCCATGTGCTCAGCGTTTTGGATTGAAGCAGCGGGGATAAGTCCAGCGTTTTGCTTTGAAGAGATCAATACTTGTGATCTCTTTTCACAAGGATTGTCAACTTGTAATCCTTGTACTCACGGAGACATTAACCGATTCTCCTTTGTTATCGTGAAAGTCGTCGACTTGTAACCTTCATCGATAGTGTTTAGCGGATATTGGTGTCTTGATAATTTTTTCACGACCCTGAACCCCCTCAAAGTTTTGAAAGTTCGCGGTTGGTAGGGGCGAGCTTTGAATACTTTGGATATCTTCTTTGCTTGATCACGAGAAGGTATTGCTCCTCATTACGTCTTCAAAGAAGTTGTGTTACGCTTTTGTCCACGCTAATCATTAGTCTTGCATGGGTGAACTCGGTTTTTTTAAATGCGGGGGTATTGCGGCTATGAACTTTGCTACGTGAGGCCGATCCTCGCGATTTGAGGTTGAAACACGGAGCTAGCCATCGCGTTACGTGTTTAAAGCGGCGGCGACCCTAGCGTTTTGTGTTGAAGCGCGGGGTGGTCCTTCGCGTTTGATGAGTAAAACGCGGGGATGAACCCCACATTTCCATATAAGTCTTTTAGACTTTTCTTTAAGGTGCCAAAAGTATAGTGTTAACTTGGCATGCCTTTCATACTTGTTGTTTGAACAAGCTTTTGGAGACTTATCACTCTATTGCAAAGAGTTGATAAATTGGTTTTATCATCAGAGGTGGAATTTTTAACTTGATGATGATTTTTGAGGACTTATCGCTCTATTGAAGAGAGTCGATAAGTTGATTTTATCAGAGGTGTGGGGTTAACTTGATAAAGTTGAGTATTTGTGATTTGAACAAGATTTTGAGGACCTATCGCTCTATTGATGAGAGTCGATAAGTTTAGATTTTGTCGGGGGATAAAATATGAAACCTGTGATTTGAACAAGGTTTAAGGCTTGTGATGTGAATAAGGCTTACATGGCTTGTGGTGTGAACAAGGCTTTGGGCTTGTAGTTTGAACAAGGTTTTGAGCTTGTGGTTTAAACAAGGCCTTTGGGTTTGTGGTTTGAACAAGGCTTTGGGCTTGTAGTTTGAACAAGGTTTTGAGCTTGTGGTTTAAACAAGGCCTTTGGGTTTGTGGTTTGAACAAGGCTTTGGGCTTGTAGTTTGAACAAGGTTTAAGGCTTGTGATGTGAATAAGGCTTACATGGCTTGTGGTGTGAACAAGGCTTTGGGCTTGTAGTTTGAACAAGGTTTAAGGCTTGTGATGTGAATAAGGCTTACATGGCTTGTGGTGTGAACAAGGCTTTGGGCTTGTAGTTTGAACAAGGTTTAAGGCTTGTGATGTGAATAAGGCTTACATGGCTTGTGGTGTGAACAAGGCTTTGGGCTTGTAGTTTGAACAAGGTTTTGAGCTTGTGGTTTAAACAAGGCCTTTGGGTTTGTGGTTTGAACAAGGTTTTGAGCTTGTGGTTTAAACAAGGCCTTTGGGTTTGTGGTTTGAACAAGGCTTTGGGCTTGTAGTTTGAACAAGGTTTAAGGCTTGTGATGTGAATAAGGCTTACATGGCTTGTGGTGTGAACAAGGCTTTGGGCTTGTAGTTTGAACAAGGTTTAAGGCTTGTGATGTGAATAAGGCTTACATGGCTTGTGGTGTGAACAAGGCTTTGGGCTTGTAGTTTGAACAAGGTTTAAGGCTTGTGATGTGAATAAGGCTTACATGGCTTGTGGTGTGAACAAGGCTTTGGGCTTGTAGTTTGAACAAGGTTTTGAGCTTGTGGTTTAAACAAGGCCTTTGGGTTTGTGGTTTGAACAAGGCTTTGGGCTTGTAGTTTGAACAAGGTTTTGAGCTTGTGGTTTAAACAAGGCCTTTGGGTTTGTGGTTTGAACAAGGCTTTGGGCTTGTAGTTTGAACAAGGTTTAAGGCTTGTGATGTGAATAAGGCTTACATGGCTTGTGGTGTGAACAAGGCTTTGGGCTTGTAGTTTGAACAAGGTTTAAGGCTTGTGATGTGAATAAGGCTTACATGGCTTGTGGTGTGAACAAGGCTTTGGGCTTGTAGTTTGAACAAGGTTTAAGGCTTGTGATGTGAATAAGGCTTACATGGCTTGTGGTGTGAACAAGGCTTTGGGCTTGTAGTTTGAACAAGGTTTTGAGCTTGTGGTTTAAACAAGGCCTTTGGGTTTGTGGTTTGAACAAGGCTTTGGGCTTGTAGTTTGAACAAGGTTTAAGGCTTGTGATGTGAATAAGGCTTACATGGCTTGTGGTGTGAACAAGGCTTTGGGCTTGTAGTTTGAACAAGGTTTAAGGCTTGTGATGTGAATAAGGCTTACATGGCTTGTGGTGTGAACAAGGCTTTGGGCTTGTAGTTTGAACAAGGTTTAAGGCTTGTGATGTGAATAAGGCTTACATGGCTTGTGGTGTGAACAAGGCTTTGGGCTTGTAGTTTGAACAAGGTTTAAGGCTTGTGATGTGAATAAGGCTTACATGGCTTGTGGTGTGAACAAGGCTTTGGGCTTGTAGTTTGAACAAGGTTTTGAGCTTGTGGTTTAAACAAGGCCTTTGGGTTTGTGGTTTGAACAAGGCTTTGGGCTTGTAGTTTGAACAAGGTTTAAGGCTTGTGATGTGAATAAGGCTTACATGGCTTGTGGTGTGAACAAGGCTTTGGGCTTGTAGTTTGAACAAGGTTTAAGGCTTGTGATGTGAATAAGGCTTACATGGCTTGTGGTGTGAACAAGGCTTTGGGCTTGTAGTTTGAACAAGGTTTAAGGCTTGTGATGTGAATAAGGCTTACATGGCTTGTGGTGTGAACAAGGCTTTGGGCTTGTAGTTTGAACAAGGTTTAAGGCTTGTGATGTGAATAAGGCTTACATGGCTTGTGGTGTGAACAAGGCTTTGGGCTTGTAGTTTGAACAAGGTTTTGAGCTTGTGGTTTAAACAAGGCCTTTGGGTTTGTGGTTTGAACAAGGCTTTGGGCTTGTAGTTTGAACAAGGTTTAAGGCTTGTGATGTGAATAAGGCTTACATGGCTTGTGGTGTGAACAAGGCTTTGGGCTTGTAGTTTGAACAAGGTTTAAGGCTTGTGATGTGAATAAGGCTTACATGGCTTGTGGTGTGAACAAGGCTTTGGGCTTGTAGTTTGAACAAGGTTTAAGGCTTGTGATGTGAATAAGGCTTACATGGCTTGTGGTGTGAACAAGGCTTTGGGCTTGTAGTTTGAACAAGGTTTTGAGCTTGTGGTTTAAACAAGGCCTTTGGGTTTGTGGTTTGAACAAGGCTTTGGGCTTGTAGTTTGAACAAGGTTTTGAGCTTGTGGTTTAAACAAGGCCTTTGGGTTTGTGGTTTGAACAAGGCTTTGGGCTTGTAGTTTGAACAAGGTTTAAGGCTTGTGATGTGAATAAGGCTTACATGGCTTGTGGTGTGAACAAGGCTTTGGGCTTGTAGTTTGAACAAGGTTTAAGGCTTGTGATGTGAATAAGGCTTACATGGCTTGTGGTGTGAACAAGGCTTTGGGCTTGTAGTTTGAACAAGGTTTAAGGCTTGTGATGTGAATAAGGCTTACATGGCTTGTGGTGTGAACAAGGCTTTGGGCTTGTAGTTTGAACAAGGTTTAAGGCTTGTGATGTGAATAAGGCTTACATGGCTTGTGGTGTGAACAAGGCTTTGGGCTTGTAGTTTGAACAAGGTTTAAGGCTTGTGATGTGAATAAGGCTTACATGGCTTGTGGTGTGAACAAGGCTTTGGGCTTGTAGTTTGAACAAGGTTTAAGGCTTGTGATGTGAATAAGGCTTACATGGCTTGTGGTGTGAACAAGGCTTTAGAAGAAAATAGTTTTAAAAAATTTGTTTGGAAAAAGAGATAAACCAAATAAAACCCATGTGGAAACACAAACAAAAAAATCACTATTGTGTCATTAATCTATAAAATATTTGAACATAGGCTCATAAAATGACCACATTGAAATCATAAACATAGTTTGAGGGCTAAAATAAGTAAATTGATATTTTAAAGGGCAACTTGAGAGTTCATCAATACTTTAGGGGGAAATTGCTTATGTTGTCCTTTTTTAAATGAAGTGTGGGATTTATCACAACTTACAATGAGGTTCTTCGGTTTCATGTGATAGGGTTTTTCCCATATGAGCCCCCAATTTATGTGTTGCATGCGTGATCTAAGGACAATTTTTGCAGTAATGTTGATCTCATTTTGGGAAAAGCTCTGTTTGAAAAGAACTAGGATAGTGTTGGCTCAGTTTATTCTAAGGAAAAAAATTGTGACAATCCAATTTTTCTAGGCCAAAAAAAAAATCTAAAAGTAGAATTAGTTTATCTTAAAACTGGATCAAGATTGATCATGGCCTAATTTTAATGAGCACGATAAAGTTTACCCTAAGATTTATACGTTCATGAATCCAATTAACATAAATCCCACCTCCTATTACTTTTGTTTGGAAATTATTTAAAACTAGTTCAGGAGTGCTTCTGACTCAGTTTTTGCTTATTTTCTATTTGGCAACAAACTGGGCCGACTTAATTTGTGTAAGCCAAATTTTGGTCTCAGACTCTCAAATCTTTTTTCCCCCCAAGCGTTGAGCCATGCTACTATTAATACTGAGTTGGATCCACATGCTTTACACATGGTCAAATACTTAAATTCTTTTATTAAACCAATATATCAACAATTAAATAATGAAACCCTAAAATTATAGAGAACAAAAGGGAAAAAAAATGTTTTTAACACATATATTTCCATAATGAACCGTATCTACAAATTTATCCATATTTGCTAATTCTACCACCACTCCTACCGCGTTGAGTTAAAACACCTCCGAAAAATTACATTAAGAAATATTCTCAAGATATTTCAAACTTTCTATTATAGTTTTTAGCTGAATTTCCCTCCTCCAACATTCAAAATTAACGATGTTGAATTTGGTGGTATTTTAACTCAGCTGAGAGGTAGATTATCAAATATCCATATTTGAGAGGTAAATTTGAATATATATTGTATCCATTCAAAAATATTAAATTTAATTATGGAAAATCTTTATTTTAAAATAATATTATATGAAATTTAAATCTTTTATGTAAATATATTCGATATGATACGTGACATTTTAATCATGTCCTAATCAGAGTTAGTTTTGTCTTTAAAAGATATTTTTGGATATTATATTTTAATGCTATTCTCGTTGGAGTTGGTTTTAATAACTATTCACTTGTAATATCATTAAAAACACTTCACGTTTTTTCTTTTTTTCTTTGGGGGATAACAACATTTCACGTTTTAGAATAGTGTTACCAATGTAATATTTTGCCTATACATAAGAAGTAGAATACCATTTGTTATGGTCAAAACCACTAATCAGTGATTGAAGAGGAAAAACAAGTGCTAACATGAATAAACACTTCTGCTCACCAACTTGGAACGACGAGAACCTTCACGGCCGACTCACGGGGCAGCCTACGCTTACCGCCCTCGCCGCGGCCCGTTAAACGACTATCGCCGTAACCGACGCGAAAAGCGATGTGAGTCGGCCCATCAACAACCCCGCCAGCGAAGCAGTATAAAGCGGTACGGTCGTCCGCCCAACCAATTGACTGCCTCTGAGCTATTCCAAGTCGCTCGTCATCCCGGACGACATGGAGGACGACCAGTTATCACCTTCCAACCGTTAGTCCGCTCAGACGACGCGAAAGGCGGTACTAGTCGTCCTTCCAACCCGTTATGTATCATAACCCCTTCCAACCAGTCGTCTGCCTCTCCAGACAATGCGAAGCGAATCTAGGCCCCCCCTTCTCTTAGCCACCTGTCCGCTGGGACAACGCGAAGGGCGGTACTAGTCGTCCCCTTCAACTGATTACTCTAATGGATGCCTCAAGAGGTCGTGTGAGTCGGCCACCCGGCCTCAGCTCCCCCCTCTCTCATCCTATGTGGTTCCCTCCACTTTCGAGCAGCGGTTATCACGATTTTCGAGCCCATCAACATCGCATTAGCGGCGGCCCCTTAACTCCCCATCCCCATGGTATTTAAGACACCTCGGACCCATGCGGTGGTAAATCAATCCCATCCATTAATGGCGAATAGATCGCACTAACCCTCAAATTACCCACAATGTGACACACGTAAGGCCGACCACCATAATAGGCGAAGGCCGGCCCGATCAGCGACTTCGCCGCGTGGAGGAGGTGACTCATCGATGGTTTCTCGACCAATGGAGAGCGAAATGCCCCGCAACCCTAGGTATAAGTAGCAGCGTGAGCGACAAGCGAGGTAAGTGATTTCTTCTTTGAATTCCTGCTCCATTAACTTTTCTCTCCCTATTACTAACTTTATTGTTGGAGGAACCAGGAGATCCCAACTCGCCTCTTTCGGGTGTTCTCTTTGTGGGTGAACCTGGCCCAGAGCGGTGTCCTAGGACATTAGGAGAGAAGGACTCAGCTCTCTTAAAAGCTAAACTTCGCCATAGGGTTAGTATTTGTGATTTCATACATCAACACCATTAATAATGCTTATAACTTGTTGTTTTCCAAAAAGATCTGGTCATTTTTGTAAGAGGAACTTTATCTTATATATATTTTAAGAAATCCATAATTAAGTGATTTAATGAACCTAACATGAATAGAGAAAGAATTCAAATGAACTTTATGTTTTAACTAACCGTGTTATTTAATGACTTTGAATTCCTCTTATCTATAATTAACACTTGAACATGAATAAGGTTAAACTTAATAATTAGAAAATTGCAGATAAAACACGCCTAACAAAGACCTTACTTTCTAACTAAGTCCTATGAAAACCAACTCTGATTAGGATTGGAATAGAATGAAATATCCAAAAGGGTCAAGGATAATATTGATCAATGAGAAAGGTTTTCCCAAACTCATACTTATCGAGAAAGTATGATTATCCAACACGCAAACACTATCAAACCAAATTTAAAATTTGGATTTCTAAATTAAAATATAAATCATGAGATGTGATCTTACGCACCTTTGTCTAGAAATAAATATTTTATGATTTCAACATATTTATCCCGGTAACATCTGTAGTCAAAATCAACGTTTAAGAATTTTCATGAGTTGCTTAAGTTTTCCACCCTTGATACATGATATAAAATAACATCGATTTTTTATAGTAGATAGTTCATCGTAGTATATCACATTCAACACTTTGAATTTTTATTTTTAAGATTTAAATATTAATTTTAAATTTGCGATGCCGTATGTGGGATACTATTAATAGTAGTCTAGCTCAACATTCCCTGGAACAACTATGGTTCAATTTAGAATAGAATCGGATCATAAACAATCCTATCGTGTTTTAAAGTGTATTGTCAAACTCATTACATTCTTATCATAAGAAATCAGGGCTCCAGTTAACCTATATCCTACTTCCTGTTAATTTTGATGGCTATTAAACAAAATTAATAAAGTCTCTTACTCTATTACATTCTTTTTATTTTGATTTTGATTCTGAAACCCAAAAATAGTACAAGAAAATATGCTGATTAAAGATGGAAACTAAAAAAAAATTTGAGATAATTTATTTTCTCTGACAGTTGATTTCAAGCAATCTGAGGAAAGTGTCCCCAACAAACCTTTGGAGTCTCCTGACACTTTCTTTTTATGAGCAAGGGCTATACAAAGGTATGGGCCACCTAGAAACAGACAATAACCCCAACGAAAACACCACAGGAGTTGTGGGCCCTACTTCTACTGCTCCTCTGGAGGGAATAATTACGAGGTATCTGTACCAACAATTTTATTAAAATCTTTTTTTCTACATTTTCTCTATAGAATCACAATATTGCTTTATCACATCTTTATTATTGTTATGCACATTATGCATCATGTGATCTTTTAGGCTAAATATCATAAAACCCCTTAACTTTGGATGATTATTAGAAAACCCCCCTTAACTTTGAAAATATTAGAAAACCCCCTTAAGTTTAGGGGTTATCAGAAAACCCCTTAACTTAGAGATTTTATCAGAAAACCCCCCTAATTTAAGGGGGTTTTCTCATAAAATCTCAAAGTTAAAGAGGGTTTTGTGATAAAATTTAAAAGTTAGAGGGGGGTTTTGTGATAATCCCAATATTTAAGCGGGGTTTTTTTGATATTTTGAAAGTTAAGGGAGGTTTTCTGATAATTGTCCAAAATTAAGGAGGGTTTTCTAATATTCAGCCGATCTTTTACATCTATTGAGATTAAGTAATGTTCCAACTATACATTTAACTTCCAAAATCAAAAATTAAAGAGGAAAACAATTCAAAATATAGATATAATAACTAAGGGAAAGGGACATATTAAAAATAAGAAGAATAACCTAATTATATAGAAAGCTATTTCTTGAAATCTGCTTTTAATCTGTTGGTAGTAGGATCTGAACATGAATTGTTCTAATACAACGTCAAGAAGTCATTCACAATACTAAAATTCTGAAACTGTGAAGAAGATAGCCGAGGGTAATTTTATAACGACATTTCATTGGACAAGAATAATGTGTATTTATTTGCATCCAACTATTCAGTAGTCAAGTCACTTAGCCAAGGGTAATTTTATATCTTTTTCTACTAACTTCAAAATATAACAGGAAAATATTCCAAGGGGCTAATAGGCAAAAAAGAAAACTTATAAAGGGGTAAAAGATGAAAACAGAACCTTAGTGGGGGACACGGGTGTCAGCAGCCGTTGGTCATATCAGTACCCAATACCGCGACCGGTCCACAGCCATCATCCTCCTCCATTATCAACCCCCCACTGCTCCCGCGGGCCCTACTCCCCATGGGGAAAAATAAAATTTCACAGATATGGACTTCACTAAAAAGTGGGGCCCACCTCCTCAGTGACCGGGCCACGTCACTCAGTTCCGTGGAGGCCAAGGCACGTACCGTCATCATCCCTCTGCCGGCGATGACGTGGACGTCTCTCCGTTTCCCCAGACACCCTACAGTAATTTAATTCGGCAAACATTGCAGAATCTTTACGTAAAAACTGGAAACCATTCACTTTCACCAAAAACTGTAAAAACTCAATTTCTTACTCGCCTTTATCTCGTGCGCGCTCCGCGCACTCGTTTCTCGTATCCCGCTCCCTGGCCTCCCATCATTTATTAATACATTTTTACTAAATTAATTAATTATTTTCTTCATTGGTTTGTCGTGACGTGGCGCTTTGGCCTATAAATAGGAGCAGCCCATACTCGTATCACGCCATTTCGTCCGTTGCTTCCTTCAATTCTCGCCATCTCTTTCTTTAATGGCCGTGCAAGCTCACCATCCATCGAATGCCTTCACGAGGTCCGTTGCCTTTTTCAATTGTCTTCATCATTTTCCTTCATAATTTCTCGCAAAATCCTAACTTTTGAGCGTCTTAATTTCTTCAGAATCCAGAACAATTTGCTGGAGGAGTTGCAGATCAACGACCAGTTTCAGTATGGGCTGAGCCCCGTCGTCTTCAACAACGACACTGCGGCGTTCAGCAACCCTCAGAGCGAGCTGACCTGCATCGCCAACTCCGGATCCAATAAGCGGATCCGAGACGAATCCGACCCGATAATGAACGGGCTCGCTTACCAGTCTCGGGTCGTCGATTCCGCCGGCACCTCGACCAGCGGCCGATCGATCGGACAGGATCTCGCCGCCCAATTCTACCAACACAACGCCGAGATCGACGCTCTGGTCCTCCTTCAGGTATCAAATGTTTTTTTCAAACTCTTATAATAAATCGTTAATAATTTCATGTTCATGTTCATAACATCGTTGTTCTGGTTACAGAATGAGAGGCTGAGATCGGGCCTGGAGCAGCTGCAGAAGAGGCATTGCCGATCGCTGATCTCGGCAATGGAGCATAAAATTGCCAGGAAATTAAATGAAAAGGATATTGAGATACAGTGCGCCGCCAGAAAGAATCTGGAGCTCCAGGAAAAAATTCGGCAAATGAGCGCTGAGAGCCAGATCTGGTTCAACGTCGCCAAGAACAACGAAGCGATCGTATCGAGCCTCAGGTCGAGCTTGGAGCAGGTACTGCTCCAGAGCTCCGCCGTTAACGTTGACGCCGTCACGGTCAAGGAAGGGTACGGCGACAGTGACGGGACGGCGTTCCCCGCCGACGACGCGGAGTCTTGCTGCTACGAAGGGGAGGTGGAGAGGACCAGCGGCGCCGTTAAGGATTGCCGGAGGAAGTGCAGGGTCTGCTGCGAGAAGGAGGTGAGCGTTCTGCTGCTCCCCTGTAGGCACCTTTGCCTATGCAAGGACTGTGAGTCCGGGGCTGCCACGTGTCCGATCTGCCACGTCACCAAGAACGTTTGCCTGCAAATCTTCATGTCTTGATGCGGGGTTTGGGTTGGTTAATAGTTCTTTTGGCCTGTGTAGGGTTTGTTTCATCTTTTTGGTTTGTTTTTGATGTGGGCCAAAGTGAATGCTAATAGTGATGTAATGATAGTATTCTTCTCAGTAAAAAGTTCTTTTTACTTTTGTGCAATTATATTTCTTTTCCTTTTTTTTTTTCATTTTTGCGCAATTAATGTCAATATCCAGTACTTATCTCCACTGATTAAAAAGCTTTGGGAAGAGAGGAATAAAGTGATGGGCAGGGGATTGCTTCTTCACTCTGCAAATCTTTAGAGTTGAGCACTTGCTTTTTTGACTGCTCATGCTCTCAGCAGTTGCATCAAAAGACCGTAACTTTATACTGTGCAACCCATTTCTACTTTTTTTCTTTCTCCCTCTTTTATCTGAAGTCTATAATAAAATAAAAGATAAAATATTAGTTAAATCTCTTTTGATTTAACATATAATAATAAATAATATTCAGTTTATTAAAAAGCAGCGATGGTTCGGACTTTGTAATGAGAAAAATAGTAATTAAAAAAAATCTCTCGAGGGTGCAGTCTTTGTTGCCCTTTTTATCTAAAGCCTGTGTTAATTAATGCTGAGATATTTTAAGCTTTTTATAGTGCTCATGAATCTGTAAAGTTAATAATGGTAATATTTTAGTGAGTATTTTAACATACGTCGGTTGGGATAAAAAAAAAGAAGGAAGACTAGCTTTAATAAGGATAGATCTGGTGGGGCCCAGCAGCACGGTTTATGTACTAGGAAGTAGTAAAAGCTGCAGGAGGTGGTCGGGGGACCACCACGAAACAAGATGCGTGCGTGTAAGATATGCCGCTCTCTACTTTACTTTATGATGACCTCATCCTAAACCAATCTATGAAACTGAAAGCCTGCATTAATTAGTAGGATCTTTTTAGGCCCTGTTAAGCAATGGGTTAGAGAAGAGTTAAAAGGGGTTTAACTCCTTCTTAACCATCTAAACGAGTTAATTTAATTGAAGAGTTAACAAATTCTTTACCAGGCTTAAAAGTTAGTTACCTTTTATTTAAAATGGTTAATAAATCGGTCTAAAAAAGGATTAAGAGTTAATTCTTCTCGAAATAATAAATAAAGCTTTTAAAAGAATATAATGTAGGATATTTATAACAACTAGCCTCATTAACCCTTATTTATTTGCCACACATAAAAATTTTAATCTTTCATCTTGACTACCAAATTTAAATGGAATTAAATTATTTTTAACCTCTCGTGAAGGGTTAATTAAGTTAGTTCTTCCCCTCAAACATTTTCTCATAACCCCTTGCCAAATGGAATCTTAAATATTAATTCCTTTTAATCTTCAATAATTGCATATTAGTTTCTCGAATCTTAACAATTGCATATTAGTCCCTTAAATCTTATAGAGTTTTGCAAGAAAAACTGAAAGTCTGCATTAATTAGTTGATATTAGTTCCTTTTAATCTTCAATAATTGCATATTAGTTTCTCAAATCTTAACAATTGCATATTAGTTCCTTACATCTTATATAGTTTTACAAAATGGTCCCTCGGTTAGTATTTACGTAAAACAACCTAACCATAGTTGGGTTAACTCCTAACCCAATATCTATAATTATCAAACGTCTCTGATATTTGCAAACATTGGCGAAGCCCAACTTTGGGTTATGGTTCTTAATTCTCTAATTATTAAAGAAGAACTCAAGTGGATTTGGATCTTTTTAATTAAGCACTGGGTTTAAACCCATCAAGAAACGGGTAGGAGAACATAATAGAGGGATAAAATGGTTACTTTGCATCAAGCGGTGAGATTTGTGGAATATTCCCCTCAAATCTAAGTGATTTTACTTGAAGGACTATTTTGCAAGAACCTATAGAATTTGAGAGACTAATATGCAATTTTCAAGATTTAAGGGATTAATATGGAATTTTAAAGATTTAAGGGACTAATATCTATAAAAATCCTAATTAATAATCACAGATTATTTTTAATTAAGCATTAAATTGTGCTATGAATAAAATATTATTAGTGAGAAATATTCAATCATTTAGATAAATATTTTACAAAATATGTTAATATTTAAAATTATATTTCTCAAATTTTACAGACACATACGGATATGAGGAAGAGAAATAATACTGATAATTATATGAAAAATAGATGTTTAAATATAATAAATTTCTCAAATGAGAGCCAATTAATATGTTGGGCATATTTGAAAAGTTAAGATTAAACTTCTACTTACCAAAATTGATCTCAAATTTCAACAATATGATTGATACCTATATTTATATATTCAGATACAAATCTAAATAGATACTTTATTTACATATCCTTATCCATATCCATACTATATCGGATATACGTATCTATATCCATGCCACATCATGTCAAATCCAAATACATATATACTTGTGAATATCTAAATCCATTTTGCATTCCCAGTTTCGAATACAAATTCATTGTATGGTTGAAAAACAATGGGTGGAAAACTACATGGTTCTATCATATAAGGAAGCATGGGTATAGATAATTATTTAGTTTATAACTGGAAAGATTTCTTTGATAAGATGAAATTATATTTTGTTTTTTAACATCATTTTTCGGAGCATGCAACTTTTGCCCTCACCAATTTGGCTCTAGTATTTGCTGCAATTGTTTTTTACAAATATAAATCCATTTATCTTTCTCAATTGACATGTTGCAAACTCGAATTGTTGAAATATAAATATGGTTTCAGTGTCTACTTCTGCAACTCAATTTTCACACAACCTAACAACCAATAACATACTTAAAGATATTAGATTGCAAAGATACGACTTCACGGATTTTTGGCAAGATTTAACTTTTTACAACTCATGTTTATCAATCAAATTTCATTTGGTTTATGAAAATGGGGAAATTGTGGGGAACGTGGGCCACATACATGAGTTGGCCATGACCAAAAACTTACCTCACTTGATTTCATTTCATGGGACAAAAACTTAAATAGTTTGATGGTGATATGAGGTTTTTGTCCAAGTTTTTGGATGGGGGTTAGGGTTAGGTCGAAAGGATATTTGTTAGTGATGATGAGATCTATGCACCACTAAATAAAGATACTGTTTCTACTAGTAATTAACACCTTAGAATTAGATGGGATGATGACAAAAGACTTTCATACATTGTCAATAAATGCCGTCCTCCCATGAATTTGTGATGTTGCTCTTTTCCTATGTCCATGTCTACTCCTCTAAGCACAATAGATAGTATAGTTTATTACTTCTTTTTTTTTTTTTTTTGACACATTTATCTGCTCTTGGTTTTCTATTTCATACCCATCCTTATCTTTAAAGTTAGAATAGTGATTAGTTAAATTGTAATCTTTTACTGTTTTAATTTTAATGGTAGTTTCCTATCCGAAATTGATATGTTTTTGTTTTAGAAGAAATCTAGTACTTTTGATATAGTCTATGAATTAGATATAGTCAAGGTAAAGCGTTAGTTTTGGACCATCAATTTTGCCGAATAACATGCAGAAGAAACTAAAATGTAGATTAAACGTTGTTGAACTTTCCCTCTTATGCAGGCAACAATATCTTGGTTTTAGTGTATTTTTTTTGTCATTTTGACTTTTATTCTTTTTTTATGTAATTTTACATAGTTTAGTTATTTGTCTATTTGATGAAGTAGGATTTTTTTTTTGTCCATTACTATTGAACAATGCAACAAATGATCATGAATAACACTCGTTCCCAATGTTACCTTACATTACGTCCATCAAATTTTTATGTTAATAATATTTACTCATGAAAATTGAATTCATAGTTTTACTCACGGCTGAATATTTCCAAATTGTGAGTTACTTTCATCTTAAGCAAGAGCCTCGACCGAAAGTCCAAGTTCCCTCTTCGTGTGCTAAAATCGCGGAAGTCTTGTTTATGTAGTTAGAGATTTTGTAGGTTTTGAGCAATTCTCGACCAAAATACTTGATTTTTGGCCGAAACTATAGACGAAATGTACGTGTTAGAAATTTTACTACGAATGAGGTGAGATTGGAATAATTTATATTTGTAATTTATTTTGAGTTCCCTTATTATAGTCAATTACGTACATTAATAGCGTACAAAAGATATATCTATCATTGACGCTCCAAAATCAAATATCTTTTTGATGCCCTATATATCAATGCAATATATTAGAATCACTATACTTTTAAGTGAAAAGTGAGTGCATAGAATCCATACTCCACGATAATGGCCATTAACCTTTTTCACTATTTCACACTATTTTATTGGTGACACAATAACAAAGAAAACCTAATAATTGCAAGAAAGAAACAGATTATTTCCTAGACAAATTAATGTCAGCAATAGCTCAAATAATGGATGCCACTATGAAAAGCCATCAAAATTTTCAACCCATTCTCTCTCATGGTAACTATTTCATAGTCTTTAATTGTATCAAACATGAGCTCAAATGTCTCATCATGAAAAAAAAGACCACTCAACCAAAGTTTTCTACACTAGCATTATTGCGCTAGAATCACCCATCAATTTCATTAGGCATATCCATCTAGCTAAGCTTCTTGCATAGGGGGGCACAAAAAAAAACTTTATTTGTTGCTTCACTCCTTGATGTCCGCACTCTCATCTATTGGCTGTTGGTTGACCTAATTAACTCCACCCTAATCAACTTTAGTTGATAATCACTATAACCTCCCTTGTTTAAATTAGTTCACTTTTCCTATTCGAGATGTTGCTTGCCATCCAATTATGCTTAACTTGATTCCCTTGCCTCCCTCATACATAGAAATAAACAAACAAATTAATGCGTGTACTTCGTACCTAATTGCTTGCATTGGCCGAAACAAATCCATGGTACCAACTACTCTCTAGTTTATCCAATGTTCTCTTCTTGAATTTTAATTATTTTTTCAGATCCAAACCAGTACTTCATTAACATTTACATAGTACTTTCTGACTCTATAAACCACATTATATATAGTACTACAAGTAGAGATAAAGAGCACTCAAGTGCTTGGAAACCTCCTCCCCTTTTCTTTTTAATATTCCTTTATTAATTATATATATGTATTATTTGTTTGCTTTATCTTGCATTCCCCTTGGAGGGTGGGCAAAAAGTGTTAAGGGTCAATATCTCATTTTGTGGGATCAGATGCCACAAGGCAAAAGACCCCCACAAGACTTAACTTTACTCAAACACACATGTATCTTTCTGCCCAACTCATATGTGCTTGTTTTTTTATGCATAATTAAAGCTCATGTTAATGTCATATGAAGTGGTGAAAGTCAATTACTCTTTGTCCAACATTTTGTAGATTAAAAACAATAACTAATAGACATCCTTAGTTCATTCATGTCTAGAGGTGCACATAGAAATTACCCACATACTTCCTTGAACTCTTTCCACTAGAATTGATACATTTCAAATTAGGAAAAAGAAAAATGCTTAGATCAATGTATTTATTTCTAAATTTTCTTGTTTGTACTAATCCAAAATAGACATTTCCGAAGTGCAAAATGTTGAATAGGCATGAACAATTTCTCTTGCTAGATGTGGCATTATTATAGTTAGCTAGTTACTTTTGCTTTGCTTTCACCTACAAGATGTGTCCTTTTTAAAGTTAGGTAGTTACATTAATCTCAAAAAACACCCTGAATAGTTTGGTGTGTTTCTCATGAAACCCTTCAATACTTTGTTTTCCCGATTAACTATCTATGTATTTTTTTCACGTTACGCTAAAATGATGAAAATGAAACTCAAACTTTAAAAAAACCTTTTTAAAAAAAATTCTTTTTTAACTTTTTTTTTTTGCGACAAAATTCTCACCCTACTCTACCCATTAGCGGCGGCAAAATTTAAGAGATTTGTGAGAGATTGTTTTGTAAAAGAAAATTATTAAAAAGAATAAAAGCAAATTATTATTATTATTATGGCCAAAGAGCTTCTTTTATTGGGGCGTCTCGTGTTTATGAAATTTATTCTAAAAGTTATTCATAACAGTTTCTTTCAAAACAAATGCTTGTGATAATTTTGTAAAAACTCTCAAAGTAATGTGGTAGTTTTATGATTTTGAGGGGTTCCCTTAATGAATGTGAATAAATATGGGAAGTTGGGCTTTTTTTGCCTGGTGCATGGGGAAAGGAAAAGGCCTTGAGACGAAGACATGCATACATTGTTTTATCTTTTTTTTCTTTTTTGCGAGTGGAGGGATGCTGAACCTTATCAAATCCCCATGGCTTTTTCTCTAGGGTTAAATAATGAATTGGGTCCCACAATTTGGCAAAGGATTCATTGTTTGAACATGGATATCAGTTGACTTGTCTTACTTTATGTTCTCTTGTTTTGGGTAAAGCCAAGTGTGGGGTTTCTCCTTTTATTATTTGTCCTTTGATTTTGCTTGGGGTAGGGCTTTGCCAAGAAGGCTCCAAAAATAAATGCAAAGGTCTCTCTAGAGAATCTCACAACCTTGTCCATTTAAAAAAACATTGCAAAGGAAAAGAAACTTTTCTCTCTCCCCAAGTATGCGAAGTTTACCTTGTATTGGAATTCGAGGTGTCCCCATTTCACCTAATTTTAGGGGAATATGATCCTATGGAAGATACATGATATAGCACATGCATTTCTAATATATATATATAGAACAGGCAATCCTAAAAGTGATTGGAAATGTACATAATATAGCAGGCACAATACTATTGCCTACCCACGCAACTATTGTTGTGTCTCCGTAAAGTTAATGACTGTGCTGATAGTTGATAATAATATGTGGTTGATGGGTGTGGTTAATGGTATGGTTGGGGGGTGTGCCTCTAGTAGGACTCTTTATACTGAGAGGCCTATAAGGGTGATGTATTGGTTGGGCTCCACCTCAACCATGCTTAGTAGACGACAACAACAACAAAAAAAAAGGGAAAGGAATAAGGGGATGCCCTTTTCAAGTCTTCAAGCTAAGCATAGTGAGAGGGACAGCAACTTTTGAAAAACCCTCCATTGACAAGGAATGGTTCATGCCCTCGCAAGGGGGTTTGAAAACAATTATTATCTTGTGGAACTCTTCTCCTGTAATAAGTACTACAAGAAATTTTTATAATGTGTGGTGGAGTTTTTAATGGAAGCCGCCCAACAATCTCAAGTCATTGTCACATTCAATTCCTTTTAATATGGAGTCACGCCTAGATGTAATCTGCAGCTGCAGCAGGGGGGCTGTTTGTGGTGTGTGCCCACATTGGTGGCATATTCATCAATCACAAATTTGATTAATTAAGCAGTTGGCCATTTTATAACCAATCCAAAAGAAATGTACCTTTCATCTTAATTAATTAGAGGAAAGTGAGGAAGAGAAAAAGAGAAACTCCATAACTACTCTTTTGACCGCCTATTTAGGTCTCGTGATGATTTTTCAAGGAGCATTTTGGAAAATCCTCTCTCAATTTATCAAGAACAATCTAATTAAAAGATAATGCATGCAGTCTAATGGATGCTTAAAAATATATATGCAATAGATGGACTATGCTAATCTATATGAACTTAGGTTGACTAAAAAAGATTAGTAATATAATATCTGAGTATTGAGTCCGATATTTAACCATATATTTGATAATTCTTTGTTTCAATGCGTGATTATGTAACTAAGCCTATACCAAACTTAAATCTTGACCGAATAGGTGCAAGACACTCCTAACAAATTTTCTAAGATCCAACTAAGTTCAACTCAAGTATAGTATAGATGTTCAGTAAATATAGCGTTCCTATTTACGACTTTGAAAACGAGTAGACTCACGTCGAAAGAATGTATGTGAACCGAAGAGAGCTCGAACCTATGTGTGATTAACTTATATCAAAGTCTCAAAACAAATAGAGCTAGCATTCAAAGGCTTATTGAATCATGGGTTTTGATACTAATTTGTTAGGTTGGAAAGACCCACGAACCAAAATGAACCAAACTAATGATCTATTTGAATCCAAATCTATTGAAAATGATTAATCCTATAAAACATGAGTCCAAACTTATTTATACTATGAATGTCCAACTATTCCTCCAATATGGGCAATTGAATGGATGTAAAACACTGTTTATAAATGACATATAAGGAATTTTTGCAATTCATTAGAAAAATTATCAAGGTTCTTAATTTTTTTCTCTCAAAACAATGTGAATATATCTATTGATATCAATCTATTACATTAATAATGATATAGCTTTGATCAATGCAGAAATCTTCAATTTCATTATCCAAGAGTGCATATACTTTAGTCGGATACTTTGTACTTCTCCTCAAATAATTCTAGAATTGATTAGAGCTTTTCTAGTATTTTGCAAAGGTCCCCACTAGAGATTTCTTGGGGAGCAAAGATGCCACCCATCAGAGCTATTTTTTTATTTTTTTTTCTTTCTTTGTTGGAATCAATCAAATCTATCATGAGCTTAAAAACTTTAGCTGGCTTGTGTTTGGTGGTGTCTGAATCCAAGTGGACTCTGATGATGGCCAGAATGCTAAAATATTGGCAGGTTTTGCTGACACCTTGCATGGGAATTTGAAAGTTAGCAGTAGAACTTTTAATGAAGAGGGGACTCCCTTTGTGCTGTCCAAAGCAAAAGCGATGGACTGTTCACAAGCTCTGGGCCTTTGCCCATCTGTCAAAAAGATACAAGACATGGGGCCTCCTTGATGGTAGCACTATAATAGGTTCAATTCATCCAAACAAAAGAGTAGTTTTATGTTACCATCATTCATTTCAGAGCAGGGATGCAAAAAAATATCCGTATTTGTTATTATACAAATATGGTTACTAAATTTTTTAATGATAGAGTATGATTATCGATATAGAGATATAGTAAAATCTCCGGTTTCATATCTGAAATACCGAATATATGTTGGTCATATTATTGTAACATTTTTAATCCGTAGATTAATGAATTTGAGGTTAATTTTGATGATCAAGATATCTAATCTTAGCTTTTCAAACATAACAAACATATTAATGAACTCTACCGTATCATATGAACTATGATGGATCTGAGATGCATGCCTAGAGGGAAAGGGGTGAATAGGGTTGCTACTGTTTTTGGCTAAAAAACACAGAATAAGCATCGGAATATAAAATAAAAGTAAAAAATAACTAATCAATGACACACAAAATTTTATAATGATTCAAATAACAATCCTACGTTAACTCTTTCTTCTCACGAAGGGGCTTCCTCACTATACTAAAGGTTCTCCTAAATCACAATTTGATTCAGTAGGCTTACAAAGACCGCATCCTTGGAATCTATCTGAAATCAGTCGTCTAACATAATTCTCCACAATGAGTAACACTTAGCCCTAGCCATTACCAACCCTCAATTAGCACCGGCTTGAGTATGCCGTAAAAATAAGTTTGAAATAAACTAGCAAACACAGTTTAAGCACAAAAAATAAGAAAGATCTTATAGTCCTTTTCGATTAACAAACCGTCCTTCGACATATCAAAGTGAAGCTTCATAAATAACGGTGTAGATGATGAAACCAATGACAACTCTTCTCGCTGAGATGATCCAAAGATGATGAGAGTGACGAGAAAGAGTTTGTTGAGGCTCTGAGGGTTAAAAACTCCAATTCAATCTTCTTCAAATAAACCCTAGAATTTCTCCCTTCAAACACTACCTTTCAATCTATCTCTTTCAATCTTATATAGCCTCTAATTAATCAGGAAAGAGATACCCTAATCACAGTGGAAGTTGGAGATGAAAGGGGTCAATGCATGGCTACGATTAAATCATTAAATATGCAATCAGCCGTCGTCACCAACAATAGTTGCTTACGACCATCGATGGGTTAAAATCTTGTTTCTGAAAATCTGTAATTTATTCCTATAGACCATCGATGAGCCTTAACCATCGATGGGCTTTATTGACCATCGATTGGTCCAAAGCTGAAGTCAACTTTTGTGTTGATTTTCGCATTGTTTCGCCTAGTACACTTCGTATACCTGTTTTCACTTGTACTATATCATCTCAAACAATTATTAGTACCAAATGAGAGATTGTTATTGCTCAAACAAGAGCTGTTGTACGGGCTACGTCCTAACAAACTATATATTTTTTTTCTCAAAATTATCTAATTTTCTCATATGTATTCGCATCTATATCCGCTTATATATCATTATTTATAACCAATTATTTTGTTTTATTTACTTATTAGTTATAGGCATTACTTAGTTTTAATAAATAATTCGCCTGGCATGCGCCAAGTCTTTTAACCCCTTTTCATTTAGTTTATATAATTTGTATCACTTCATACCCGGTTCATAAATGGTACTTTCAGATTGAGATCATCACTGTTATCTCTTTTTTATATTTTTTCTTGAATTGACTAAATGAATCATATTCTCCCATTCAATTCCGTGAGTTATCTTCCATTACCATATTGAAATGGCTACTCTTACTATAGCAAACTCTTGTAACAGGAGAAATGGTGTTATATCTTTTATATCTCTTTAGTTTTGGTGTAAAAGGATTTTGTGGATGAAATCATGAACATGTGAAAGGGAGAACACTATTCATTGTCCCCAACTCTGTCCTGTTTTTTAAGAAAGGCACTGCCATGAACAATCATCTCCCTCTTCAACAACCGTAGACAGAAGGTTGGTTGTCTTGTAGCTGGGGAAGTTATGGGCTTATGGGCCCTTGTGGATTGATTGATGTGTTATTTCATGTGAACACCAGGCCCCCAATCAAGGCCCATAATAAATGAGACCTTCACAAAATTTACATTTCTTCCCCTTTAGACGGAAGAAAAATAATTATAGTAAATATTATTAAGCAAGAAAAATATAGATCACAGTCCTTTAATCTCAACCTTATCAATGGTTATTGATAATAATTTATTTTAAACTTAAGGTGTGTTTTGTTGGCACCAAGTCATCTAGGCTTATGAAACCTATAATCTAAGAAGATGGATAACAATACTTACATTGATACTTTTTGATGAACCCTAAAAACATAAATGAGTTTCATTAAGTCTAAGAGTACAAATACCATCAGAAGACTCTGAGTCTCAGCAGAATCCCTTACTAGTGCAGGAGGAGGGTAATAAACAATTTGGAAATTTCAACGGTCTCACGTATAGCTCAGAACATTTTGTTCGTATGTGGGATATTCTGATAAGTTTTGTATTCTTCTTATATGTAATCTTCTTGAAGAACAATATCAACACATGATGATTATATCATCCACAAGTACAATGACATATAACCATGTGACATGCTACATTTACTTCTTCCTTTGATGCCAATCAAAACCCCAAAAACTTGGCATCAACCAAACCAATAAAACTTGCTACTATAAAACACATGAACATACATTTACCTAAACTTCACCTGGCAAATTTAAAGACCAAGCTAGAAACAAAAATCACTTTGGGCCACCATGAGATTGATTGCCTCAACCAAGAGCCAAGGGCCTGAAAAGGGAATTCGAGATATGATTTAACTCTTCCAGATAAGCAATCCAAAGGTGTCATAAATGGGCTTCGTCCTGTTTTTGGACCTTTGTCTGAGATTTTGTGGGGACCCTGGTATCAAGTTGGTTGCATCAATAATAATAAGCTGGTCTATAGGTTTAAGGGCCACCATTAATTGTACAAATTGAGAAACGTACCAGCTGCTCACAACTCATAGTGGAAAAGAGAAAGAGATAGATGTGAGAGTATATAATTACAATCATAAACCGTCTAACTTCAAAGATTTAGTTTAGTAGAAGAGTGTTTTAAGGTGATATCAGAGCAATTTGGGTTCAAACATAAACACTACGTAACATGAATTTAAAACAGAAGGAATTTCAATTTGCAGGATGTGTTAGAGCATAAAATTATAACTCTTGATTATGATTGTAACTTATAAATTATAGTATAGCGGAAAGGCTAAATATTAGAAAACTCCTCTTAGATAATCGTCCAAAGTTAAGAATGGTTTTCTGATATTCAGCCTCCTAAAAATCTCCAAATTAACACCTTGGGTATTTCATTAATTCATTGCATGTAAAGAACACATTTTCATAGTCATTTTGTGTGATCCAAAAGTCCAAGTCCAGCCACTGAAAGGCCCAAGGCCCGTGACATTCACTTTCATTCTTTCTCCAATTAAGACATAGATAGTCGTATTATAGTCCAATTCAAATTATGGGCGAGGCCGCTAGTTGTTAGTGTAGACGTGATTGGCATTACAGCGTTACTTATCACAACAATCAATCATGAGCCAACAACTGTCATTTTAACATTTGATTGTAAGGTCCTGCATATAGTTTACTTAGCACAACAATCAATCATGAGCCAACAACTGTCATTTTAACATTTGATTGTAAGGTCCTGCATATAGTTTTTAACATTTAAAGTCTTTAGATTATGGGTTTTTTATTATGGATTTTGATTACAGTTTATCATCATCTACGGAACACTGACTTGAGTGTTGAAGAGGCTTTGATCGGGATCCACTCGAAAGCCCCTCTCTTTCTTTGAGCGTAGACCGTCCGCTAATCGAAGAAGTAGTTGTCTATCCCACACAATGCAGACTTCTCATCGGAGCATCTCATCTCAATCCAAGTTATATTAAAATCATTATCAATTTATCATCCTCATCAATCTAAGTTATGCTGCTTAGATCTTATCACGTGATCTCTAAGATGCGTGGTCGCAACTTGCAATCCCCATATTTTTTGTTTTGACTGAATATGCATAAGTATTAACTATAAGAGGGGGTTTAAAGTTGGATGATTTGCAATCTTTTTGCCTTGTGCTTCTTAAATAACGAACAACAAAGTGAAAGAAAAAATTGGAGAGAAAGAAGAAAGAGAATTAATTATAGAACACATATGGGCTAGACGAGAGCCATAGAGCTGTAGCCCACTAGGCCCAAACTGGTTCAACAGGTTAATATATCGAGGCAGGCCTGCTATATCCCTTGTATTTTGACATGGCGGTCAATAAGGTTGTATTTCATGTTTATGAAAGAATAAGATGGCTGATTTAGTTAGCAAATTCAGAGGCAGAAAGTTGAGAGATTTTTTATTTTTATTTTTTACCCCTTCAGCAAAGGTGTATATATATATATATATATATATATATATATATATATAAATATAAATATATATATATATATATATATATATATATATATATATATATATATATATATATATAGTAAAGAGAAATTGGTAAACTATCCTAGATGCACCATAAAATGCCATGTGTACAAAAACGTGTCAAGTGTTAAATTCCTAATAAAAATATTATATATCCCTCTATCCTATTAGAAAATAACATGTGTACAACTAATTCCATCTTCGAAGAATTCTTATCAAATTAAAACTATTAATGTTCATAATTAGAAAATTTTACCCATAAAAATTAGAAAACTCTAATAATCAAATCTTTGTTAATTCTAATCAAGTCATAACAATTTATAATTAAAAATTCAAAAAATTGTCATAGAGCCCTTCTTAATTTTTAAAGAGTGAATACAATAAACCACTCATATCTTTGCGAATTTAGCACTAAACCCCAAAAGTTTGAAACTCACAGAAAACCCTAAAATATTTTTTTGCACTTAACCTTCATAAATGGGGTTATCTTATATTTTTTATTGACAAAATTAACCCTCAAGACCATTATATACCCCTCAAATCATTTGTATTTGCAAGTTAACCCATAAAATAATAAATAATTATTACAAAATATAAAAATTAGAAATAGCTTCCTAAAAATCCAAAATCACAAACAATACATTAGAAAAATTTGAAGGATACAAACAATTTTCTTTGAATTACTAAAATTATAGAAAACTCCCGAATAAATTAGGATATCACAAACAAACCCTTGCAAATTTAAAAATTATGTATATCCCTAGAAAATCTGAAATTAAAAACAAAACCCTAAATATGTAAATATTGCAAAAGACCCAAAAATTCTAAAATTATACATGACCCCAAAAATTTATAAATTATAAAGAACTCCTAGAAAAAATGAAAAACTACAAACACCCTGGAAAACTCTAAAATTACAAACGATTGCAGAAAAATTAAAAATTTGAAACAAACACCGAAAAATATGAGAATTACAAAAACCCATAAAAATAACAAATGACAAATAACATAATGAAAAATCTAAAATTGTAAATTGCCACCTAAAAAATAATTTACAAATAGACCATTTAAATTAAAAAATACAAAGAACCCAAAAACCTAAAATTTTAAAAGTTACGAGCAACCCCCAAAAGTCTAAATTTACAAACACACCCTTTAAAATTTTAAAATTATAAACATCCACTTAAAATCTAAATATTACAAACAAACCTCTCAAAAATTTTTAAAATTTTAAACATCCATTATTAGGAGTTTTCTACCGAAGTAATTGTGGATTAAGTGACAAAACATAAAACTTATTGGAATTTCCTCCAAAATGTATTGAGAGGTATTTTGGTCATTTAAGCGTGCATAAACTAATGATGTTAATTTTGAGGGTTTTGCCAAAGATATTAGGGGTTATTTAGAGTTTCAAAGATATTGGAGATTTAGTTCCAAATACCAAAGCTGATTTGGGATTTCTTGGAATTTTCAATATTTTAGTTTTGAATTTTTTCTATAAATAACCCCAAATTGTATGCATTTTAAATTTATCTGCAAGTCATGATGTTGCGAGGAAAATTAAGAAAATGTAAAATTGAATCTATTCTATTTGAAGAATAATGAATACAATCTCTCGAATGCAATCTCTCTCTCTAGCGACTTAGATAAAAGAAATTACAAATTCCTCGATCGGTTGCCGATTTACAAAAGAGGAAAGGTCAACGGAGTCCCTTCCCTTTATTTAATCTGGGTTCTTCACGGTAGCGGTGGGAGCTTGAATCTTGTATCCGTTGGCGATCCGACCGTCTTGACTCGTGGGGCGAGGTTGAAAAATAACTTCGCGGAGCAAGTTTAGAACTCGGGCGAGTTAAGAACTCTTTGATAGAGTTGATTTTAGAAAAGGATTAGTAATCCTTTTAGCCAAGAATGGCGGAGAAGAACTTGCCGTGCAAGTTTGAAAACTCTAATCGAGTTGAACTCTCTAGGAGAGTTGATTCCAGCAAAGGAGGTCTTCGGTAAAACCTCGATATCTCCAAATCCAACCGGTAGAAATCAATCTCCACCGTTCAGAATTAGGAACGATGAGTGTTGAGGCTGCCCTCCAAGTTTCACTCTGATCAGACCACGGATGAAGGTCCGATCGTCACGCCGATCACAGCTGCGCAGAAGAAACCGTTCTCTGCACAATTGGCTTCGGTAAAACCTCGATATCTCCAAATCCAACCGGTAGAAATCAATCTCCACCGTTCAGAATTAGGAACGACGAGTGTTGAGGCTGCCCTCCAAGTTTCACTCTGATCAGACCACGGATGAAGGTCCGATCGTCACGCCGATCACAGCTGCGCGGAAGAAGCCGTTCTCTGCACAATTGGCTTCGGTAAAACCTCGATATCTCCAAATCCAACCGGTAGAAATCAATCTCCACCGTTCAGAATTAGGAACGACGAGTTTTGAGGCTTCCCTCCAAGTTTCACTCCGATCAGACCACGGATGAAGGTCCGATCGTCATGCCGATCACAGCTGCGCAGAGGAAACTGGTTCTCTCCCCTTTGTTAGTTCTCCGGCCAAAAACCTTTCAACCTTCCCCATTTGGCTGTGAAAACCCCCCATTTATAGGGGTTAAAGGGGTGTAACCATCCCCTTAAAATGCTCCATAATGGGGGTTTAGTGGGGTGTAACCACCCCCCCTTAAATTGCTCAAACGGTTGAGGAACCGTTCAACTCATGTTTGAATGAGTCAAAACGCGAAGTTCGCGTTCTAGAGCAAGTCTCGCGTCTGCATTTAGTGCAGGAACGCGGGGATAGACCTCCGCGTCTACATTTTAACTAGGACGCGGGGTTGGAAGCCTGCGTTTTGAGCTTTGAACGCGGGCCATGTGCTCCGCGTTTTAGGCTTCGAACGCGGGCCATGTGCTCCGCGTTTTGAATTGAAACGCGGGCCATGTGCTCCGCGTTTTGAATTGAAAGCGGGCCATGTGCTCCGCGTTTTGAATTGAAGAGATCAATACTTGTGATCTCTTTTCACAAGGGTTGTCAACTTGTAATCCTTGTACTCTGGAGACATTAGCTTCTGATTCTCCTTTATTGTCGTGAAAGTCATCAGCTTGTAACCTTCATTGATAGTGTTTCGCGGATATTGGTCGTCTTCGATAATTTTTACAACCTCTGAGAACCCCTCCAAAGTTTTGAAGGTCGCGGTTGGTGGGGCGAGCTTTGAATACTGGATATCTTCTTTTGTTTGACTCTGAGAAGGTATTGCTCCTCGTTCTGTCTTCAAAAAAGTTGCGTTCTGTTTTTGTCCACGCTAGTCATTCGTCTTGCATGGGTGAACTCCGGCATTTTTGCTTTGAACTTTGCTACGTGAGACTGATCCTCGCGATTTGAGGTTGAAACACGGAGCTGGCCATCGCATTCTGTGTTTAAAACGCGGGCGCGACCCTCACGTTTTGTGTTGAAGCGAGGGTGGTCCTTCGCGTTTATGAGTAAAACGCGGGGATGAACCCCATTTCCAACTAAGTCTTTTAGACTTTTCTTTAAGGTGCCAAAAGTACGGTGTTAACTTCGGCATGCCTTTCATACTTGTTGTTTGAACAAGCTTTTGGGACTTATCACTCTATTGTAAATAGTTGATAAATTGGTTTTATCATCGAGGTGGAATTTTTAACTTGATGATGATTTTTGAGGACTTATCGCTCTATTGATGAGAGTCGATAAGTTGATTTTAGAAAAGGATTAGTAATCCTTTTAGCCAAGAATGGCGGAGAAGAACTTGTCGTGCAAGTTTGAAAACTCTAATCGAGTTGAACTCTCTAGGAGAGTTGATTCCAGCAAAGGAGGTCTTCGGTAAAACCTCGATATCTCCAAATCCAACCGGTAGAAATCAATCTCCACCGTTCAGAATTAGGAACGACGAGTGTTGAGGCTGCCCTCCAAGTTTCACTCCGATCAGACCACGGATGAAGGTCCGATCGTCACGCCGATCACAGCTGCGCGGAAGAAGCCGTTCTCTGCACAATTGGCTTCGGTAAAACCTCGATATCTCCAAATCCAACCGGTAGAAATCAATCTCCACCGTTCAGAATTAGGAACGACGAGTGTTGAGGCTGCCCTCCAAGTTTCACTCCGATCAGACCACGGATGAAGGTCCGATCGTCACGCCGATCACAGCTGCGCGGAAGAAGCCGTTCTCTGCACAATTGGCTTCGGTAAAACCTCGATATCTCCAAATCCAACCGGTAGAAATCAATCTCCACCGTTCAGAATTAGGAACGACGAGTGTTGAGGCTTCCTCCAAGTTTCACTCCGATCAGACCACGGATGAAGGTCCGATCGTCACGCCGATCACAGCTGCGCAGAAACTGGTTCTCTCCCTTTGTTAGTTCTCCGGCCAAAACCTTTCAACCTTCCCCATTTGGCTGTGAAAACCCCCATTTATAGGGGTTAAAGGGTGTAACCACCCCTTAAAATGCTCCATAATGGGGTTTAGTGGGGTGTAACCACCCCTTAAATTGCTCAAGCGGTTGAGGAACCGTTCAACTCATGTTTGAATGAGTCAAAGCGAAGTTCGCGTTCTAGAGCAAGTCTCGCGTCGCATTTAGTGCAGGAGCGGGGATAGACCTCCGCCTACATTTTAACTAGGACGGGTTGGAAGCCTCGCGCTTTGAGCTTTGAACGCGGGCCATGTGCTCAGCGTTTTGAATTGAAACGCGGGCCATGTGCTCAGCGTTTTGAATTGAAACGCGGGCCATGTGCTCAGCGTTTTGAATTGAAACGCGGGCCATGTGCTCCGCTTTACTTAACGCGGGCCATGTGCTCAGCGTTTTGAATTGAAACGCGGGCCATGTGCTCCGCTTTACTTAACGCGGGCCATGTGCTCAGCGTTTTGAATTGAAACGCGGGGATGAACCCCATTTCCAACTAAGTCTTTTAGACTTTTCTTTAAGGTGCCAAAAGTACGGTGTTAACTTCGGCATGCCTTTCATACTTGTTGTTTGAACAAGCTTTTGGGACTTATCACTCTATTGTAAATAGTTGATAAATTGGTTTTATCATCGAGGTGGAATTTTTAACTTGATGATGATTTTTGAGGACTTATCGCTCTATTGAAGAGTCGATAAGTTGATTTTATCGAGGTGTGGAGTTAACTTGATAAAGTTGAGTATTTGTGGTTTGAACAAGGATTTGGGCTTGTGGTTTGAACAAGATTTTGAGGACCTATCGCTCTATTGAAGAGTCGATAAGTTGATTGTCGAAGGTGTGAGGTTAACATGACAAGGATACGTTGCGATCGAACAACTTTGAGGACTTATCGCTCTATTGATGAGAGTCGATAAGTTGATTTTATCGAGGTGTGGAGTTAACTTGATAAAGTTGAGTATTTGTGGTTTGAACAAGGCTTTGGGCTTGTAATGTGAACAAGGCTTCGTGGCTTGTGGTGTGAACAAGGCTTTGGGCTTGTGGTTTGAACAAGGCTTTGGGCTTGTGGTGTTAACAAGGCTTTGGGCTTGTAATGTGAACAAGGCTTTGGGCTTGTGGTTTGAACAAGGATTTGGGCTTGTGGTTTAAACAAGGCCTTTGGGTTTGTGGTTTGAACAAGATTTTGAGGACCTATCGCTCTATTGAAGAGTCGATAAGTTTAGGTTTTGTCGGGGACAAAATATGAAACCCGTGATTTGAACAAGGTTTAAGGCACGTGATGTGAACAAGGCTTTGGGCTTGTAATGTGAACAAGGCTTTGGGCTTGTGGTGTTAACAAGGCTTTGGGCTTGTAATGTGAACAAGGCTTTGGGCTTGTGGTTTGAACAAGATTTTGAGGACCTATCGCTCTATTGAAGAGAGTCGATAAGTTGATTTTATCGAGGTGTGGAGTTAACTTGATAAAGTTGAGTATTTGTGGTTTGAACAAGATTTTGAGGACCTATCGCTCTATTGAAGAGAGTCGATAAGTTGATTTTATCGAGGTGTGGAGTTAACTTGATAAAGTTGAGTATTTGTGGTTTGAACAAGATTTTGAGGACCTATCGCTCTATTGAAGAGAGTCGATAAGTTGATTGTCAGAGGTGTGAGGTTAACATGACAAGGATACGTTGCGATCAGAGCAACTTTGAGGACTTATCGCTCTATTGAAGAGAGTCGATAAGTTGATTGTCAGAGGTGCGAGGTTAACATGACAAGGATAGGTTGCGATTGGAGCAATTTGTGGACTTATCATCCTATTGGAGAGGATTGATAAGTTGATTGTCGAGGTGTGAGGTTAACATGACAAGGATACGTTGCGATTGGAGCAATTTGTGGACTTATCATCCTATTGGAGAGGATTGATAAGTTGATTGTCGAGGTGTGAGGTTAACATGACAAGGATACGTTGCGATCGAACAACTTTGAGGACTTATCGCTCTATTGAAGAGAGTCGATAAGGTGATTGTCGAGGTGTGAGGTTAACATGACAAGGATACGTTGCGATTGGAGCAATTTGTGGACTTATCATCCTATTGAGGAGGATTGATAAGTTGATTGTCGAGGTGTGAGGTTAACATGACAAGGATACGTTGCGATTGGAGCAATTTGTGGACTTATCATCCTATTGAGGAGGATTGATAAGTTGATTGTCGAGGTGTTAGGTTAACATGACAAGGATAGGTTGCGATTGGAGCAATTTGTGGACTTATCATCCTATTGAGGAGGATTGATAAGTTGATTGTCGAGGTGTGAGGTTAACATGACAAGGATACGTTGCGATTGGAGCAACTTGTGGACTTATCATCCTATTGGAGAGGAATGATGAGTTGATTGACGGGTTTAGTTGTGATTTGAACAATTTTGAGGAACTTATCTTAGGGAGGATTGATAAGTTGATTTTATCGAGAGGTGTGGAGTTAACTTGATAAAGTTGGGTATTTGTGGTTTGAACAAGATTTTGAGGACCTATCGCTCTATTGAAGAGAGTCGATAAGTTTAGGTTTTATCGGGGATAAAATATGAAATCTGTGATTTAAACAAGGTTTAAGGCACGTGATGTGAACAAGGCTTTGGGCTTGTGGTTTGAACAAGGCTTTGGGCTTGTGGTTTAAACAAGGCTTTGGGCTTGTGGTTTGAACAAGGATTTGGGCTTGTGGTTTAAACAAGGCCTTTGGGTTTGTGGTTTGAACAAGGCTTTGGGCTTGTGGTTTGAACAAGGCTTTGGGCTTGTGGTTTAAACAAGGCCTTTGGGTTTGTGGTTTGAACAAGGATTTGGGCTTGTGGTTTAAACAAGGCCTTTGGGTTTGTGGTTTGAACAAGGCTTTGGGCTTGTGGTTTGAACAAGGCTTTGGGGCTTATCATCCTATTGAGGAGGATTGATAAGTTGATTGTCGAGGTGTGAGGTTAACATGACAAGGATACGTTGCGATTGGAGCAACTTCGTGGACTTATCATCCTATTGGAGAGGAATGATGAGTTGATTGTGAGGTTTAGTTGTGATTTGAACAATTTTGAGGAACTTATCTGAGGGAGGATTGATAAGTTGATTATATCATCGAGGTATAGTGTCGACTTGATGAAGATACGTTGCGATTGGAGCAATTTGTGGACTTATCATCCTATTGAGGAGGATTGATAAGTTGATTGCGATTTAAGCAAATTTGAAGAGTTCGCCTCGCACGTGACGTTGTGCTACGATGTTGAATACGTAGACTTTGTCGTCTTTTACGGGTAAGAAACTAACCGGCAACGCGTGTTAGGCGTTGACTTTAGGGTTATTGGCTAACCCCGACCATCAACGGACTTGATGAGCCTTTACCGACATCGCTTGAATCGGGCTAGCATGCGATTATCTAAATCCGTTACGCATGTGACGTTGTGCTAAAAGAATAGAACTCTTTTAGGCTTAATGCTACGATGTTGAATCACGTGAGGCCGTCTTTCTCACGGGAATAGACTACGGCTACATGTATTAAATGCGGGCTTATCTCGCTTAGGTTTGAGATAAAATTCCCGATTTGAATTCGGTGTCTCCTTCGATCGGTAGAAGACTAAACCGACAGCGTGTGTTGGCGTTGACTTACCCTACTTAGGATTAGGGATAAAATTCCCCACCCACGTGGCGTGGATTGTGGTGTTATTAATAACAACCTTGAGGACTTATCGCTCTATTGAAGAGAGTCGATAAGTTGATTGTCGAGAGGTGTTAGGTTAACATGACAAGGATACATTGCGATCGAACAACTTTGAGGACTTATCGCTCTATTGAAGAGAGTCGATAAGTTGATTGTCAGAGGTGTGAGGTTAACATGACAAGGATACGTTGCGATTGGAGCAACTTCGTGGACTTATCATCCTATTGGAGAGGAATGATGAGTTGATTGACGGGGTTTAGTTGTGATTTGAACAATTTTGAGGAACTTATCTGCCGAGGAGGATTGATAAGTTGATTATATCATCAGAGGTATAGTGTCGACTTGATGAAGATACGTTGCGATCGGAGCAACTTTGAGGACCTATCATCCTATTGAGGAGGATTGATAAGTTGATTGCGATTTAAGCAAATTTGAAGAGTTCGCCTCGCACGTGACGTTGTGCTACGATGTTGAATACGTAGACTTTGTCGTCTTTTACGGGTAAGAAACTAACCGGCAACGCGTGTTAGGCGTTGACTTTAGGGTTATTGGCTAACCCCCAGCCATCAACGGACTTGATGAGCCTTTACCGACATCGCTTGAATCGGGCTAGCATGCAGATTATCTAAATCCGTTCTGCATGTGACGTTGTGCTAAAAGAATAGAACTCTTTTAGGCTTAATGCTACGATGTTGAATACGTAGGCTTCGTCTTTCTCACGGGAATAGACTACCCGGCTACATGTATTAAATGCAGGCTTATCTCTGCTTAGGTTTCGAGATAAAATTCCCGATTTGAATTCGGTGTCTCCTTCGATCGGTAGAAGACTAAACCCGACAGCGTGTGTTGGCGTTGACTTACCCTACTTAGGATTAGGGATAAAATTCCCCACCCCGTGAGGCGGATTGTGGTGTTATTAATAACAACCTTGAGGACTTATCGCTCTATTGAAGAGAGTCGATAAGTTGATTGTCAGAGGTGTTAGGTTAACATGACAAGGATACATTGCGATCGGAGCAACTTTGAGGACTTATCGCTCTATTGAAGAGAGTCGATAAGTTGATTGTCAGAGGTGTGAGGTTAACATGACAAGGATAGGTTGCGATTGGAGCAATTTGTGGACTTATCATCCTATTGGAGAGGATTGATAAGTTGATTTTGATGGTGCTGCTGCACGTTGAAGTGCTTACATTGTCAAAAGTATTTTGTTAACTTGACAATATTTAGAATTTATCATTCAACTCAGAAAATAACAAATAATCAACCCCACCGTAATTATTCTAGGTCGATACTAACCGAAGTCTTCGCCCGCGATTTAGAGCCGGTCATCAATAGCCGTGTCTTCGAGTCAGCTCTTCTTCAGCCCAATCCTAGCATACCATACTGTCACTCGAGACTAGTTGTTTCCGTGAACGACATTTGGCAACCCCATTCGAGCTAGAAGATTGGTTTGTAAATTGTGCCGACAGTGTCAATCGAAAGCATCGGTCATACCCGCCGAGCATCGAAGAGCCATGCTTCGAACCGCTCGACGGACTTTGATAGGCTCTCCCTCCTTTTGCTTAAGGGCAAGGAGAGAAGTGGCGATGATTCCGTGTCATCTTCAAAGAATCGTGGACAGAAGAGTCTCTAAATCGCCCATTTCGGATACATCCCGCAGCCATGGAACCATTCAAAGGCAACCCCTTGAGGGTGCCAATGAACAAACGAGATGTTATGGCATCGTTTGACATCCCATTCCCACCGTGACTTAAAATGGTAGATATGTTGGTTCGGTGATCCCGTCGTCGAAAGCTTGTAGCGTAGGGACTTTGAATTTTGGAGGATAAGGAACCGTATCCCATTCTCGGCAGATACGCCCGACAACCCCGATCTTGGAGCTCGCACCTATTAACCATGGCATTGGCGGGCTTCCGGTTCTCGCATTTTTGCCGATTGAGGACTTTGCTCGCTACTTCCCCTTTTCTCAGAGGAGGATTCTACGTGATGAGCTTCTTGATGGAGCTTCATTCACTTTTTCTTCTCGCTTTGAGGATTCACTCCTCCTCCGTGATGATTTTGGTGAAGTGTTGAGTCGGCTATCCAAGTTGAGCTCTATCGCAACAAGTTGGTTTATCATATCTCGAAGTTGATCGATGGACTCTTGTTGTGATCGCAGGCCTCTTGCATCATAGCACGATACTCTTGAGCCTCTTCTTGAAATCTTCGCCGTCTCCGCTGTAGACAGCCACATGCTCTATGAAAGAACTAGAGGATTGAGATTCTCGATGGTGAATGCTCATCATCGGACTCAATTCCTTTAGCCAACTTGTGATAATTGACGGGGTATGACCCTGCTCGAGTCCGAGTATGCCAGAAACTCCGCCGAGTCATTCAAAGCCTCTTTCAAGTCGGGGACCGATTTGCCTCGCTCATTAGAGCTAGAGATTGACGATCTGCCTACTCCGATCATGTTAGAAGTGACTCCAAGGTATTCGACCTCCAAGTCTCATTCGGAGAATGCCGCCGCTCGGACCAAATGATATTTGTCAATTGGTCAAACACCGACTTGGCCGCATGTGAGCAGCCGATATGCCGATGATTTGGCACTTGGAGCGAAGATCGCGTTTGAGCATTTGAGCGAGGTTGGACCGCGTTTTAGATTGTGAGCGCTAGGTCGCGTTTGAATGCTTGGGCGGGGTTGAGACCCGTCTCGGGATAGAGGCGTGAGGTTTGCTTGCAACCCCTGAAGCGAGTTCGGTTGAAATTGAGCGCGGGGTTGTGACCAGCGTTTTATAGTGGGGACGCGAGGATCGCGGCAACCCCACCGAACGTGAGGTTCGCGTTTGAGCAATTGAACGCGGGGTTGTGACCCGCGTTTTATAGTGGGGACGCGAGGATTGCGTGCAACCCCCAACTGAACGTGAGGTTCGCGTTTGAGCAATTGAACGCGGGGTTGGGACCCGCGTTTTGACTGTGAAACGCGCCATTGAGGGTTCGCGTTCGGTCGGCTGAGCTCGTGTTCGGGCACATAAGCGAGGCTTGCGTTACGTAAAAGAAATCTGGCTTCGGGATCGCGTTTTGGCATAGCGCGGTGCGTTGGTTGGTCGATTGGCCATCTCGGTCGTGTTCTTTGGCGGCAGCCTCCTTGCTGATTTGAGGCTTTTGCGGCGACATCACCATCTTCACCGACGTTAGCCACGGCAACTGAAGGGACTTTGGTCTCCTTAGAGGCTTTGTGGATCTTGCGCATAGCCTTGGGGCTAAGGGATCCGGAGGAGAGTGCCTCCTCGAACTTGGCTTGATCGAACTCTATGGTCAGAGTCTCAACAGTTGTCCCAATGAGCTTGACGTCGGATTGCGCCACCACTTCTTCATCTGTGAAGCTAGTCCCAGTAGTCGCCATCTTTTGTTCGCGAGGAAAATTAAGAAAATGTAAAATTGAATCTATTCTATTTGAAGAATAATGAATACAATCTCTCGAATGCAATCTCTCTCTCTAACTGACTTAGATAAAAAGAAATTACAAATTCCTCGATCGGTTGCCCGATTTACAAAAGAGGGAAAGGTCAACGGAGTCCCTTCCCTTTATTTAATCTGGGTTCTTCACGGTAGCGGTGGGAGCTTGAATCTTGTATCCCGTTGACGATCCGACCGTCTTGACTCGTGGGACGAGGTTGAAAAATAACTTCGCGAACAAGTTTAGAACTCGACGAGTTAAGAACTCTTTGATAGAGTTGATTTTAGAAAAGGATTAGTAATCCTTTTAGCCAAGAATGGCGGAGAAGAACTTGTCGTGCAAGTTTGAAAACTCTAATCGAGTTGAACTCTCTAGGAGAGTTGATTCCAGCAAAGGAGGTCTTCGGTAAAACCTCAATATCTCCAAATCCAACCGGTAGAAATCAATCTCCACCGTTCAGAATTAGGAACGACGAGTGTTGAGGCCGCCCTCCAAGTTTCACTCCGATCAGACCACGGATGAAGGTCCGATCGTCACGCCGATCACAGCTGCGCGGAAGAAGCCATTCTCTGCACTTGGCTTCGGTAAAACCTCAATATCTCCAAATCCAACCGGTAGAAATCAATCTCCACCGTTCAGAATTAGGAACGACGAGTGTTGAGGCTTCCCTCCAAGTTTCACTCCGATCAGACCACGGATGAAGGTCCGATCGTCACGCCGATCACAGCTGCGCAGAGGAAACTGGTTCTCTCCCTTTGTTAGTTCTCCGGCCAAAACCTTTCAACCTTCCCCATTTGGTTGTGAAAACCCCCATTTATAGGGGTTAAAGGGTGTAACCACCCCTTAAAATGCTCCATAATGGGGGTTAGTGGGGTGTAACCACCCCTTAAATTACTCAAGCGGTTGAGGAACCGTTCAACTCATGTTTGAATGAGTCAAAACGCAGTTCGCGTTCTAGAGCAAGTCTCGCGTCGCATTTAGTGCGAGGAGCGGGGATAGACCTCAGCGTCTACATTTTAACTAGGGCGGGGTTGGAAGCTGCGTTTTGAGCTTTGAACGCGGGCCATGTGCTCCGCGTTTTGAATTGAAGCGGGCCATGTGCTCCGCGTTTTGAATTGAAGCGGGCCATGTGCTCCGCGTTTTAGGCTTGAGCGGGCCATGTGCTCCGCGTTTTGAATTGAAGCGGGCCATGTGCTCCGCGTTTTGAATTGAAGCGGGCCATGTGCTCCGCGTTTTGAATTGAAGCGGGCCATGTGCTCCGCGTTTTGAATTGAAGCGGGCCATGTGCTCCGCGTTTTGAATTGAAGCGGGCCATGTGCTCCGCGTTTTGAATTGAAGCGGGCCATGTGCTCCGCGTTTTGAATTGAAGCGGGCCATGTGCTCCGCGTTTTGAATTGAAGCGGGCCATGTGCTCCGCGTTTTGAATTGAGGCTTTGCAATGACATCACCATCTTCACCGACGTTAGCCACGCAACCTAAGGGACTTTGGTCTCCTTAGAGGCTTTGTGGATCTTGCGCATAGCAGGGGCTAAGGGATCCGGAGGAGAGTGCCTCCTCGAACTTGGCTTGATCGAACTCTATGGTCGAGTCTCAACAGTTGTCCCAATGAGCTTGGCGTCGGATTGCGCCACCACTTCTTCATCTCAGGAAGCTAGTCCCCACGGAGTCGCCATCCTTTGTAGGAAAATTAAGAAAATGTAAAATTGAATCTATTCTATTTGAAGAATAATGAATACAATCTCGAATGCAATCTCTCTAATCCACTTAGATAAAAGAAATTACAAATTCCTCGATCGGTTGCCCGATTTACAAAAGAGGGAAAGGTCAACGGAGTCCCTTCCCTTTATTTAATCTGGGTTCTTCACGGTAGCGGTGGGAGCTTGAATCTTGTATCCCGTTGACGATCCGACCGTCTTGACTCGTGGGACGAGGTTGAAAAATAACTCGCCGGAGCAAGTTTAGAACTCTGGACGAGTTAAGAACTCTTTGATAGAGTTGATTTTAGAAAAGGATTAGTAATCCTTTTAGCCAAGAATGGCGGAGAAGAACTTGCCGTGCAAGTTTGAAAACTCTAATCGAGTTGAACTCTCTAGGAGAGTTGATTCCAGCAAAGGAGGTCTTCGGTAAAACCTCGATATCTCCAAATCCAACCGGTAGAAATCAATCTCCACCGTTCAGAATTAGGAACGACGAGTGTTGAGGCTGCCCTCCAAGTTTCACTCCGATCAGACCACGGATGAAGGTCCGATCGTCACGCCGATCACAGCTGCGCGGAAGAAGCCGTTCTCTGCACAATTGGCTTCGGTAAAACCTCGATATCTCCAAATCCAACCGGTAGAAATCAATCTCCACCGTTCAGAATTAGGAACGACGAGTGTTGAGGCTGCCCTCCAAGTTTCACTCCGATCAGACCACGGATGAAGGTCCGATCGTCATGCCGATCACAGCTGCGCAGAGGAAACTGGTTCTCTCCCCTTTGTTAGTTCTCCGGCCAAAAACCTTTCAACCTTCCCCATTTGGCTGTGAAAACCCCCCATTTATAGGGGTTAAAGGGGTGTAACCATCCCCTTAAAATGCTCCATAATGGGGGTTTAGTGGGGTGTAACCACCCCCCCTTAAATTGCTCAAACGGTTGAGGAACCGTTCAACTCATGTTTGAATGAGTCAAAACGCGAAGTTCGCGTTCTAGAGCAAGTCTCGCGTCGCATTTAGTGCGAGGAGCGGGGATAGACCTCAGCGTCTACATTTTAACTAGGGCGGGGTTGGAAGCTGCGTTTTGAGCTTTGAACGCTGGCCATGTGCTCCGCGTTTTGGAAGCCGAGCGGCGGGCCATGTGCTCCGCGTTTTGAATTGAAGCGGGCCATGTGCTCAGCGTTTGGAGCTCTGACGCGGGCCATGTGCTCAGCGTTTGGAGCTCTGAGCGGGCCATGTGCTCCGCGTTTTGAATTGAAGCGGGGGATTAGTCCGCGTTTTGAATTGAAGCGGAAGGTGAGCGGCGTTTTGCTTTGAAGAGATCAATACTTGTGATCTCTTTTCACAAGGGTTGTCAACTTGTAATCCTTGTACTCTGGAGACATTAGCTTCTGATTCTCCTTTATTGTCGTGAAAGTCATCAGCTTGTAACCTTCATTGATAGTGTTTCGCGGATATTGGCTGTCTTCAGTAATTTTTTTACAACCTACACATGATAATTGTAAATTTTCCTCCAAATTATTTTAATTCCTCAAATTTATCCCTCACTTAACTTTAGTTAAAAAAAATCCACCCGTGTGAGCACGGGCTTAACGTGTGTGTGTGTGTGTGTGTGTGTGTGTGTGTATATATATATATATATAGGTTCCGTATATATATACAGAACCTATCTCATGCGCACTGATGCGTACGCATCAGTGTGTTTTTTTTGTAAAAAACCCCCTCCGACTCCTCCTTCCTTCCTCTTCTTCCCCTCCCCCTCCCCCTCTCCCTCTCCTCCTCCTGCTCTCCCTCTCCTCCCACCCCTCCTCCATCCCCTCCGGCATCACCACCCTCCCTTCCTTCTTCCTACACCCAAATCCTAACCCTAAACCCCCAAATCAGAGGATTTCCATCCCCACCGTCGATCTCTCACTTCCTAGCTCGCCGTCGTCGACCTCATCAGCTCAGGCCTTGAGAACCAGCGGATTCTTCCACGTCATCAACCACGGCCCCCGCCCGTCCTCGATGGCGATCTCGGCCGTCCGATCTTTCCACGAGCTCCCGTCGAGATCCGATCCGATACTACTCCCGCCACGGCTCTTGGTGATGCCTGAGGAGGAGGAGGGTGGGAGGAGAGGGAGAGCAGGAGGAGGGTGGGAGAGGGAAGGGGAAGAAGAGGAAGGAGGGAGGAGCCTGAGGGGGTTTTTGTTAAAACACACCTGAGCGCACGGATCAAGCGATGAGATAGGTTCAGATATATATATATATATATATAAAGCAATATGGAGGAACTTGGTACCAAGCACAAGTTTTTGTGCTTGGTAATGAGGTGGCTCATTCTCAGCTATATATATATGGGTAATATGGACCTAAGGTGGCTCCTTAGGTGCACCCTAAGGATGCACAATCTCAGCCATCCATTCATCTAAGCACAGATTAATCTCAGTCATCCATTCAAAAACCCTATCCCCCAAAATTTTCACCCAAAATCCATTCCCCCCTCTCATTTCTCAGCCCCCCACAAAAAATCAGCCCCCCTCAGATCTTAGCTCCCTTTCATTTCTCAACCCCCACTTGTCATTTTACGTGGTGCGCCCGCCCGTACAGCCGCTTCGCCCTGCCGGCAGTCCATCTGGCCTTTCGCTGGTCGCCATTTCGCCCGCATGAACACGGCCGCCCGGCCTCAGCTTCGCCCCCTCCTCTCCTGGCTCATTACTTTCATGGCTGTCTCGTCGCCTCCGCCTCATGCGCCTCCCCTCATTGTCCCTCAGCGTCTTCGCCGACCTCACAATTAATTTGGCCTTGTGTGAAGTTGAAATCTCGGAATCCACGAGGGTTGATCTCCGAATCCAGGAAGAGCTTCGAATCCACGAGAAAATATATTAAACAAAAATTTTATTGATGAAAAGATATGCTTCAAGGGCTTACAAGACTCTGTTTAAATAGAAAATAAATAATAATCCTACAATGACTCGAACTCCTACTAAAAATAGAAATAAGAACTCTAATTGACCCGAACTTTGCAAAAAATAGAAATAAGAAAACTATCCTCAAAGACTCCCTACGATTAGGGAAGTAAATCGGTCAAATTTAGAATCAAACCGGATTTACTTCCTAATCCAAACAGACTCCTAAAACATTACTAAAAATAGTAAAAAATCGACAAAAACGCTGATATCTCTCAATCCGGAAGGAATTTGATGAAACAAATGGCGAGCAAACCAAACCTCGATCAGTTTGGTTGGCTTCGTCTCGAAAAAATACGCGATTTAAAAAATCCATCCGACTTACGGTTGAATTTCTGCCGTTCTTCGTTGCAACCTATTTTCCTCGACTGGGTCCGCGTTTGGGCTTGCTACGATCCCGTTTCTCCATGAAGGTATCCGCAATGTGTTCTACATCAATTTCAGCCGCGTCGCTATCCCTCGCCGCCCACCTCGGCCGCCTCCGCCTGACCTCGCCGCCGTCCATGTCGGCCTCCTCCGCCCGACCTGTGTCGCCCTCTTCGCCGTCCGGTTCTCTGCTGCTCCCTCGAGCTCACCCCTTCTTCTCATTTTAGAACAAATCTCAGCCCCCTCCCTCCTCTCCTCCGCCGCCCGCACTCTCCTTGACTATGTCGCCTCGCACTCTCCTCGACTCCTCGACGCTCACCCACAATCTCCACCACCCTCAATTATCCCCTCCTCGACGCCTCTACGCCTCAGATCTACTCGACAAATTGACACCTCCACCGCCATCTCCTCCTTCAAGATCGGCGACCTTCAGCTTAACCAAGTTGTCCATGTAATTTTTGGAGTCCCAGATATTCATATAATTTTCCTATGTAAGTTTAGATAGAGAATTTTTATCTTGTAATTCTTGTTGATTTTGGGATATAAATTATGAATATGACCTTTTGAAGAAATGTATAATAGTGGGGCTTATATTTGAGTTTAGATTTTGGCATAGGTTTTTTATTGTTAAATTGGATATGAACTTTAAATTTGGTTTGAACTATAATAATTTTATTTCATTTGAGAGTCGAACTTATATCTTGAATTTGGTACAATATGAGCTATTATGCGTCTAGCACCACGCTCTTCTAATTCTCGTAATTCTGTAGTGAGCTCATTCAACTCGTATGTCTTCTTCGCAATTAATACAATCAATTCAGCTTTCCTTGATTCCTATAACAAAAAAATATACAAGTATTAGTACTCATACTATAGTTGCAGATAAAGATACTAAAAAAAGAAGCGGACATAAAAATAATGAACTATTAGAGCAAAGATATATACATATACTTCTAGCGATGCCTTATGAATAAGAGCAGTATTCTCTTGGCCAATAACAAAATTCACCATAAATTTTACATTACGAAAGTTAAAAGTGCAAATTAGTAGGAAGTAAACATGCATATAGACATCACATATATCTTCTAAACATATATACATGAAAATACATAGAAGAAATTACGAAAAAACCCTAAACTAATTTAGGATCTTGCTATTTATTCAAATGATTACATCATATATATCTTCTAAAAGCCAAAAAATAAACAATAGGACATACAAAATACATGTTGAATAATAGTCTTATGTGACTCATTTGTGACTCTCATCAAAATATTTTAATGTTTGATAAATATTGGTTGGATGATGCGATCTAGAACTGAAGTTAATGGACAATTCATTTTTTGATGGAGGAGACCGTTCATAAATTGACCTCTTTTTTTTTCATTATATACAATTGTAAGTGGGTGACTCATTTCTTGGCATCCAACCAATTGTGTGCTTCAAATATTATACTATGAGTTTAACGCATGAAATGTGCATCAAATATTACAGTTTGCCTTTTAATGCTTGAAGTCAGCTTATAAACACAAAATTTACTTACGAAGATGGAGGCTTCTTGCATTTAGAGGAGGAAGATTTTGATTTTGAAGAAATCCCGGATGTCGACCCCTTCAATTTGTTCGAAGCCATGACTTGGGCCTTCTGACTCACAGTAATTACTTATGTAAAGTATGGTCAAGAAATTGTCACGCTCAGAGCGCGAGCTCGACGAGAGCTTTGAGGAGGTCGACGAGCGCCGCGGCTTTGAGGAGGTCGAGGAGGCTATCGGCGATCTGTGGCAGTGGAGATCTGTGGTGGCGGAGCTCGGTGAGAGCTCGAGGAGAGCTCGTGGAGGCTGTCGGGGAGAGCTTTGAGGAGGTCAACGAGCCGCGCAGGCTGAGGAGGTCGAAGAAGGCCGCGTCATGGGCATGGTCAGCGACGGCGAAGCGGGCGGCCGAGATGGGCGGGAGGGCTGCGCAGCAGTATGGGGCGAACGCACACCGGCCAGACCGAGATCAAGAAATGAAAGGGGCAAATAGATCTAATGGGATTTTGGGAATGGAGAAATGAAAGGGGGGAAAGGATTTTGGGTGAAAATTTTGGGGGGATAGGGTTTTTGAATGGATAGCTGAGATTAATCTGTGCTTAGATGAATGGATGGTGAGATTGTGCATCCTTCGGTGCACCTAAGGAGCCACCTTAGGTCCATATTACCTATATATATATATATATATATATATATATATATATATATATATATATATATATATATATATATATATATATATATATATATAGGAGGCTCCTTAGGTTGCATCTAAGGATACACCTTCAAAATTATATTATATGCAATCAATT